>CM032669.1:2947794-2975328 GCA_019095985.1 Streblospio benedicti | reverse complement strand
GGTGATAACTGTGGACAAACGATTACTGCTTAAGTAGACGAACAGCTGAAAATGTGTGACTATTTTGAGTGTTTTATCGTGGGGGGGGGGTGGGGGGGGGGATAAACCCCCAAACCCCCATTTTGTTGTTTCGTGCATGATTTAAAAAGAAGGCATTTGAATCAAAACAGAGGAAGCACAAAATGTAAGTCAATCTTTATAAAAACATCTTGGAAACACATAGAAAAGGTTTCTCTTTTTAATGGAGAAAGAAATGTGGTTCCAGATGTTTTTCTTGGCAAGTTATTGAGCTTATAATTTGGGTCCGCTAATCTGGACAAGATCTTTCAAAAATATTTCTCATCGTCAACAGTAACGTTTGAATTAAATTATGTATGATTCTTTATCAATTTCCCTATCATTTCATGGAGTTGTTTCCCTCTAGGTGGTCCGCTATGACGGCACTCGACGCACCCTGACGCTCCACCCCGGAGAGATGCTTCTGTACGAGTCCGGCAAGCTGATCCACGGCCGCCCCAAGGCCTTCCGCGGGAAGATCATGGCAAACATGTTTGCTCACTTCTCCCCTGTTGGTAAGTTACGCAACAATGAAACATTCACTGGTTACTTGTCTCCCAAAGTACTCATTTTCTCTTAAAAAATGATGGTTTTCAAGTGGAAATAATGTGGCTACTAATTCTAAATGATTGACATTTTTTCAAAAAATAAATAAAAACTCTTGACTTTAGTTTGGACACTTCTATCATGAATGTCATACTTTCTTTGATTGAATCGTTTTTGTATTGTTTTCATAGTGATGATGTGTTCAACAGAAATATTAGACATGTATACATTAATATGCTCCAACAAAAAAAATCTAATCTATGTAATATTCATTTGCATAAATTGAAGTTCATATGGCCACTCTAAGATGATTTTTCAATTGATGTCAGTACATATATACATTCCTCCCTAGCATTCAGTCCAGGTAGAAGCACATAATCTGTCTACGTTCATGACCTTTGAGTCGATTCCCATTATTAGCACAGACATATTATTGCCCTCTTTCAGACTGGCCGTACCACTTGAATGTGGACACTATGGTCATGTACGATAAACAGCGCAGAATCCAAGAACGCGTGAATGAGTTCCCCTCGGCCCTGACAGAAGGCAGAGTCCCCCCAGCCATCCGTCCTGACGCTCAGATCCGCCGTGATGAACTCTAGGACTCAGATAACAAACATCACTCCTCAGTGAACAGAGCAGGGAAGCTACGTTCATTTTTTATTTTCTATTTTTCTGTGAATGAGTGTGTATTATTAAAGTTGGAGTTTTTGGAAACTCTCTTGAAATGTTGTTGTTTTTAAATTCAATCTCTAGTACTAGGTCAGATGAAAACATCACCATTCAAATGACGTCTAGACATATGAAGAAGTTAAACTGTATGATTATATTTATTATATTAATAAATGGATAATGTTAGACTTTTGATTTATTCTAATTGTGTTAAAAATTATTTGATTTATAGAACAACGTAAGACAGTGTTGTTTTTACTGTTTGATAAATGCTAATTCATTTGTGATGCTTGCAAAACCAAATCAATCACTTCTTATTTTTATGCTTGATGTATGGAAAATAGATATATTTGTAGTGCGGCATTCATGACAAATAGGCAAATAGATTGGCAGGTGCTTTATTTACAAACCAGGAATGTACATGGATAAGAATTAAATATATCTTAGTCTGATTATTCTGTTATCAAACTTTCACGCGTGATGTATTTTTTTCTTTAGCTTACCTATAGTGCACGATCTGTAGCTGGTTTGAATTCCCACATATCTGTTCATAGCTTAATTACATAACAAAAATTAGACAAAAAATTATTAATAACGATTGATACAAGTTCATCGTCTTCTATTATTTTTATTCACAGTAAAATCAATTACCATTGTAACAGGCATTTTTAGTGGTGTAAGAATTCTATTTGAAAGAAGTGGTATACTAGTTTTATTTCATTTATCTTTATATGACTAGCAAGCCGCCATCTGACCATGGATTGGACGATCGTTCTTGGTTCTGGGTAGCAGTTACAGTTATGTTTCTGATCGTCAAAATGGTAATGGTCTTGTTGCTGTCTATTGGCGATTTTAAAACAAAAACTTTATATTATGGCATCAAGTGCATCACATAGGTTCAAATATTAATGTGCGAACGCCCATCATAATTATCATACTTTATAAACAATGAACAACATACCTTTGAAATGAACCTTTTGTCATTAATAATTTTCATATTATGATACATTTTACAGGCAATAACTACTAGTAGTAATATATAGTGATGTTCAATAGTGAGCCAAATCAGAAAACTAAATTTGTGTAGTTAATGAATGTTTCATACCAAATTTCAATACCAAATAAGAATAATAAAGCAAGTATAAAGGATTTATTTTTCTCATAATGAATATCAATAAGAAATCCAATGAATCTGTTCAATAAATTTCAATACCAATTTTTGCTATCTAGACTCTACAATATTTTATGAATCATCCGTAGCTACATATGAGGCGAGGGAGGCACCAGCCTCCTAAGTTTAGGGTGAGATTTTTTTGGCCAAACCCTGAATAAAGCTGAGTTTTGGAATATGTCTTAGGTTACTTATCACGGAGACGAAATCTCAGTCTATGATAACTTGCCTATGCTACGGATATGTTTTATTGTTACATTTGTGACTCGCAATTGCAAGTCGATCACACAAAAATGTCTTCAGTAAAGACAAAACAAAATATTATGCAATGACTGGTTGGGGTGTCTTTTAATAGTATAATATTGTTCACAAAACCTTTCAATGCATACAGATTAAAAACACAAAATACCAAAGTAACAGTCAATTAGTTAGAATGAATATATTAATAATTATAATTGTATTAAGATTTTGTACATAAAACACAATTTTAGGCTATTTCTAGTACTCTAGCACCTAATACTACAAATTTAGATTCTATACATAACGGTCTCGAACGCAGTGTTTCAAACCATGTTATATCACGAGTATCACCTACACAACAAGGTGTAATTCGCAAAAATTGAAGCAATAATAAGAGCATAAATAGAATTCTAGTGAGAGAATAAAATAACCTGTCCCTTGAAATTTAGACATATACATGTACATGACAACATCAATATCTGGGCATGTCAAGAGATAGTGACAAGAAGAAGCAAGATTGACTCCTGGTCCACTGTTTGGCCCACTTAACAAACCATGTCCGTATATTGAATGCGACTTGTTCTTGTTTACTTCACTGTAACTGAATATATCTTGAATAAAATGATGACAATAGATCAATCAAGATAAATAACAGATGTGTTCATGAATGTGCTGTCATTGATGGAGGCACGCGAAATATGTACTCAGTATCATATTCAAACTCAAATGATATGTTCTCCAGAACACACATTTTCAAACATTCTGGTAATATTCATATGCTTCTGTATTTTCCTCTATTCTACACTCCAGGAATGGTTTCATTTATTCTATTTTTCAATCTTATATTACAATTGAATATGATGCAATATCAATGTATGAGTTGTATAGTCTACAATTCATATGCTCAGACAACTTTATATCTACACAAGGTCATTGGTATCCGTGTCACGCCATATCTTTCTCAACTCGCTGGGGACAAAAACACGTTACAACCGTAGCACAAAATTGCTTATCACTCACACTGACCTGTACCAATTTAACATGCAGACACTACAGAGCACCATGCAACTACTTCAGGACTAGCCTGCCACCAGACTTCACCGGAAATCGAATACACGACCTTCTGGCTACGAGTCCAGCAACCTATCCACTCGTCCACACAACCCCTCTCTATAGCTCGTCCTTCTCTTAGCAGCCCTTTCTGGACTATACTGTGCCATCCACATTGCATCAGACTTAGTTCCGTCATATACCCTGCCACTTGGCTTGAAACCACCTCAGGGACTAGACGCTTTGTCGGAGATACTCATTGCACTGTAATTTTTAAGTTTGTTTAGCATGCACACACCAAAAACCACCCAGCACCGTTATGGCCCGTCTCTAAGGTCTACCAGTCCCCACAAGACCTCTTCCACGCCTGTCTCAAAGGCCTGCAGACCATTCCCGCTAAAGCTCGTCCCTGGCCTGTGCCGGCAGTGGCCGGACTGGGGGAGGGAGGCGGCCAGCCGTCAGGTCTGACGGGAACCTGGGCACGTCCTCGGTGAGGCGGCGGATGTCGTCATGAAGCACGAGCCGCTCAGTGTCCAGCCAGTACGGCCAGTCTGAAGGTCAAACATGTGGAGCTGAGCAGAGCAGCACAGAGGGCATTAGGAATTTACATAATGCTGACTTATTGTTTGATTTAGCAGTACTCGTGCCGTACAACAATCCTTACAAACCTTTTTGAGAATGTTCACCATAATAATTTTTATTTTTATGTTCAATACCTCACATACCATATATTTAAAGCGACTTTTGATATTTTTATTATGTGTAATTTGAATTTTAGAGCATTTCCTTTTTCATAAGGAAAAATTACAGCTCTAAATGATTTTGTTAAAAATAAGTAGGAATCAATATAGCAAGAGTTACCAATGTTCAATAACATTAAAGCTCAAATAGAAATAAACCAATAAAATTAATACTTTTTCATGATTTATAAATCATTCAATATTCAATAGTTTTATTTGATTTTTCTACTTTAGTTGTTCACAAATATCATTCCAATCGATGGATATAAAGCTATTTCGAGTTTGAGTTACAGAACACTCCCAAAAGATGATTTGTTAGCTACCTTTTAGTTTACCAGCTAAAATGAGCTGACGTCATATCTAAAAAATTCTGCTTAATATCCGGCTCTGATATGTCAAAAGTCATTTTATGACATTTATATATATATATATATATATATATATATATATATATATATATATTCTATTTATATATATATAAATTCTATTTATATATACGAGTTTAGTTGGGGGGGGGGGAGCACTAACAATAAAAACTTGAAATTATACCATCTCTTTGTTAAGACAACCTCCATAATGAGACCATTTCTCATAATTCTTAAACCTTTGTAAAGAGGCCAAGAACATCAATAATATACCAACCTCTCTATGGAACTCCGGGGACAACTTGAAACAAACGGTAGCTGCTAATTCAGAGGGTTTACTGCTTTTGTAAAGTAGAAAAGTTCTAACACTAACCTGTGGTGACAAAGTGCGCAAAGAGATTGGCCATGATCTTCCCGCGGAAGGCCTTAGGGCGGCCGTGGATCAGCTTACCGGACTCGTACAGAAGCATCTCTCCGGGGTGGAGCGTCAGGGTGCGTCGTGTGCCGTCATAGCGGACCACCTAGAGGGAAGAACTCTATGGGATAGGGAAATACAGTAGAACTTCCGATGAAGACCACCTCTCCATTGAGACCATGTCTATAATAAGGCCACTTTTCACGCTTCCAATCTTTGATAAAGATAAAAAAAATGAACGTCTGTTTACATCTTGCCACAGCAAGGTATCATCTATTAAATGTTATAGATAGATGCATTGACCACCTTCTCGGGAGAAGATGCTCTGTATAGAGACCACCTCTGTACTGAGACCAGCTAACACTGGTTCCAAAGGTGGTCCTAATAGAGAGGTTCTACTGTAAATAACAAAGAAAACAATGCATTATAAAGTTACAGTTGATAATGAGAAACATTTTTAGAGGATTATTTTTTCAAATAAATGTCCAGGATGATAATGAAAATTAACATCTTCAAATTGAGGTTTTGTATTATGTGAAATTCTAGTCCAGCTATTCCGATTGTTCGATAATATGATACAATAATGAGCCAGTCCTCCTCCCCCTTAGGTCCCTGTGCTCTTACCTCCAGTACCCAGTCCTCCTGGCTCCCAAGGTCCTGGTCTATCTGCAAGATGGCTCCTATGACATGCGTTTTGGCGCGGTCTATGTGGTGGTGCAGAACCGAGCCCTCGAAGTATTCGCGGATCCCATAGATGATGTTCTTCTGCATCATGGTGCAGTTACAGAACTCCTCACACAGTGGCTGCAGTATAAAACATAGATACAAAGCCCCTCAGAAAGGGTCTGCAGTGTTACAGTCGTAAAGTTATAAATGTATTTTACAGACCTCCTTCCACATGTGCCACAATATAAAGAACAGTTATTGATGTTTTTAAGTTTGTTTGGAAAACGTGAAATACGTGGATTAGCTAACAACGTATGAAATGTATTTGAATTATATGTTCTCGTTGTACTTCCAGAAACCTCTTCTGACATACACGTTTCATGGAATTTGGACATGCATAATACACAAACCCTGAACGGAACTGGCTTAGCCTATATGCATATACGGAAAGGTCATAGGTCATTACTGTTGTTGACCCCTCAAGTGGGGGCGCAGCTGTGGATTTTTCTTCGTCAACAGTGACGACCTATGACGTCATCACTTGTTGTGTGTCGTTTGCCGATAGCTCAAAATGTGAACTTTTATTGTCCTGTTTAAGAATGAATAAATATTTGACTATGTTTAATATCATGAACATAGATATCAACAACTTAAATTAATTTTATGAAGTAGAGTTCTTAATTTTATCATTCCACCTTTAACACTCTGTACATCTCTTAAATTTACACTTCTACTTTTAACAGCTCTCAAAGCAATTGCACCTAAATTATATCACATGCAATTATTATTTTTGTCATAGCCTTTAACCTGCTTATCTTGGCCCGAAACATCAATTATATTTTAATAAAAATATGATACATGTTTACAAATTTTGTATTTACTTCCTTAACTTGTTAGTCCCAGCACAACATGAATGAGGTTTTGCCTTAAAGAAGTGGTCGCTCGTGGAGGCGATCGTGTTGTGACTACAAATTGTAAATGTGAAATCGGGCTGCCTGATTCTATAAAAGAGTTGGACTAAACAACTATTATTTTGAAGCATAAACAATAACTTTAAATTTGTTACTGATAATGGTAATGGCGTTTTCCAAATAAATTATGAAGCTTGCCTTTGAAAACATAGTGACCATCAATTGTAATTGTGAAATTTGGATTGCTATTCAGATGGCGAAGTAGATTTTGATTAAAAAATATTATTGGGACCCAACTGAGTTTTATTATAGATTAGCAATTCTTAAAATGTCATTTGCATCGCATTTTTTAGCAATATAGCAAAATTAGAAGCCAATTTTAATACTCAGCAGACATTAATAGCCTATGTAACGTAGGCCCATGATGGAGCAAAATCGCAAAATTAAAAAGTCACAGAATAATTCAAATATGATAATCCCAAAGTTTAATAGCCACGAAATATTCTAGTTTTACAGTAATTGAAGCCAACACATGAACAGAAATATGTGCTCGAACTATTTATTAGAAAATTGATAAATGAGAATAGTCATTGTGCTGAAAAGTGGCTAGCTCCCACACATGCTACGTGTAAAAGAAATATTCTGTCAGTAAATCCCAAAGAATTATATTATACCCGGACTGCGTTGATCAAACAATTGTGTTATGTTGCTCCCTCACTAAGTTTTATATCAATAACTAATTATATAATTTCATATTTTTTTATAATAAGTTATGATATGTTCTGGGTGGTAACATATCCTAATAATCTTTTCACTCTAATACTTATGGCGTGAGTTGACCTAAATGCAACCTGCAGTGCGAGTAACATTCGGTTACTCCCAACATGTCCCATTACCAGCACAATTTACAACAACAGAAGTAAATTTTGACGGCAGGTTTGAGGTGTGAGTTGTATAGCAGTGCCACAGCGAAAATACTTCTTAATCAATCCTCCTCTATATTTTATGAATATCATATGACCAATTTAACAAAAATAAAATATCCAGTTACCCCCACCGTCTGGCAGACATGTGCTACTCCCATCAACTGGACGTTTGGTTACTCCCACTACTACGCATTCTGAAATTTACTAATATTCTTTTAACACTTTCGGTATTTTGAAAAGTATTGAAAGTGGAATAAGAAGTTCATTTGCATAGCCTGATATTTAGAAGAGCAGAGATATTTCAAATGTCCAGTTACCCACAACCATGTCCCGGTATCACCACAATTGGCACAAACAGAAATCAAGCTTCTGAGGGCGGGTTTGAGGTGTTTGAAATTGTATAGCAGTTGTCTAGCCCCTGCTAGAAAATTATAAAAATAACATAGAAAATAACAAAATTGGACATTTTGCAGAAAAGTGGGAGAAATAGCGTGACCACTCTCAAATACTAAATTGTCTCAACCAGGCCCGTTTTCCGTCGACCAAATTTTAATTGTGATTCTGGACAATATGTTCAATCTTATATTACAATTGAATATGATGCAATATCAATGTATGAGTTGTATAGTCTACAATTCATATGCTCAGACGACTTTATATTTACACAAGGTCATTGGTATCCGTGTCACGCCATATCTTTCTCAACTCGCTGGGGACAAAAACACACCGTTTGCTTTTTATCATTTACACTGACCTGTACCAATTTAACATGCAGACACTACAGAGCACCATGCAACTACTTGAGGACTAGCCTGCCACCAAACTTCACCGGAAATCGAATACACGACCTTCTGGCTACGAGTCCAGCAACCTATCCACTCGTCCACACAAGCTCCCTCTATAGGTCGTCCCTCTCTTAAGCACAGCTCATAACAGCCCCTTCTGGACCTGTCTGTGCCATCCACATTGCATCAGACTTAGTTCCGTCATATAGCCTGCCACTTGGCTTGAAACCACCTCAGGGACTAGACGCTTTGTCGGAGATACTCACTGCACTGTGATTTTAAGTTCGCTTAGCATGCACACACCAAAAACCAACCAACACCATTATGGCACGTCTCTAAGGTCTACCAGTCCCCACAAGACCTCTTCCAGGCCTCTCTCCAAGGCCTGCACACCATCCCAACTACATATTTATTAAGTTCATAATTACACAACACAATAAATTCTTACTGATTGACAGTTTTAACAACTTCTGTTGCCATTTTCAAAATCCCTCTGCGCATGACAGGTCAACCTGCACGACTTCTATAGAGACCACTTGAAACAACAAACGGTAGCTGCTAATTCAGAGCTTTTACTGTATTTGTAAAGTTGAAAAGTTCCAACACTAACCTGTGGTGACGAAGTGAGCAAAGAGATTGGCCATGATCTTCCCTCGGAAGGCCTTGGGGCGGCCGTGGATCAGCTTGCCGGACTCGTACAGAAGCATCTCCCCGGGGTGGAGCGTCAGGGTGCGTCGAGTGCCGTCATAGCGGACCACCTAGATAAGAGGGAAACAACTCTATGGGATAGGGAAATACAGTAGAACCTCCGATTAAGACCACCTCTCCATTGAGACCACCTCTATAATAAGACCACTTTTCACGCTTCCAACCCTTGATAAAGATACCAAAATGAACCTCTGTATACATCTTGCCACAGCAAGGTATCATCTATCAAATGTTATAGATAGATGTACTGATCACCTTATCGGGGGAAGATGCTCTGGTTCCAAAGTTGGTCCTAATAGAGAGGTTCTACTGTAGATAACAAAGAAAAAATGCATTATAAAGTTACCAATGATAATGAGAAACATTTTTAGTGGATTTTTTTTTCAAATAGATGTCCAGGATGATAATGATAATTAACATCTTCAAATTGAGGTTTTGTATTATGTCAAATTCTATTCCAGCTATTCCAATTGTTCAATGATATGATAATAATATAATAATATTTACTGTAGTAATGTTAGATTTCACATTGTATCCTTTATGTCAACCAAATTAATGTACTTATTGTTAGCATACTGGTGCTATCTTGCATGTAAATATGTATTAAGTTAGTTCATGTAATTTCTTATTTGCTGTTTCACAACTTAAATCATTGTAATGTAAACTCTTCTATCAGAAGGCACTCAATAAATACAATACAATGATACAATAATGAGCCAGTCCTCCTACCCTTAGGTCCCAGTCCTCCTGGCCCCCAAGATCCTAGTCTATCTGCAAGATGGCTCCTATGACATGCGTGTTGGCGTGGTCTATGTGGTGGTGCAGAACCGAGCCCTCAAAGTATTCGCGGATCCCATAGATGATGTTCTTCTGCATCATGGTGCAGTTACAGAACTCCTCACACAGTGGCTGCAGTATAAAACACAGATACAAAACCCCATAGAAAGGGTCTGAAGTCTTACAGTCGTAAAGTTACAAATGTATTTTACAGACTTCCTTCCACATGTGCGACAATATGAAGAACAGTTATTGGTGTTTTCAAGTTGTTGGTTTTTTTTGGAAAACGTGAAATACATGGATTAGCTAACAACGTATGAAATGTATTTGAATTATATGTTCTCATTGTACTTCCAGAAACCTCTTCTGATATACAAGTTTCATAAAATTTGGACATATGTAATACCCAAACCCTGAACGGAACTGGCTAAGCCTATATCATATTATAGGTGCACAAAATGCTAGTTTTAAATTTGAACAATGTGAATTCTTGAATAATTTAGTTGGTGAATTTTTTACAAATGTGGTTGGTATGTGGTTAGTTGAGCCACTGTTTGTAGTGGCTGGCCACTTGAGAATGTGCCATACTTTGTAAAACTAATTCTTTTCTGTGCCGGAATTGTGAATTATGATTCCAAAACTAATTTTAGGGTTCTTGTTAATGTTCAATGAACATTATGCTAGAATTTGTAATGATTGGCTTTAATATTCATTGTGAAATATACAATTTGAAATATCTAAACTAAAACACGTGATTCATAAGTATTTATGCAATATTTTGTCCTAATTAATGCTTAGAAAAAACAATGGCTCAACCACCCCCATTGTGTGTGTCAGCCAACACCGGTGTGGTGTTGGTTGAAGCATCCTGGCCGACGAAATTAAATCTCTTTTTTTTGGAAAATGGTTCAACCCTCCCATTGTGAATATGTGATATACTGTAAAGCTAGAAATGTTTGCAATTAAATTTCAATTGCAAAATTCCGTGGGTAGGTGAAAAACGCAATTTTAAATACTCAGCAAACATTAAGAGCTTATGTAAAGTAGGTCCAGGATGGACCAAAATCCCAAAATAGTCACAAAATAATTCAAAGATGATGATCCCAAAGTTTAATAGCCACGAAATATTCTAGTTTTTACAGTAATTGAAGCCAACACATGAACAGAAATTTGTGCTCAAACAAAAATATCCAAATATTAGCTATTCATCAAAACATTGATAAATGAGAATAGTCACGGTGTTGTTCCTCATTGTCCTTAAAAGTGGCTATGCTCACATATTGTATTATAACTTTCAAACAGTTCAACATGCCTTACATTCAAAGCTTGTCACGTGTAAAAGACATATTCTGTTATAAGTAAATCCCAAAGAATTATCCCGACAGTGCTGCTCAAGCAATTGTAACACCTATGTCAATTATGTTATGTTCTTATTTTGAGGAGGGTGTTACGTTGCTCCCACACTGAGAGTTTTATATCAACAACTAATGATAATTTCATATTTCTATAATAAGTCATGATAAGTGATTTAGAATTATTTTTTCTCAAATCACGTCAATTCTCAACTATGTCGTGCATGAATATTGCCCATCATTGCTCGACCTGTATTCCAGTTATATGGCGCTTTTGTAAATATTGTATAGAGCGTAACTTATGTATGAAAAAAATTATTTCTGATTGGCTCATCCCTGCATTATGAGTATCAATTTACTGTGTAGTGGAAAAGTTTGGACCGAAAGTCTACAGATCATAGATTTCCAATAGGCCTATCACAATCAACTTGGCGACGAAATTTTAATTGTGATTCTGGTCATTGAGCTATCTTAAACTTGCTTTACACATTATAAAGTCATTTTTCTGCTATAGGGTTATATAAAATAATAGGGGGTATATTTCTGCTTTATTATGTAAACCACCTTGAGCTTCCAGCACCTTCATTCTGTTCATGATTTTATATAGTTACGTATCAACCAGATTTACATTAAAAAATACACACAACAGCATGCACCTGCTCGCACCTGCTAGCACCTGCACGCATCTGCTAGCACCTGCATGCACATGCTTGCATCTGCACACACCTAGACATACCTGCACGCACCTACAATACCAGCAGCACCCGCGGGCAACTGCACGCACTTGCACTGTGGCTGCCACCCTACGCTGCAGCTCTTCCGTCAACCACACGAGCGCCGGCGTCTCCTCCCCAGCCCAGGAGATGAGTGACTCGATGGACTTGTACCGGTAGTGCCATTCACGCTTCTTCTCTTCGTGCTGACAGTGCGTTTTGTAGAAGTCTGAAAGGCATAGGATTGAAGTAGGACATAGTGTGACACTTATTCGCATCTACCACGTTCACACCAACGGCGTATTGATGGCGCTTTAAAGCGGCGGGCAAAGCTGCAACAAAGTGTATCAAAGCTTGGTTGAAGCGTCAGGGTCGTGACAGATTGTGGCAGAGCTTTCAGTAAAATGGGACATTCAGCAAGAGCACCAAACCTTTTTAAACTAGTATAAAACATTTGGCCGCTCTGTCACAAATTGATGAGAGAGCCGAGAGCATATCAAAGATTAACAAAATGTAACACAGCTCAACAAAGCTTGATTCAAAGCGTAGGAAACCTTAACAGAGCTTGGTTCAAAGCGAGGACCCCATTTTTCACCACTGGGCACGGTTTGTTAAGATGTCTCAAGATTTTCTACTATCCAAAGCAGCAACCGTTGGTGTGAACTATACATATTGCAGGATTTGTTCCATACATTCTTAATGCACCAGAGACCAAGTGAAGCGACCACTTCTATGTAGAGGTTGGGGGACACTGTTAGATCACAGTTGGTATGCCACAGCTGCTCACCTTTGAGTTCCTTGTAGAGCGCGGGCAGGATCACTGTCTTCTTGTAGCCCACCTCGGTGTAGTTGAACACGAACAGCGGCTGTTTGAGGATGCGCATGAACCGCTCCTGGTGCGAGTACTTCAAGTGGGACACCCTCTCATTCTCCTCTTTTTCTGCATTCCACACCTACAAAGGAGACAGTATGCGTAAATGAAGATGAAGTATCAGATACCAGGTGTGTGTGCATCGCAATGTTATCATCAGTTTTGATGATATCTAGATATATCTCTTGGCAAATGCGTTTTGCCTCCATTTGCACACATTCATAAACACCCTGGATCTGTCACTGGATTACGTATGTGTGTGTGTGGTGAGAGTGTGTGAGCATGAGCGTGAGGTGTGTATATATGTCAGAATGTTCTTTTCCTTCTCCTCAAGCTATACCTAATAGCCGAGATAGATAGCTATTGTAAACGAATGTGTAAGAGAGTGAAAGTAGAGGCGGCGTGCACAAAGCCGTAGCCAGGGATTTCATTGACTGCAACTCCATATTAAAATGAAAAAGTAAACTAAGAAGAAGGTTAGGTTAGGCTCTAGTAAAGCAATCATCATAGCCATTAACTGTAATTCGTTTTGAGTTAGTTATGCTTAAATGTGAATGTAAGTGCCTAGATTAAGTCCCCGCCAGGCAGGATCAGTAGACTCTTAATTCACACCAGGATATTGACATTAGTGTCACACTATACATTTCTCAACTCCTTGGGGAGCATACAGTATATCGCAGCTGTAGCATTGGTATTCACTTGGCTGACCATGATCTAGTCAATAGTCCCACTGCCATGTCCACTCGGCCACAAAAGCACATGAGTTTTAATAATTTGTGAATGAACTGAACTATATCGATAAACTATAAACATACCCATCCTCCACCCTACACACCTGCATAGCGTCAGCGCGGGCATCGGTGTCGGTGAACACAATGTCCGGCCCGGTCTCCACGGTGATGGTAGCAGGCATCGCGGGAAGGGGACAGAAAGAGGGCCACGTGGGAAGCAGATACGGGGAGAGTTGCAGAGTCCCCAGGGTGCAGGAGCAGCTGCTGGACCACACTATACTGAAAACATAAGGGTGTGGGGGATTGCATGGTTGCATGCAGTGAAATATTTTAAATAGGGTAGGATTTTTTAAATGTCCACACAATACAGGCTGTGGACAGTTTTGGGAGGAAACTAGTGGTCGAAGTTCTCATACAACAATCGGCTTTGAACATCTACTGTTGCTTTTACTTGCTATTGATTGCTGAAATCAATGCTAATAATGCTGTGTTTGCTTATGTTGTTGTCAAAAATGCACAATCGTTGGTTGTTCTCTGAAGTGGTAATTACAGAGTAATCAATTCAATTGCCAATATCCTAAATTCACACTTCTTCACACATTAATCTCTGTTTACTTTAAGAGTCAGCACCTAGGCTGCCACTCAGCCTGGCACTATTTCCATTTGCGTTGTCTGAACGTCCAGCTGAGCAACAGATCATCAGATGAAATAGTCAAATCTCAACACTGATCATTTTCCCACCAATCCTCTCACCTCGCCTCCGCCTCGGTCCTGCTCCTCAATAAACAGCACAGTGCTGGTGGCGCTGTTTGTAATGGTCACCCGTGCCCTCAGCTGCCGGCGGGCCCACTCCACCAGACTGCCCTCAGCCCCCACCCACCCACCCACGCTGTCGTGGGGGGTCCAGGCTGCTCCCAGCACGGAAGTAGTAGGCACTGAGACATGGTGTGTTGGGTGCACCATACCTGAAGGTATAAGGCGAAGATGTTGCTGTATAATGTAATGTCATAGTGGTGTGTTAGTGGTGAACTAACTGTTGATGAAATAGTAATTTCAATACCGTGAATAGAGAATGATGTTTTATACGTGCGTACAGCTTCCTTATAAGCTATGTTTTAAGTAGACAAAGGGAACATTTTACCACATACAAGTGGACTATTCTCCCACCGCCGTGACTATCATTCTTTATATGACTTTTTTAAATGGGATTTGTCTGATTGTAGAAAAAACAATCTAAAGTGTAGTTGACTGTAGAGTATTCTTTCTTTCTTCAAGTCTATAGGTCTACATATCAACGCCTCTGCCGATACTCGAACTCTGGACCACTACCACTGTAGCACCTATTCACCTAGCACTTACGTCTAGCGTTGAATTTTGTTGAATGTTGACCTAATAGCACTGCAATGAACAGTGACACCTATGTTTGGATACACAAGCAGCCGCCCACCTTGCATAGAGATCATCCTCCATCCTCCACTGGAACCACACCAAGTCTCGTGCCGTCACGTGGTTGTGCGTCACCACCAGCAGGTGCGCGTCCATCCCGCGCAGCGTGCGTACATCTGACATGACGTCACAGGCGGGGCCGTACAGCACCAGTAACGTGGAGCGTCTCGCCATGCGGGGGCTCCGAGATGCTGGAGAGGCCACCAGGTCGAAGAAGTGCTCCCCGCTAAACACCTGGGCCAAGTGCAAACATGGGTCAAACATGTTTTGTCAGAGTTGTGTATAAAATGGTAAGCTATTGAAAAAATTATATGCTGAGCAAGTATTAACTTAAACATT
Organism: Streblospio benedicti; assembly: GCA_019095985.1. NCBI lineage: Eukaryota > Metazoa > Annelida > Polychaeta > Spionida > Spionidae > Streblospio > Streblospio benedicti. The sequence continues at coordinate 2,959,847 of CM032669.1, read as the reverse complement.
TGAAAATGATTGTCAATGTGTTTATGGTTAGATGTCAGATCCACGCTGTTGTCATTGGTCAAGTTATTGTCAACATCAAAACAATTACATACATGTCCAATGTAGCCTGTTCACTGTATATGTTATGATAAAGGGCCTTAGAGGGTAAATGAATATTTGTCTAGAACATGTTGATATAAGTTTTTTTTTTAATATTGACAATATCTTGAGCAATGATAACATCTTTGGTTTGACGTCTAAATATTTTTATACTGTCTACTATGTTGTATACGGCAAGCAGTTCTGGTGTAATGCTGTGTACAAAATTATCTGATATTGTGTAGTTCTTGATACTCAAATACATGAAATAGAATCTATGTAAAAAAACTGTATAAAAAACAACTTAAGCTTGCAACACCTTCATTCTGTTTCTGATATTATCACTGTGCGAAAGCGATCTACGTAACTCCAGAGTTACCGTAGTCAATGATATGCATATAGCGGAGCGGATTTTTCATTTTTTATATGAGGTTAAGTTCTTAATAGCTTTATATTTTTTGTTAGAAAGACAGTACTTTGCACGTGTTATCTGCATGCTGCATAATTTCGTTGAAAGTTTATTTGATGATAGTATAAAGCGGATTTTAAAATTGTGTGGTGACTATCGTAGCTCCCGGGCCCGACTACCGTAACTCTGCATAGAAAAAATCATTGAATACTGCAGCTTAGCTTCTATTCTGTTGAATTAGAGGTCACATTCGGAATTTTTATTGCAGATATTAACCATGGAAGGAAATTATATGTGCTACTAATGTAAAAATAATGACATTAAAATAGAAGAGACATCTACATAACAGGGATATAATTTGCGGACATTGTCACCTAAAGTCGCGGCTCTAGTGGACTCCTAGCATAAATCAAAACACACAGATATAAGTTACACTGTAATGTTGATTTGAAGCATATATATCAGCATTAATTACGTTTTGGATGTCTACGTATCTTCAGACTTACGGTAGTCACGAGAGTGAGTTACGGTAATCATTTGTGTGAGTTATGGTAGTCACTTAGGTGGTTGGTTTCAACCAAAATATGTCATAATACATTTTTTATACATAAAAACTACATGCTCTCTAGAATCAATAAGCTAAAATCTAAACCTGCAGCATATGATATCATGATATAAGTGCATAGAATAAGCACAATAGTGGAGTTTTTAACGTGAAGCGGGCCCTGTTGGCGTCGCCATTTTTACTGAGTTATGGTGGTCATTTTGGGAGTTACGTTGGTCGCTTTCGCACTGTGATTATAAAGTAACATTTTAAGCAGATTTACATTAAAACGTACATTATTGTGTAATGTAAAAAAATTCTAATGACAACGTCATATAGTGAATAACAATTTTTGTGGTGTATAATTGTACTGTATTATTGTCATGCACAACAACTTATCAACTGTTATTATATATGCAATCTACATATTCTTTTAAGTTTTAAGTTTGTCCATTTTGCAATATATTCTGAAGATGACCGCAAGGTTGAAAATATTTCATTAAACTGTGAATAAAAAGATGTTTATTCTGTCATTTATAATGCTACGTATTTTTATATTTTTATGTCTCTTTGTACATGTATTGAAAACAAATAGATAACATAAAAAGCAATCAAACCTCTTCGGGCTGAGTGCGGTAGTCGTGGGACCGTCCCGCACCAGCGCAGCTCACTGATAGAAAAAGTAGAAGATGCAGGACCATCGTGTGGCACGGAGAGCACGGCTCTTCTCACGTCCGTCTGTACACACCATGACTATGTGCAATATAATCCAGTATATCTAGTCAATCTATACTACTTTAGAAGGTATGTCCAATGAGAGGAGTGTTAAATGCACTATGCGGTATGTGTTCAGCGGTATCGCGTGTACTGATGGCCATGAAGTTTGAAGTATACTGGCAAAGGAGACTCTCGCTACTTGTGCTGTAGTAGGCATTGATCACGTCGTAAATTAGCGAGATGTCACCCATAGTCTTGAAAATCCATACATCATACAGACGAAAATCACAAGATGGTGATTGTCACAGTCACTACTTTCTATCATTATTGAGTTGACACTTTCGTCTGTTGCATGTACATTTTACTGGGTAAAGACATGGCATCCATTAAGTATGCAACGCCCCAACATAGGACTCTCCTGTTCCATAGGTACAAGGAAGCATGACAACGAATGCAATGGTGCAAATATTGACAAAATTTCTATATACAACAATTATGGTCAGCATCTTCTGGGGTAGGATTTCCCTCTTTTCCATTTCATGTACAGTTATTTTTCAGGGACTGGACTAGATCTAGAAGTCCGTAGTTTGGAACGTTTGACATACGACGTAGATGTAGTACTGTACGCTTTGGCACCTTTTTGCCACGTGGCGCAGTTTTCAGAGTGGGCTTGTGCATTGAACACGATAAAGCATACTTTACTTCTAATTTTCTTGTTGCACGGAAGATATATATCAATTTATATTGTTTGACCATGGCATCGGAGTCAATTGACGCTATGCAACAATACATGAGAACAAGTCGATACATAATGGAGTCAAACATGGACAATCCTCAGACATGGGCTGATCTGCCTAAGTACCTGCCATATCTGAGGCACTCACTGTCATGCACAGTTTGTGAACAGATTTTGAAAAACCCGATGAGCCCTATTGATGAAAGAACCTGTCAACATCATGTATGCCGTGAATGCCTTGATTGGAAAATGCAAGGGCAACATACGTGCACTTGGTGTAAAGAAACAATTGGATTTGTCGAAAACAAACAATTAATAATCGTAGTCCGTTGTTTCCGGAAACTGTGTGAACATCTGGCTAAATATGATGTTGCTCAAAATTTGAAAGCAACATTTAACGAAACACAAGCCCAGCAAATGATGAGTATTATTAATGATGGATTGGCCATAAAAGATGACTAAGAGATGCCCACATTACAAACGGTTAATGGTCCGCCTATGAACCATGCAGTGTGTCACAATCCATGTCCAACCATCACCTGCGAAGTCGTAGACCAAGACGTAGATTCGCCTGACACGACAGTAAATAGATCTAATGATAAACAGTAGCAGCATGTGAACAGTAATGCAGACAAAGCTGTGAGAAAAAAAAATGCCCATTCACCATTCACCTTGCCATGACCGTTTTATAATATGGCTGCTTGGTGAAGTGATAATTTTAAGACGTCCTTTTACAATTTTGTAATCAAGTATTAAGTAAGTTGTATATTAATTGTAAATATGCTGAGTACATTTCATGTTTGTTTCATTTTAATAAATGCTGTAAATATTATATTAGATTTTATATGTTTGTTATTCATTGTAAATTGTCTACCCGTGAGCATCAATATGGCTTCCTCCACTTGTAAATCATCCAGCTATGGTATAATTTACCAATTTCTACCGGTAGACAATGTCTACGTGATGTCTGCTATTTTGCGAAATTTGTCTTGCAGTTTTAAGCACGTCATGTCACGTCGTAAGGTCATGAAAGTTGACCCTAGAAGTGTAAGGTGTAAAAATCTGCACATCACGTATGCAATGTCTTGCACTTTGCTACCCGTCAAAGTTAAAGTTTATTTTATTGACGTTTACAGAATTTGTTGTAAACATGACAGTAGTTATGTTTGAGTCAGCCACTGAGCAGCGCCCTGCTTGGTGTCGCCACCGTCTGGTAGGGATACTCGGCAGTACAGTAGCAGATGCACGACGTATCTCTTTGGCGCCACGAAGTCTGCCGTGGACGGGCCGAGCTTATCTGGAGCATTCGGCAATCCTCGTATGTTTCTGCTACTCTCACAACAAGTCTGTTGAGCTCCGAAACATTCAGAGTAGTTCCCAGTGTATCTGAAGTCAGACGAGAACGTTATGTTTTATTAGTGTGTAAACAATAGTCCAGTTTGTTCGGTGTCAGAAGTAATTTATATTGTTAGATTTTATGCGTATATACTGTATTTACTGGTGTGTGACACTGTATCAAGCTATAGGCATATAATTTGCAAATAAAAATATTTTAGTTTGTGCTTCATTACCAATGTGGACCTAGTTTTCACCCAGAGATGATAAGGCTGTTGTGAACGGGACGAGCTTGTTTTTGAAAATAAACACTTGTAGTTGTTGTTAGTGTCAACTCAGCTGATATGTATATTTACACTGGCTGAAGTTGACGTTTATTTTGAAAACAGGTGGGGAAACAAAGACGACACATTGTGCTAAATGAAGTCTGCCTTAAAAACCTCCCTTAAAAACCTGACTTGGGCAAAAGGGGGAGGAAAAGCATGACATAACAGAAAACAAAAGTAAAACTTTGCAAACAATGCACATGATAATATGTATACAAAATTAAGTTAAACAAAACATATGTCAAAACAAAAACGACAACAATTAAAATATATACAATAAACAATCATCAAATGATGTTACAATGACAATAGCACCCAAGCCGCTTTACAAACAAATATTCATATACAAATACACACAAATGGTTGAATTGAACTAATGCAAATCTTGTAGACTACTAGTACCCATATCATAAGTGATGTCACAAATTACATGTATGTTGAAAGAAAACCTACGCTTAACTGAAAATTGAGGAAAAGCATGACATACCAGAAGACAGTTATCATAACTTTGAATACTATGCATATGCAAATATGTATACAAATGCTAAACAAAAAACAGGTGGTAAAATACATAATTAAACATTAATGCAACAATCGAACTACTAAATGATGTTATAACCAAGTGATTTACAAGCAAATAATAAAATACGAAATACATACAAATGGTTTAAATGACCTACGTGCAAACCTTGTATACTATTAGTACACCAACTCATGTCGCCCCACACTGAGAAAAACAACTACAAACTTTACATATTTGAACAATGTAGGTTAAAACAAAGATAAAAGTATACACATAAAGGTGAACAAAACTGCTGCATAACCTAAAAAGGGTGGTGGAGGGGTTGAGGTGGTTAACCAAAAATTGCACACACGCTTATAATATATGTTGATCCTTCGGTTACAAGTTCCTAAATGTGACTTCAGTATTAACTTTGACCCTAACGTCAACTTGAGCTCACTGAGGTCAACTCCTCTGAGTTGACTTAAGTACTATACCTGGGTTTTAGGTCCTAAGGTCAACTTTGAGACAACTGAGGTAAACTGCTATAAAGACAGTTGATCCCATTACGTTGTAAACGAAAAAAGTAATTTTTTAATGTGATAAAAATTATTATTTTTAGTTTGTGCTTCATTACCATTGTGGACCTAGTTTTCACCCAGAGATGATAAGGTTGTTGTGAACGGGACGAGCTTGTTTTTGAAAAATAAACACTTGTAGGTTGTTGTTAGTGTCAACTCAGCTGATATGTATATTTACACTGGCTGAAGTTGACGTTTATTTTGAAAAACAGGTGGGGAAACAAAGACGACAAACAACCCCACCCAAGAACCATTCACAACAGCTTCTAAACTTGATACAACTGACAACTATAAGGAAAATCTCCTAATGAATGATTACATATATAAAGGTAATAGTGATATGAAAATAAGTAACCTTGATTGTAACCACCCCAATTAATATCCCTAACACAAATTATAACTATGACATGTACCGAATTATATATGGCAGTAGACTTCCTGCCCATGTGCTGAATTTTGACTATTAGTAAAGTTAGAATGAAATGCAATTGAGTGGCAATTGCATCCGGTGCCCTGTTTATTATTGCTTTTTTCAAATTGGCACTTGTGGACAAATCCGTATAAATTTCGTCTCAGAACATTCTTTCTTATATTGTAGTCATAGCAGGGATTCCATGCTGATAACGTACAGTGCGCGCTTTTAATAGCAGTTATACAGCGAGTGGCGCGCGCCCTGAATACAATCCATCAGTATGGCGAGGCAACGGTGCCAGTGAAGTGCCACACTTGTAACGCCTTTCCCTTGATACTGTACTGACACGCCCACCATCTCACCATGTAAAGTCCTGATGCCCGGTTCTTCCTGGAGATTCCAGTTAGTTACCCCAATGCATACGTTAGAAGAGCCTAAGCCACCTGAAAATACTAGTAATTTCAGTGGTGTCTTCCCTTCCTACTGTGAGTTGCCTGGTGAAAAAAAAAAAAAAAAGAAAAAAAACCCCCGGGGGGGGGGCCCCCCCCGGGGGGTTTTTCCGGGGGGGTTTTTTTAAACCCTTTTTCCCCTTTTTCCAACCCCCCCTTTTTTTTTGGTTTAAATTTAAAAAAAAAAAAAATAAAAGGAAAAACCCCCGGGGTTTTTTCCCCCCAAAAAATTAAAAAACTTAAAAAACAAAAAATTTTTTAAAAAAAAAAACCTTTTTAAAAAATTTTTAAAACTTTTTAAAATTTTGGGAAAAAAAAAACCCCCCCCCCCTTTTAAAAAAAAAAAAGGGGGGGGCCCCCCCCGGGGTTTGGAAAAAGGGGGGAAAAAAAAAAGGGAAAATTTTGGGGGGAAAAAAAAAAAAAAAACCCCCAAAAAAGGGGAAAAGGGGGGGCCCCCCCCCCCCCGGGAAAAAAAAAAACCCAAAAGGGGATAAGAAAAATACCCCCCCCCCCCTTAAAAAAACCGGGGGGGAAAACCCAAAAAAAACCCCCCCAAAAACCCCCGGGGAAAAAAAAGGGTTTTCCCCCCCCCCCCAAAAATCCCAAATGAAAAGGGTTAAAATTAAAACCCCCCCCGGGGGCCCCCAAAAAAAAAAAAAACAAAGGCCCCCCCCCCCCGGGGGATGGGCCCTTTTAAAAAAAAAAACCCCCCCCCCCCCCTGGGGGAAAAACCCCAAAAAACCCCCCAAACCCCCCCCCCCCCTTTTTTTTTAAAAAAAAAAAACCCCCCCCCCCCCGGGGGGGGGTTCTTAAAAAAAAGAAACCCCCCCCACCCCCCAAAAAAAGGGAAAAAAACAAAAAAAAACCCCCCCCCCCCCCCCGGGAAAAAATTTAAAAAAAAACCCGGGCCCCCGGGGGGTTTCAAAAAAAAAAAAAATTTCCCCCCTTTTTCCCCCTTCATAAAAAAAAACCTTTTAAAAAGGGTTTAAAAAAAAGGGGAAAAAACCCCCCCCAAAAAGGGGTTTTTTAAAAAAAAAAAAAACCCCCCGGGAAAAAAAAAATTTTTGGAAAAATCCCCCCAAACCCCCTTTTTTAAAAACCAAATTTTAATTTTTTAAAAAAATTGGGGGCCCCCCCGGGGGAAAAAAAACCCTTTAAAAAAACCTTTTTAAAAAAAAAAAAAAATTAAAAAAAAACCCCCAAAAAAGGGGGGGGGAAAAAAAGGTTTAAAAAAGGGGGCCTTGGGAAATAAAAAAAAAAACCCAAAAAAATTTTTTCCCTTTTTTAAAAAAAGGAAAAAAAAAAAAAAAGGTTAAACCCAAAACCCCCTAAAACCCAAAAAAAAGGAAAAAAACCCCCCAAAAAAATTTTTAAAAAATTAAAAAAAAGAATTTTTTTAAAAAATTTTAAAAAACCAAACCTTTCCCCCGGGGGAAAAAAAATTTTTCCCCCCAAAATTTTTTCCCAATTTTTTGAAAAAAAAATTTTTAAAAAAAAAAATTTTAAAAAAAAATTTTTTTTTTAAAAAAAAAAAAAAAAACCCAAAAAAACATTCCCGGTAAAAAACCCCTTTCCCAAAAAAGGGTTTTCCAAATTTTTTTTTAAAAAAAAAAAAAAACCCCCCCAAAAAAGGGAAAAACCCCCCAAAAATTTTTTTTAAAAAAAAACCCCAAAAAAAAAAAAATTAAAAAATTTTTTTTTTGAAAAATTTAAAAAAGGGGTTTTTAAAAAAATTTTTGGGGGGGGAAAAAAAAACCAAAAAAAAAAAATTTTTTTAAAAAGGGGTTTAAAAAAAATTTTTAAAAACCAAAAAAAAACCCCTTTTTAAAAAAAAAAGAAAATTTTTTTTTTTGGGCCCCCCCCCAAAAAAAAAAATTTAAAAAAGGGCCAAAAACCCCAAAAAAAATTTTAACAAACCCCTTTTTTTAAAAAAATTTTTTAAAAAAAAAAAAGTTTAAAAAAAAAAATTTTTTTTTTTTTAAAAAAAAAAACCCTTTTTTTTAAAAAAAAAAAAAAAAAAAATTTTTTAAAAAAAAAAATTTAAAAAAATTTCCAAAAAAAAAAAAACAAAAAATTTTTTTTAAATTTTTTAAAAAAATTTAAAAAAAATTAAAAAATTTTCCTTTTAAAAAAAAAAAATTTTGGGGTTTAAAAAAATTTAAAAAATTTTCCTTTTTAAAAAAATTTTTTGGTTTTGAAAACAAAAAAAAAAACCCCAAAAAAGGGGAAAAAAATTAAATTTAAAAAATTTTTTAAAAAAAATTAAAAACCCTTTTGGGGCCCAAAAAAAAAAATTTTTTAAAAAAACCCCCCCTTTTTGGGGGTTTTTTTTTGGTTTTTTAAGGGAAAAATTTTTTTAAAAAAAAAACCCCAAAAAAATTTAAAAAAAAAAAAAAAAAAAAATTTTTTGGTTTAAAAAAATTTTTTTTTTTTTTAAAATTTTTTTTAAAAATAAAAAAAATTTGGGAACCCCCCCGGTTTTTTAATTTAAATTTTTAGGGGGGGAAAAATTTTTTTTAAAAAGGGGAAACCCCCCAAAAAAATTTTTCCCCCGAAGAAACAATTCGACGAAATAGAATTAGAAGATTAAACGAGGACTTACCGAAGTTTGATGCTAATTCTGTGAGGCGAATTGTTGTGAGGAGATGTAAATATGCCCTTTCATGCCTAACCCACAGCTTACCTCTCATCCATTCACCTCTACCCCTGTTCTCTAAAAATCTGATTCACGTGACCGCCGCATCCGCTATCTCATATTTACCTCTCCTCACAACAATTGCCTCACAGAATCAGGATCAAACTTCGATAAGTCCTCGTTTAATCTTCTAATTATAATCACGCTCATTTGATTTAAGAACATTTGATCATCTAGTATATTGCTTGTGTATAGTTTATTGTTGAATGGTACTTTATTTGTGTTTGTTTTAATGGTAACTATTCATTGGTTTTAACAGTGAACCTAGGAAACAATTTGTAACCAAATACATTAAATTATGTGTACGCATTCATTTTTTTTTTGAAAATCTGGCTCAGGTAGACATTCTGCATGTATTTTATATTATACAATGTTGACTCCAAATACTTATACAAAATAAGTATCGGTATAGATACAGCTAAAGTTGTAAAGTCAACAAATGAGAAAGCATTGGGAACAGCAATGTATAACGATTTTTTGCAAGAACAACGTTGACTCGTGGGTAATAAAGACGTTTACTTTTGCAGCCATGTTTACTTTGTAATTAAACATTAAAGCAGGAAAACGTCTTCTTACATTGTCACAAAGTGTCGGACATGCGTCAAAAGTACGTGTTTAGAAATTACTGTACGTCAAAAAGACGTGCTTAGAAATTAGTTTGCGTCAAAAGTACGTGCTGTAGTTGACGTTTGCCGTGATTTCTATCACGTTTGACGCGTTTTACGTCATATCTGACGACATGTTATGATTCAAATCAGTTGCACACTGGATTTTGATCTGTCAAGACGTGTTGAAAAATAATTCCAACATGCCAGCCCTGTGTAAGCGCAAGCGATCCGCAAGTAGACCTAGAAGGAGCGCAACTAAAAGGGCATGCAAGTCAGGAAGCAGATCCAAGCGCAGAGGTGCTTCTCGATCAAGAAGCCGCCCCAGAAAGTCCAGGAAAGTATGTGGAAAGTCCAAGTCTAGAAGCAGGTAAAAAATGTTCTTGTATTTAAATGCATTTTTGTTTTTGTTTTTCATATTATCTGTTCTGTTTTAATATGATATGGTTTGCTTTAAATAAATGTGATTAATAATGTGTTTCAAATAAACTTTCGTAGGGCACACCCAGTTCGTGCATTTTAATGTTTAAACAATCTTAAGACAGCTATTAACTAGAAACGTACTCATTGGAGTACAAATTCGGTCCCAGCACCTTTGAGCATTTGATAGTTTATGTTTTTATTGTATTGCATTATAAGCATGATGGACAGAAACACTTCGCCTCGATAACAGTGGTAACTGTTCCTGCGACGTATAAATCAAGAACAAGAACAAGAACTTCATAGGAAGCGTATGATATAAAAACAAATGAAGTATAAATGCTTTATTATAGCAACATTCTCTACTCTGTTGCCATCGCCGTTTGATAATTGTTTCTTTACTCAAGGGGCATTATTAAAATAGTAAACATTGCATTGATCGGCATGGATTGTTTATTTGTTTCGATGGCGTTCGTAAGACGTGACGTGTGGCGTAATTACTACCAAATGGTTTAACGTTTGACACGTTTTACGTCATTCTGTAGGTTTACTCTCTGACGCTCGACGTACCATGACGTACACTTCAACTTTAACAAATAACAGTCAATACTATAACATAACCATAGGCTGTATAAACACCAAAAATGACTGGGTCCGTCTTGGGTTCATTCTTAGAGTGATGTAATACAGATATGTAAAGGAAAAGTTTTGATCGTTTTAGTAGTTAACAGCAAAAGAATGAAAAAGACAAACTAACATTCTTAGAGGGATCTGAAAGTTTGGAGTCATAACACTCCTTAGTTTTCTTCAAATCGTCGGACATAGCGGTCGGAAGTTCTTCAACGAGATGTGATTTAAATTGGTACTAACGTGAATGTAGCGATCACTGGATCATGCTAACCAACACGTTTTCGTCAGACCAGAAAATGGCGTGAGTCTAGTCAGTCGATTCGGAGTTAACATAGAACAATAATCCTTTAGTAGCTCATATGATTTTCATCCGAACGTTTTCATATTAACAGTACACATTCTGAAGACTGTCTAGTTTCTTATTTTCATCATAATGATTAATAAAATATATAGCAACGAGTCCGATTTTGACAAAATCAAGTAATAAGCAATACATTTGCCAGCAAGCGCCGAACGCATTGTGTTAGACGTGGCGATGGATGTGATTAATGGTCAAATTAAACTATTTAGTTAAAACAATTACATAGACTTATATATATGAATGGAATCGCATCTTACTGCAGATTATTTCCATCAAAATTATATATTAATACGACAATGTATAAGAGAGATATGATCCAATATATCTGTGGGTTTTTTTTACCTGTCGTCGCTTGCTGATATTGTCAGTAGACTTTTTATGATCATGCAAAGATTTCACTGTTTCAACTTAATTAAATATACTAAATGTGATAGTTTATAGTATATTTTACTATCGAACGAAAGGAAAATATATTATCTGTGATGTATGTAAAAGTGAGATTGCTGAAGTCTTAAGTTTTTATTGAGCTATGTGCGTTCAAAATGTATTGCGCAATTTCTCCCATAAGCATAACATTGGGACAGCTTGTATCATCGCTCACTCCATAATCCAGTTGAGTTTAGTCTGGTTGTAACGGTAGTTCCTGTTCTGGTAAACAATTTTTGATCAAAATAAAGCTAACTTATATTTTTCGCATGATAAACAAACTGGGTGTTGCATGCACAACGTTTGGGCAATGGGATTTGAAAATGTTTGTTATTGAATCTTGAAGTGCTTTTTGGCTACATTTTTAATTTTCTAATTGTTTGTTCTGTTCAAGGGTCGAGGTGCTCTACATTTTGGTCAAAGTTCTGTTCAAGGTCGAGTCAAAAAGTCTAGCAAAGCTAAAGCTAAAGGATGCTGCCCAACACTAGCATTCCACGACTGCAAAAAATTATCTCCCACTCTCTGTGCCGTCGTGGGCATGGAAAAAAGCTACGGGCTCAAGTGATAAAAAAGATGTGGAAAATAATAAAAGAAAACAAACTACAAGACAAATGCGACAAAAGCGATACTTCAAGAAGACACAGGGGATGCCCCAAGCTGAAAGCTCTTTGGCTGCCGTGACAGGGTGAAGGGGCTTCACCATGATGAAATATTTGAAGAAACATATGTGTTAATGTGCGTGGACCCCCATGGATTTGACTGGACTTTTCTCATAACTTTTGGACTTCTGGTAAATAGTTTCTAATAAATTTGAAAAGTAAAATTTT
>CM032669.1:2931315-2947694 GCA_019095985.1 Streblospio benedicti | reverse complement strand
GCGGTCGGAAGTTCTTCAACGAGATGTGATTTAAATTGGTACTTAACGTGAATGTAGCGATCACTGGATCATGCTAACCAACACGTTTTCGTCAGACCAGAAAATGGCGTGAGTCTAGTCAGTCGATTCGGAGTTAACATAGAACAATAATCCTTTAGTAGCTCATATGATTTTCATCCGAACGTTTTCATATTAACAGTACACATTCTGAAGACTGTCTAGTTTCTTATTTTCATCATAATGATTAATAAAATATATAGCAACGAGTCCGATTTTGACAAAATCAAGTAATAAGCAATACATTTGCCAGCAAGCGCCGAACGCATTGTGTTAGACGTGGCGATGGATGTGATTAATGGTTAAATTGAACTATTTAGTTAAAACAATTACATAGACTTATATATATGAATGGAATCGCATCTTACTGCAGATTGTTTCCATCAAAATTATATATTAATATGACAATGTATAAGAGAGATATGATCCAATATATCTGTGAGGTGTTTTTACCTGTCGTCGCCTGCTGATATTGTCAGTAGACTTTTTATGATCATGCAAAGATTTCACTGTTTCAACTTAATTAAATATACTAAATGTGATAGTTTATAGTATATTTTACTATAGAACGAAAGGAAAATATATTATTTGTGATGTATGTAAGTGAGATTGCTGAAGTCTTAAGTTTTATTGAGCTATGTGCGTTAAAAATGTATTGTGCAATTTCTCCCATAAGCATAACATTGGGACAGCTTGTATCATCGCTCACTCCATAATCCAGTTTAATTTTAGTCTGGTTGTAACGGTAGTTCCTGTTCTGGTAACTTCCAACCCCTATAGGTTAACCCAAATCGAAAAACAGATAGTCCCTGTCCCAGCTAAAGCTGGGACTGGGACTAAATGAACCCACAATGGTGTTTGATGTGTCAAAATAAAGCTACTTACTTATATTTTCGCATGATAAACACAATTATTATGATTCATTGAAATTATACCCAAGCCCCGATTGGGTTGGTTAAGACTATACGCACAAAGTCTGTAGGCTATGAACTCAACTCAGAATTCAGCACGATTTTCAGTACAATTTTCAGCAAAACGCACTGGATGACCCCGTGTTAGTACGCGTGACCCCGAACGAATTACGTACATCACGTTCAGATAACTACGTCACACGTACGTTGATAAACGTGGTGGTTGCACCTACTGTACTCAATTATGGATAACGTAACACTTTCATATCGGCTATGGAGAAGTAATTACACAAATAAAAACAGTGATGCTTCTATTTCTCAAAGTTTACATAGAAATGTCAAGGTACATGAGGATACTAGCTGTCATTGTCCCATTGAATATTGCCACTTGAAATCCCGTGGTCTGTCTGCGAATGTATGTTTATCAAAACGGGAATAGTTCAATGTTTAAGGTTGTGGAGCTTATAAAACTACTGCGTAATTATTCTTACACCTAGTGAAAAAAATTTACTACTGAAACCGTTTTCATGCATAATAGATGATTATTTACAACATATCTGAGTGAAAACGTTTAAAAAATTGGTTGTTTATTCCTGGGATCGGCAAAATATCTGCGTAGTTGACACCATCATTTATTCGTTTTCAAAGAAACACACTATATACGGAGCCGACCACGGATCCCATGCAGCTTTCATAAGACTGCTGTCAAACACCTTATCTGTGATCCGCCATTTGATTTGAATTGTCATAAAATATCCCCGGCATGTCGTAATTCCCCATTTCTCCCGTGATATTTCCGTATATCGGTCGTTGCTAAAAGGCAGACCACCAAAAGAATGACGGCGATGTGCATTTTCGTTTTGTCACAATGTACTAGGTTGGAAATCGAGTTTTAATAAATTAAGAATAGATAAGATGTTTTTATTGTGACAAAACTTAAACATATTGCTTATGAATATTAACAAAATTTGATACCACAGCAGCCTACCAGTCATCACTGTATGCCGGGGTATTGATGTTGAAAAAAAATTAATTAATTAGCTCAAAAATGAATTTTTTATTATTTTCACGGGCCGGGGTATCACGGTAACCCGGGTTACGGCGTGGTGTATCATATGAGGGGTTTGGGCCTTAAGCAACTGCTTATGTATACATATTATGATCTATGGTACAATTTGTTGCATGCACACCCAGTTCGTTTGTGGCAATAATCAGGGATTTGAAAATGTTTATTTACATTAGATCTTAGTAGAAATTTTATTTTTTCACTTTGGCACCTGGAAAGCAATAATTTTTAAAGTAGTAATATTGTGTGCTAATTGTTTGGAGCATAACAATTTTATCTAAATAACACACAAACTGGGTGTGCACACAAACTGGGTGTGCGGTGCTCTACATTTTTAATTTTCTAATCTGTTCTGTTCAAGGTCGAGGTCAAGGTCAAAGTCTAGGAGGAGAAAAAGCAGCAAAGCTAAAAAAGGATGCACGCCCAACACTAGCATTCACGACTGCAAAAAATTATCTCCCACTCTCTGTGCCGTCGTGGGCATGGAAAAAGCTACACGGGCTCAAGTGATAAAAAAGATGTGGAAAATAATAAAAGAAAACAAACTACAAGACAAATGCGACAAACGATACTTCAAGACCGCAGGATGCCCCAAGCTGAAGAAGCTCTTTGGCTGCCGTGACAGGGTGAAGGGCTTCACCATGATGAAGTATTTGAAGAAACATATGTGTTAATGTCGTGGACCCCATGGATTTGACTGGACTTTTCTCATAACTTTTGGACTTCTGGTAAAATAGTTTGCTACATATTTATTTGGCAACTTATTATATTTATTTTCATTTTCCATTTCATTGCAGTGTAACCAATAGTATTTGAAATATAAATATATAATACATTCATTATGCTAATAGATAAAAAATCATTGTCATTGAAAGTAAAATAGTATAGTATATATTTATTTGGCAACTTATTCTATTTATTTTTATTTTATTGCAGTGTAACCAATAGCTTTATTTGAAATATAAATATACAATACATTTATTATGGGAGACTAGTATTTACATTACAGAGTCAGTGTTTTATGTCTATTTAGTGTAGGGTGAACACAGTGAAGATAATATATTAGTTTTCAAAATATGGAAAACCCATAAATATCTTGGATTTTATTCATATAGACTGATTAAATGCGTCAATTTCATTACATATTTCTTATATTTGCAAATTGTATTTTATAAATATCGCCTCAATTTATGAATGGCATCTGTGATACTATTATATATGTTCACCATTAGTAAATGTTTAAAAGTTTAATAAAAGTTTAATGATCCATATATTTCTTATATTTGCAAATTGTGTTTTATAAATATCACCTCAATCAATGGCATCTGTGCATCTGTGATACTATTTTTATATATTGTCACCATTAATAAATGGACCGTAGCAGAGTTTAATGATAAAAATTGCTATGTCAAATCTTCTTCGTCCTCATTCCAAGTGTAATATAATGGTTTTATTGCATGTAATTCTGTGCATCTCTTTGGTCCCCCGTCTCATTTGTCCCCCCATATGTTCCTCACAGCGCGTTATCTTGCTACTGCCGCCGCTGCTGCTTTTACATGCACGTGGTACTTGTATGCTCTTTTGCTAATCAATGCATGACAGTCAGAATATTTTTTGAGTCTCGATTACAATCGTATTTGAGAATGTTTTTGTCACAGCATAAGTGTATGTGTATAAGTTTCACAGTCACATAATTTTTCATAATTGAAATAAGCTGACGCATTATGATTTCTACAATGTTCCTATCAGTGAGACAATCCTATTCGTGGGCGGAATTTTAGTCTAATAATTATTAAGTGGATGATAAGAGGAAACATGGCCTCTATTGAAAGATATCCCCATTACTTAAGTGTTCCCATGGTGCCATTTTACTATACAGTAGAGTCTCTCTGTTAAGACCTTGAGATGCCAATCTAATGTGTTGCCCTGTAGGTGGAGTTTTGTGACCTCGCAGAATGATCTAAAAGGTGATCTTTACAGGTTGTTGTACTGTACCATACAACCTCTCTATTCAGACCACCTGCGCGAATTCCCTCAAGTGGTCTCAGGGAACGATCATAAATAATGATGCGGGTGGGGGGGTCGTCCAAAAAGGTGGGGGGAGAGGTCGTCTAACTTTTCTGATTCCTTTTGGGGGTGGGGGTCGCTGAACTTTTTTTATCACGCTACAGTATATTTTTTTCAAATATTTTCTTTTAGCAATGCAATGACTATAAAAAGGACTTTTTTTTTAGCGGGTGTGGGTGGGGGTGTCACCCAACTTTTTAAAATGTTGATGGGGGGTCGGTTAACTTTTTCTTCGAGCTCAAAAAAATGGACGACCCCCCAGGCATCGTTATTTATTTTGATCGTTCCCTCAATAGAGAGGTGCTCTTTATACGGAGGCTCATTTTGGTTGCTTTATGAACGTTCGGGAGCATAAAAGATTGTTCTATTACAGATGTGGTCTTAATTGGAGGTTCTACTGTAATATACAATAAAGTAGAAGTATCAAACCATGTTGTTGTAGAACATCCCATGCATGTCAATTACAACAAATGAAGAGAACCCACAAAGTGCAAACATCGTTTGAATTGTTTTAAATGCTTGTATATGATTAAATTTTATTTCTTTGTTGATTATAAATTCAAAACAAGCATGAATGGCGCACGCATACATCTGAATATGAAATGATCATGTCTAAACATGTCTTTATTTATCCAATGCTTAATGTAATAATTGCTTAATTGTTCACATGCACAATTAAGGTGGGATTGTTTTTGTCATAACAGACCGTTCCCGTGTTGGCCCTTACGGGCATTTAGGAACTACTTATTTAGACTTAGACTTAGACAGTACGAGAGAAAAATGGGAAGACAGAAAAACATTTGTTACTTCCATGATTTAAGCCGCCATTACACTATATAAACTAACACAAAACGCACCTTAATTAAAATTAAGCAATATTCCAATAGGATGGGGGGGGGGGGACTAATGAGACGGGGGCCTATAGAGCTGATCCCGTCAGGGGTCGTCTGAAATACTGCAGAGGATCGAAGAGGGAACATCTGAAATATCCTATCGGCGGTATTATATTTTGCAACATACATTTTTGTATACCAAAATGACCAGCATATGCTCAATAGTATCAGAAAACCAACGTTGATCTTGTGGCATTCCATGGCCATATGTTTAAGTGCTGTTTGATAATGGAGAATATAACTTTCGCACCACTGAAAAGTTTCATTTTTATCACATCATAAACGTATTATCTCACAATTATGAATCTTATCTGAATGTTTTATGTCTGAGCAATCACAATACTGTCAATATGTTTGAAAATAATGCAGATTTTCGCTCGCCATACACCAATCTGTAAGTGAAGTTTGATAATGGAGGTATAGGTCATGGTGCCTCCATAATGTCCTCCTCAACATTAGGTAGACAACTGATAATGTGGTTTAAACATGTTTTCTTCAATCACACACCATAGCATTTTGGTATAATATAAGGTATTTGACATCAACATTAACAGAGATATTCAATAGATATTCATATATCAATGTGAAATGTTTAAAACCACATCATCGGAATTAACATTCATTCACCGATTTCCGTTCGGCTAAATTAAATTCAATCGGCCTAATAATGTTAGACAATAATAAAATATGTAAATGCGTTATAGAAGTATCATTTAGTAGTGATTTCTTAATATCTGGATTCATCATACAGAAAGGAAAAAACCTACTCAGATGCTTCTCTTCTCGTCTAGAACATTCGGCGCACTTTGCCACCGAAGCCTGATGCAGGTGGAATGTCCACCGAAACGTCGCTTCTAGACGAGAAGAGAAGCATCTGAGTAGGTTTTTTTTCCTTCCTCTATGCGTTATAGAAGTGTTTTGTCTTATTACATTAATGGGAATTTTAGCATGACAACGGGTTGTGAGGGACATATGGGGGACCAATGAGATGGGGGACCAAAAAGATGTACCATTTGATTCATGAGTTTTATCATCGTCCTATCTCACGGCTGTAAGCCCCACTGCTGAAATATTCAGTGGTATTAATTTTTGGCACCATTAGAAAGTAACGCGGGATTAGGTAGCTCTAATCTACGGCTTAAAATTAGGTAGTGGGTAGGGAGCCGACGTCGGCTGCCTAGCCTACCCTCAGTGTGTAAGCTAGGGGGCCCACGGAAATATCTATAATTTTAGTGTATATCTTACCACTTTATAAGACATGTATGAAGATTGCATTTTCCTGGTATCCTATATTGGATGTTCAGGTAAAAACATAGATTTTGCCAATTTTTCTAGACTTTTTCAGATTTACCTGCTGTAAGGGGGCATGGTCTATTCTCAATAGAATAAGCTTTGTCTTGGGGAAAATATGCTTACAGGATGATGGTCCCTTGGAGGAAGGGCTTTCAAAATCTTGAAAATGAAAATCAACTATCAGTCCAAAATACACAGGCTCATAATGCAAATTGCATATATCTTAATTGAGAAAAAAGTACCCCTCAAAAATTGTTGTTTGTACTTTTGCTTACTTTTGACGAACTTATGAGCGTTAGGAATAAATACTTTGTTACCACTCTACAGGGAGAAGTATTTGACCTATTATCAACCAAACTTCATCGTTATGTCATCTTTATTGTACTACTCTTCGGAGCTGATTAGATGTTGGTGTACTTTGGCCTACTTTTGATGAAGTTTTTAATGAAGTTACAATGTGTTTTTAGAAACAAATTATTATGAATTTGTGTTTATCTGTCTCCTGGGAACAGTTTATGACCTATGACCTCCAAACTTGACATTTCGTATGGCTATACGTGTATTATTCTCCTAAGGTGATTTGATATTTGTGTACTTTGGCCTACTTTAAAAAAAGATTATGGAACTTCCAAATAAAACAATTGTTACCACTGTACTGGGAAAAGTATTTCACCTATGGTCATTAAATTTACAATTTTGTTCACTTGACACTATATTAGTCTCCACAGCTGATTTGATGTTTGTGTACTTTACCCTACGTTTGACGAACTTTGGGCGATGTGTGTTAAATACCTTGTTACTACTCTACAGGGACATGTCTCCACAGCTGAATTGATGCTGGTGTAATATTGCCTACTTTTGACAAACTTATGAGCCATATGTGTTAATACCTTGTCACCACTCTACACTACAGGGAGGAGTATTTGACTTTCCCCTACTATCACCAACTTCACAATTAGCTTTATTCTATTGCTCCCCAGATCTGATTAGATTTTGGTGCACTTTGGCCCACTTTTTATGAAGCTATGGCGTTTTTTTTTTATTTTCATTCTGATTAGATGTGTTACCTCTCTACAATAATCTTTATACACGTACAGGTATGTATTTGAATTACTAATTCTAAAATTGCTGACTTAAAAGGGGCTGATCTAGGAGGGGGAATGCTTGGCGTTCTGACGACTACTTGTTTGGATTATCTTTATGTCTGATGTTTCTCTTATACGGTTTAATTATGATCTTGACCAGAAAAGTATCTAAACACATCCAAACTATTTTTCCGTATCCTCTTGAACCAAGTAATACCAGACTATTAGTATTATATAAAGCATCTTGTACACGTTCTTTTATAGACCCAAGTAGAAAGCAATATGGTAATTTTAAGGCCCCAGTCTGACAGTCTCGAATGTTCTCTCCCGAACATTCAATATGCAGTAGAGATGACAAAATATTCGGGGAAAGATTATTCTACATATAGTATTAAAACATGTCAGTGAGAAGACAATGTGCAAATTGACCAATAGTTACCATTGCCTGGCTGACCACACACATTGTCTTAAAACAAGGTGGTTTATAGAGAGGTGTTCTTATTTGGAAGTTCTACTGTACATCTTTGCTATATATTTTATTGGTTTCTTTCTATTTACATTATTTTTGTGTAAGGGTTTCCGATAATTGAAAAGATGGACCTTCATATTTATATTCTATAATAATTCACAAATGGATGTTTAATTTGTACAAACAATCATGTTCCGGATACCTTTCACAATGAGTCAGACTCGCATGATCCAATATGCATGATGCCAGGGATAAATGAGATGATGTCATTTATTTCTGATAATACATTCCATCTAAAAACGACTCTTTCCCAAAACCCCAAGCAGTTATCTGAATATATATCACATATAGTAACAGGTACGTATTTTCGCTTTCGTTTTTAGTGCTTGTTATATGTTGCAGACCACTACACTCCACCACAATCAGAATGGGCAGGGTTTACCGATGGTTTTGTGAGGATTACACGACGACCTGAAGTCATTGTAATGGACTTGTGTGTCCGACAACTGTGACTATTGGGTCGACGTCGTGTAACATGGTGTTTTAAAAACCTGTAGTACCTACATCAACAGTGAGAGAATTAGGGGGACATATCAGGGATGAAAGAATGAGTTCAATAATCATGCTGCTGATTTATATATAATTGGTAAATTCATATTGTGTTTATATTATGAATCACATCTAAGCCGTACGTCTTGTTTAAAAAATACAATCAGATATATCTAAAACCAAATTAAAAATGTCAGCATGGCGCATTGATGTAATATATACATTAGAATACACATGCAATACTTAAGTTTTAACACCGTAGGCCAGCATAGGAAGATCCAGGGAGGGGGGCGTGTGCCCCCCTTTCCCAACCAAAATACTTCATTTTCATAGTTTTTCATGAAATCCCAAAGTGCGCCCCCCTTTTTCCTTAAGTGCGCCCCCCCCCCTTTCCAAAAACCTGGATCTGCCTATGGGCCAGTGTCACGATGTGGGAGAAGACACGCCCATCTCAGGCATTTCTATGTGATTCGGTGTTTGATGGAGCCTTCTGGCGTTTTTGGTGTAACATGTGGACCCCCAATGCAGCAGCATCGGTGATTGTGGAGGTAACTACCAGTCTACTATAATATTGAAGACACTATTGAAAATAATGAAATAAGCTTACATGATCTTCTATTCAAAAGAGAGATTTTTAAAATGTCCTCAGAATATTCCTGGTGTCTTTGATAGCCACCATACTAAGTGGACTAAAAGATTCTTGATTCAAGTGTCGGCATGTTATATGGGGCTCTGAAAGTGATGCAATTTAAGCACACGTTATCTCGACATTACTTATCAAATGTTGTCACATTAACAATAGGCCCACCATCCCCAAATGTATCACCTTACTTTGCAAAAACGAACAGGTTTTTATTCTGCCTGTTTTTGGAAAACAGTCAGCAGGCGGAACGAAGGTATAAATACACGCAGCTAATCATCTGATCACCAAAGCGGCCTTCAGCATATGGAGAAACGCTCTCAAAGTCTTAGATTGGATACATAACTAGTGTTGGATCGAAGTTTATTACTTCTGCTTGTGACCATTTGGTGAGTACATATTTATAGTTGGGGTATTTATAACCAAATGGATATACATGTACCCACAGCCATGATTGATAATAGCCTTTAAGGCCTTCCTTTTGACTAGAGGCCTGTACATTGTTCACGCTGCTGAAACTAGGTTATTTACCTCTGTTTTTATGGGCATACTTGGCATTTTGCATTTGGTTACATAACACACAGACGCATAAGACAGAGACACAGAGAATAGAATCCACTATTGGTAGTATGACGCTGAATAAAGAAGTATAGTTCTAATTTAGAGGAGTAGGTTCTTTTTGTCTGAATAAGTAACTAAATTTGTTAAAGGCGTATTATTTATGTAGGAGTTAAAGATAAATACATTACTACAGGGGAAGTGTTCCGTGTCCTTGGTTTTACAATGATACAGAGATATCTAGATATTGCTGAGAACTAAGCTAAATGTAGCATTTAACATTTTTGTAAGAATTCTATTTGATTTAATTGTTAGTTACACTTGGTAGTGTTTTTGTAGTTAGACTTGCCTCAACGAAGGGTAGTTCTTTTAAGCACCAAAAAAGGATCATGAAGTTACACTTATAACTAGATCAAAAGTGCTCAGAGAGCTTAACACTTATAGTCATCACAAACACGCACATGCATGCATCCATAATCCCCTATTCTGAACTTCTTCATATTTTTACCATATTTTATAGCAATTATAACAAGATATGCTTATAAAAGCAATAAATAACTAGATCAAAAGTGCTCAGAGAGCACAACGTCACTAGATTAACATTGACCCATGGGCAATAAAGATGTTTGCTTTGTAATCAAAGTAGAAAGAAAGTCTTACTTGATGCGTGACTCATCCTACATCTATGTTTTTGGCATTGGATTGCAGGCGCTTTCTCAACATGGCTAAAAGAAAATATCTATTGTCCATGAGTCGACATCAATATTGTAACGCTGTGTTCTGTGAGCATTTTATTTCAAAATAACCACTATGCCAAGTTGATAGTCATGTTTCGAACAGTATTGAAACTATAGTGGAAAAATAGAAAGAAAAATAATTAAAATGGCCCTCTGAGAGGTAAAGTCTAATTGGCAAAGTGCCAAAATTGAATACAGTTTATGTTCAGTAGGCATGTAAGCATTGTACAAAGTTTGAATGATTTCTCACAAGCATCAACAAAACTATTGCAGAAAATGTTGAAAATCGACCCAAAATGGCACTATGGAAAGCCCACTTTAATTGCCAAAGTGCCCAAAATCGAATCACTTCGGTGTCGCATCATACCAAATAGTTGTGTAAAGTTTGAATGAAATAGGGCAAAGCTTAAAACCTCTAGCTTGTCCGAGGACAAACATGCATACATAGATACATTCATAATTACTAATGAACGAAACAAAAGGCTTTTGCTTCACATGCTGAAGCGACGCAAAAATTACCAGCATTTATAACATGCTGTCGTGGACATGTGCTGTTGAATGATGGTTTAATCAATATGATTCTGTTCACGGAGTCAAATGAACCGTCATGTAATTAAACTGACTCATATTGTTTGAACAACTAAATATTGTCATTAATGAACTGTTATACTGTGATGAACCTTGATGATTGCTAGTTCACATTTACCCTGGGTGAATTGTAAACTCGGTGCCACGTGCATTTCTGTACAGGAGGTTAGTGTTTGTCAAGGTTGTGTCCTACTGCTGTTCACACAAAGAATGGTCACGCTTCAGTGATTCTCTGCCTCGGGCATCAAACGTCCGTAGAGTACACACTCTTGATAGAGTTGAATCCCTGTCTGTGCTTCCAGCCGTGTGTTTGACAGCGCTGACAGGTTTGGAGAGGTTTTTTTAGTGTTATAATATTAGTTAATTTTTTATTTTACCTGTGATGGTTTTGGTTCGCATAATTTACTTATTACATAATGAAACCACGCTACCCTTGTCTTTTGTTATTCGTTTAATTAGTAATTTTAAGTTCATTTATTTAAGATCCTCACAGTGGTGGCAACAGTGGGATACAAATCCACGCCTCTGAAGAGACTGGTGAAAATAACTAATAATATAACACTCAAAAACTATATCTAAACCTGTCAGAGCTGTCAAACACACAACTGGAAGCACAGCCGGGGCAGTATTCAGCGCCCACAGGTTTAAATACCAAGATTTCCAGTCCAGTAAGCAACCGGGTTACTGGTAAAAGGTACTCAAACTCTATCAAGAGTGTGTGCACTACGGACGTTTGATGGCCGAGGCAGAGAATCACTGAAGTGTGACCACTCTTTATGTGAACAGCAGTAGGATACAATCTTGACAAAGACTAACCACCTGTACACAAATTCACGTGACACAGCCTTTACAATACATTTCTTTTCTAATCGTAGTTCCTGTCTAAAACCAGCAGGTGGCTACAAACAATTGCATTCTGGGGAAAAATAGACATAATTTCTTTCAGACATGCTATAGCATCACAGAGCTTTGGTTGATTGAGACTTCACCAGATGAAGGTAAAAATTGTAGTAACTATTTAGAGACACCACTACATCGTACATAAATATTTCATCAAGACAGCGATTATAAAACTGGTGTGTGATGCATAAAACTGTTGTGAACTCGCATATTTTGGGTGCGCATCGGGCTTTGCGTACCTCGCTAAATTTGCATTTGAGTGAGCAATGCATAAACATGGTCGCAAACGCAGATTTTGCTAGACATATATGCGATACTTGTGCAAGATGTCGAGCATGTAATACAGTACAATATTAATGTGCTGACAGCAAGTTCAGAACGATACATTTTCAATCATAACTAAAAATGGTAATGAATATCAAAATAAAAATTATAGGAATGAAATGCTATTTTTTTTGCCAGATATACATTGCAATTTTGATTGTTCTGATTGGTATACATAATAGTGAACAATAACATGAAAGTGACATTTTTCCAGTGTCTGAGAGAGAGTCAGACATTTTGAACAAGTCAAAATTGGGGATTAGGTACCATGATTGAAACACCAATGTTTATATTTTTGATTTGCATACACACGGATCGTCACATAATGGGTGATACATAAATGTGTATGCAAATCAAAAATATAAACAAACTTGGCTGTTCCAATAATGGTGCCTAATCCCCAATTTTGACTTGTTCAAAATGTTTGACTCTGTCTCTCACAGACACTGAAAAAATGCCATTTTCATGTAAGTGTTCACTATTCTGTAAACCAATCAGAATAATCAAAATTGCAATGTAGTTCTGGCAAAAAATAGCGTTTCATTCCTATAATTCTTATTTTGATATTCATTAGCAATTTTTAGTTATGATTAAAAATGTATTGTTCTGAACTTGCTGTCAGCGCATTAGGTAGTCTTCGGATAGTTGCGGGACTTTAGCCCAGTGACGTCTCAAGTGGTCCAACAAAATAAGTACCGTAGCGTTTGGCATGGTGGTGGTGGTGGTTGGGGCGGGTGGTGTGTGTTCTGGGGACATGCCCCCGAAAACAAAATTCGAATTCACAACACTAATGGTACAATTTGAGAGCTATTTTTACAATTAATTTTATGTAACTGGAATACGATCGTTTAAGATTTTATTAGCAGCATTCTATGTTACATTCATAACGAGCATACATTTACAACCCCCTACTACCCCACATGGCGTGTTTTCGTATGATAAGGCACCCCGCTTAGTATCAACCCGTTAGAACATACTCGTGTCTACTTAGAGTAGCCATAAAACAGATTACATGCCGCTGATTAACTGACAAACCCTAACTGACTTTATTGTTATTATGTAATCATGCTATTACATAATAAATTCTTGAGAGCTAATTTTTCAAACATATCTAACATCTAAGTATACGTCTGTGTATTTGTTACTGCCAATTCTTAAAAACATCGCCATAGTGTAACATCACTTATCCACAGTTGTTAGAATGCAATGATTGTGAATATAACGATAAAAGTACTGTAATCGCAAAAATGTAGGCACTAATTTTCGCTCCGATTTTTTTGCGTACGAGCAAGGTCGAGTTGTGCATATGGAATGTTTATGCACTTTGATTTTGCTAATGAATTCCGTAATGCTGCGTTTGTGAGCCAGTAATACTACTTTGCTAACCGCAAACGTTTTATACACCACATCCCTGGGGTGTGGTGCATAAAACGTTTTCGAACTCTCAAATTTTGAGTGCGCATCGGGCTTTGCGTGCCTCGCTAAGTTTGCGTTTGCGCACTTCGGGCACGGTGCATAAACATGATGCAAACGTAAGCTTTGCTAGATGTAAATGCGTTACTTACACAAAATGTGGGGCATGTGATGCAGTAGATAATACAGTATATTCTTGCAATGGCTTTGTTTATGTATTTGTTGCCGCTGATTCTGACGCTGATTGAGCAGTAAAAACAGTGACATCACTTATAAACAACCGTGACGTCGAACACGCACCTTAGATAGAGTGGTGACAAAATGAGTGAAAACGGCGACTTAGTGTGTACGCATCGTCGGACTACACTGCACAAATATTCACACACTATGATTTCTTGTACAGCTTTATTTTCCTACACTCAACCAGCTCTTCGGATGTAGATAGGGACTACGTAAGTCGGGGTGTGTGCCTCTTGATTTAAACATTGGAACTCAGTGACTGTGATGTATTTGTTGCCGCCGTTTCTAACGTTAATTGAGCAGTAAAAACAGCGGCATAGTCTAACATCACCTACCAAAAGTTCTTGAAATACAATGATTGTGACCAAAAGTACTGAAATCGCAAACGTGTAGGCACTAATTTTCGCTACGATTTTCTGCTTACGCAACAGGTCGAGTTGTGCGTACGGGATGTTTATGCACCTGGATTTTGCTAATGAATTGCGTAATACTGTGTTTGTGATCGAGTAATACTACTTTGCTAACCACAAATGCTTTATGCACCTCACCCCGGGTGTTTTCACCTGAGGCAAATGCGAACTAGCAATCATCAAGGTTCATCACAATACATCTTATGGTACCTACCCCTTATTAAAGTTCAGTATATAGATAGTCTATAGTAGTGTAGCGAATGAGATTAGATGTGTGCAATGGTGAATCACATGCTGCAAGTCTGTAAAATTTTGAGACCGTGTGAAACCACGCTAGGATTTTTAGTTGTCAGAAAAATATGCACTTCAAATAGTAGAAACTATTTCTCTCCATGCACGGCTGTTCGCATAACAGCCTGTTAGTTGTTGGTGGTGGTGATTGTGGAGAAACGCATGAACTGAACTATGAATTAGACGACAGTAAAATGGGATATAAGCCTTCCTATTTTTTTCAAACAGGTCCATAGTATAAATAGAATAAAATACATTATTACAGAACATATATGACATATACATTTATTATTGACTGTTGTAGATAAAAAATACAAGATACAAAAAAATCGTGTTCAATATATGATGATCCCCACCTCTCAGTTATTGTGTTGCTTTCTTGCATGATAACCCACATAGTTTCAAGAGGCACAACATGTACCACTAATAATAAATATAGCGTATGTGCAGACTTATTTCTTAAATGAGTGAAGAGGCCCAAATATTTACCCGGGATTCTGAGAGAATGAGGATATGACCAAGGGCAATATTCACCAAATGAGCCCAAGGGCATTGAATTCACGCATATTGACCAAAAACATGACATATATTCATTATGCAAAAGCAGCGATGACACTAGCATACGGATATTCATCATGGAATGTTAATGAATGGACAAACGAAAAAGACAATTAAGAGAAAGTATAATGCAATCAGTTAACTCAGACATCTATTGCCTTTCAGAAACTCATTTAACAGTTAATGGTATCATTGAATGTGAAGGTTGTACATATAATGGATAAATTCTACTCTCACTGTTCTGCCAAGCAAGCTCCTGCCACTGTATTGACAAAGCTGAAGAGACATCTTCCATTTGACTAAATCAAGTGGCCAGCTTGAGGTTCTTCAATTCCCAGTTGCGCAGCAAAGTTGCGCACTCGTCTAAAATTATGTACTTTTGAGACACAAAAGTCGATGGGTACTTCCGGTATATGTTATAAGGCCATATAAAATCGCTTTTATTGGTATATCATTCAAAATGTGTATTCTACATAACATTGAGAGCTGTTACACTGATAGATGTTGAAAAATTAAGTGAATACATCTATTTGAGGCGTGCATTCTACATGTATAATAGTGAAGTTCTCAACTTTGCTCCAATCACGGGCCATCTTCAAATTTGAGTAAGACCGGTCTTTTGCCCATAACGTTGTCAATGTTTATGCTAACTAAACTCCGATTACAGCTTCATAATCCTCATTCAAAATCATATTTGGAATACTATTTGAGGCATGTATTCTTCATGATAGAGAAGTTCACACGTTTGTATCATTCACATCCTACACAGGTCGTCTGCATTTTTTTATGAAGACCATTATTTTGCCCAATCTTCGGCTATTTTCCATGCTAAATAAAATCCCATTACAGATTTATAATCATCACTCAAAACCCTATTGGGATAGTATTTCCCATAAATGACATACGATAAGTGATCCTTTAAAATGACCTTATAATATTTAAAGTCGTGTTAGTCTACAATGACGCGGAACGGCCGGAAGTAGTCAATGGACTTTTTGGTATTGATTAATTCTACAGTGCAACTCGTCCCGCGCATCTGGGATTTGAAGAATGATGGTATGTTGTTGACTACTTTGTCACTCCACATGACTGCTTGAAATTTTGTAAAGATTTTTCTACCTACGCAACTCTTGATCATAATGTAAACCGCTAGACAGCTTGATATGGTTGAAGATGAAGTGCACTTCCTATGTACTTGCCCTTTATATGTAAATGATAGGCTTTCATTATTTAGAAAGGCAGCCGATTTAGACGATACCTTTGTAAATATAGATGTAGGAAGTAAATTTGTATTCCTTATGAAAAATGTTTTCAAGGAAATAATTGACAT
>CM032669.1:2882310-2931215 GCA_019095985.1 Streblospio benedicti | reverse complement strand
CCTTCTCGATCCTCCACACCTCCACGGCGTCCGCCCTGCCATCCACGTCCTCCAGCACTATATCCGTGTTCATGTCCATGGTCACGATAAAGGCCTTGTATGTGGTGTCGTAGTTGTCAGACATGAGCTTCACCATGTTGGATGCAAACACTGACATTGTAATTTTCTCCTGGTCGTCGAGCCGAATCCTCTGAATGACCTCGAACTCGTACGCATTCTTGGCGGTCTCCTCGAGGAAGCGGATCACTTTGCCTGATTTGTTGGTCACTGTTACTTTCCTCTTCAGTAGTGAAAGCACCCAGTCCTTTAGACTTCCTGATCCAGGCCATACCTCTGTGGGTGTGTCCAAGCTGCTTCCTTTCTTGAAAAAGTACGCGCTCAAGCAGGGCGCATCCGGCTCCGCGTACTTCTTAAACAGGTTATCCTGATCTCTCCACTTGTACCACGTAAAGCCCTCCGCTTCTATGTAGTTGTGAGCAAAAATGTAGAAATGCGAATCAATCATCCAGCCTCTCAGATCAAAGTCCGCACAGAGTGGTCCGTACAGCACGAGGACTGTGGAGCGAAGCGCGACCCCGGGGGTCATGGGCGTGTCCACCAGATTGAGAAAGTGCTCTCCGCTGAACACCTCAATGCCGTCTTTTGGGTAGAACCTGGCATTCACAAATGACACATGACAGCCCAACAAAACCAGCAAGACGAGTGGAGTCATCGGAGATGTCATTCTCAACGTGTTCATGAGACAGCGTTCACATCAATTAGTCCTAATTATATCATTGAGTCCTACACTTCCTCTATGACATACACCACAACTCGCTCATGAAATGTGAGTAGTGACAATGTAATGCAAGTGACATTGATTGTGCACTGTGACACGTGCACTGGTGCAAACTATAACATCAATATAACTTATACCGTCATGATCAATATCTATAGTGTGAATCCAACTGCGCCAGTGATAGCAACTTTGGCCGTACACGCCTGTTGTCCACATACAGTGGTTCTGCTGCACCATAATACTTGAGACTCAATAGCTATTCACAGGGTCAATGCTCACGCATCTTGTCAATGGAACCTATTGTATTGACTGTATCATGGCTATTGATTTTAACACAATAAGTTTTATTGCCTCTCTTTAACGTCATCATCAACGTGCTGAATAGCACTTAGCTATATGATAATAAATCAATGATGATAAGCCAATTGAATCACGGGCTTTGGTCAATGTCTTAGATGACAATTATATAGTATAAATCAGAACTCTCCCTTACCTAATCTGCTTTTCAAAGATAATTTAAAGATTGGAATTGACAGTTATCTAATCAATAGAATACTAGAAACATATTAATGGCAAAGATGTAGAAGAACATGTGTGAAGTAACATGAATAATGTTTGATGCGTATTACATTTTATAGATTGCCTTAAAATATATTAAAAATCTCTGTACCCTTGTGCTATAATGCCTTGCATCCAAGCACATTAATGTTCTCCACAATGTCAATGCACTAGCAAAGGGAAGTATGATGGATTCCAGTGGCGTAGGGAGTATTTTGCTGATGTGTATGCACCACTACATTTTGGAAAAAAACAGTGCGACAGGCACTGCAGCAAGTGCTGTAGGTACGAAGCCCATCAAGGGTGGGGGGTCTGGGGGAAATTCACCCAGGATTTTTTTCTTTTAAATTGGAGTAAAAATGGTTGCATTTGGGGCAATTTGTTGACAAAAAGATCTACTAGTGTATAGTTTGCTATTGGTAGATCTATAAATTATTTAAGAAAACAATTTGAACTGTATCCACCATTTTGTTTGTTAGGGCAGGTAGTGGGTCGACTACCTGCCCAAGCTTTGTCACAGTAGGTGTGACATCTCAACTGTCTCGGGAAGACAAGCTACTGACAGATTTGTCACAGATCATTTAGCCAAGGAAGCCACGCGATGAAGCATACTATGTCTCTACGTTCTTCTATAACATAAATTTAGATTTAATTTACTTCTAATTTAACTACTTCGCTAAGTAACACATAATGACTGGGAAAAAGTCTATATAATTTCAAGTACAAAATAGTTTTTATTGTTTTATTGTAATATTTGTTTATAGAAATCTACTTGTCTATTACATTGTGAAGCCAAAATTAATATTCACAATTTCTAGTCATAACGTGAACGCATTCCAGGTGACACCATTTCCAAATTCATATCTCCAATATGGATGGCTTACATCTTTAAAAGACCTTCTTCGTATTGAGACAATTTTTTTTCGCTCCAACATTTGAATTTATTTTTATAAAAGAACTCTGTAAAAACGCCTATACTTTAAAAGAGACCACCTCTCTAACAAAACCAACTAAAACAAGCCACTGAGTGATATCAACATATCGATTTTTGAGTGGCGTTTGTTTTGCTAAAGGAAAACAACCACCATAAATATAGTCTTTTAGCTGTTATTTCAGTTACTACCTGTCCTATACTTGTATAATTAGAATTGGTCAATCAGTTGTAATATGTGTTCCATCCATACATATCATTGTATATACTGATTAATTTTACGGGTTATAAAATCTGAGTTTGACTGTGGTACACATGGGAAAATAATGCAACATCATGGTCAGACTAAAGCACTATCTATTAAAATCTCATCGCCATCCAGTATGGACAAACGCATATATAATTAGTTCTCTTGTTCATAAATAGGACAATTGATAGGTGTTAAGCACATAAATATTGTGTCAAAATACGGCAACTATCCCTTCATTAACACGAGACACACTTATATTTACCTGTATCCGAAAGCACGTGGCCCTCGCATCCTCCATCATATGCGTTGTGACGGCAAACGTACGTACGTGTATCAAAATGGACAATAGATTACTAAAAAAATTTCATGCCAGTCAAGTGAGTACAGTATTGCGGGAACCATGTATCATTTTAGGATAGAAAATCGATAAATCAATTTGTACACACTGCGTTTTGTGCGTTACAGTAGCTACGCCACTGGATTCTTTGTGTTATAACAAAAATCATATTACAATATTTCAGTAAAAACGCAATTTCCTGATTTCACAACACATTTGCATTGATTTCAAAGTATCTATCAGTAATCACACATTAAATAGCCGAACTATATATATACGCACAACGTCAGATACCCCGACAACATACACATTGGCAGCATTGAACTAATGGTGAGCTATTTAAAAAGAGTTGCCCAATGAGCAGACCATATCCTATAGACAGTGATTTTATTCAATAACTAAATACAGCAGAACCTCTCTATAAGCCTATCCGCGGGACTGACCTAAAGTGGTCTCAATATAGAGGTGGTCTTTATGTGAAGGAAATTTTGGTCAATTTACATGTGTGAACGTATTGGACCATAAAAAACTATCCTATTCAGACCTGTAAGCATATAAGGAGATTGTCCGCAGGGGAACCAGCATTCTAGTTTTGGATGCCCTCACCTATAAGGTTGCTCCACGTTTGAATTAAACTACTACATTCATATATAATGGAATGTATTTCAACAACATTTCTGAATTATGAAGTCATGGTGTTATGATGTTACAGCCCTTATCGTACGGACCTGTTATACTTCTATTCCAGCTTTACCATAAATAGTAACTTGCAGAAACAAATAGAGATTAACACAGTATTAAACAGTCTAACACGTGTTAGGCTATAGGAAAATGCTGTGCACATGGTGATGTTTGTTACTGCAAATCTATTTAGGGACGGTGCAATATTTACCAGGCAGGGGGACCGGTGCATATCGAAAAAAACTTGTCTGAAAAAAGGTCTTGTCCCATGTTGATGTGATGGAAAAAAACTGATGTCCCATGACCTCTATACATAAAAAAGTCTGAGTCCCCTCCCATGAATATTCGCGCGATTGCTTTGTACCGATTCGCTCACGTCGAAGTGGGATTTCAGCAGCTGAAAAAAGTACATGTCCCATGCCCAACGAGAATGAAAAATCATCAAGTCCCCCTAATTTGCACCTTTAAAAAAGTACCTGTCCCCCTACCAAATGCACCTGTCCCCCTGCCTGATAAATATTGCACCATCCCTTATTATTACTGAAGTTGGGATATGCCTATTACAGTGGTGGTCTAAATATTGAAGTGGTCCTAATTGAAACCGTATCAATGGATATGGCACCAAGCATGCAAACCACTTTACTACAAATGCATTACAGCAATGTGCCGTTTGACACCATCCAAAGAGCACCACAGACATCAATATCCTACCATAACACTAGCACCAGTACCGGCCCATTGTCGGGGGACAATGCACAAGGTGTCAGATGTAGCACAGAGTCAGCAGTATACGCTGCACCAGTATTGTTGACCCCCATGCCACATACACAACTGGTACATACACCAACCAACGCCAGGATTAGATCCAGACAGGCACTAGGAACGAAAGGTACGAACAGTGTGTTGTGTCGCAAACTTGTATTTGTTCCATATCATCACCAAGTAAAATAAACAAATCAATAATTAGCTATTGCTAAAAAGAATTCATGAGTTCCATAAAAGAAAGAAAGATATAAAATGGGTGAGTAAAAAATCTAATACTTTTATTTCGCTGGCTAAGTTCACCTAATTGAAATCTAAGAATGCCCATATGGCATGATGAAGCGTTTTGAATTTTGATTTCTTTTTCTCTTTTTATGTTCTAAATAGACAAAACCATAAAATACATATGGTGACTTTTACAAGACGTACTCATTTACGTGAAGTGCTCCCGGGAAGATCACGTGGGAGATCGCACGCCACTCTTATAGACTTGTTTGCTAATGAAAAAATATTAGATCACCACTGTACGACCCATTTCAGCCGCTATATGATTAGTCTTGATCAGCCAGACCCTGTGATACGAGGAAACGATTTCGTCTCCAGTAAATGTTTATCTAGAATATTCCCACAGTGCATGGTAAAACACGTGAAACGTCACGTGATTCGGTTCGTTTGTCTAAAAATAACCCGAATTCAGAGAAAATAAAACCTGTTTATTCTCCCAATGTGTCATTTTCATGTGTTTTTTGACATTTCTGTCAGTTTTTGCACATCAACAATTAAACCCCGTGAAATACACACTAGTCACAGCCCATCTTAATTTTCCTGAAAATCTGGCTCTTCTAGTGCTGCCAGCAGACAGCCACAATCATGATCCGCCTGTGTTTTACTGCTGTCGTTGCCATGGTGATGTTGGTGTCAACAGAGGCACTCACGTGGCCCGTCATCTACAGCGGACAGCACTTCCGGGAGGTCGCCAGTGAGTGCACAAAATGGCTGTAATTAACAATGACAGATCCAGGCTTTCAGAAATGGGGGGGGGGCACTCCAGGAGAAAGGGGGGCGCACCCCATTCAACCCACCCCCTCCCCTGGATCTGCCTTTGATTAAGTAACCACATTTTATGAGCAGTGAGTGTGTGACTGTGTTTCTTATAGTCTTCCCATATTTGATAAAACATTGGGCATAACTAGTTCAGGGGTATCAGTAATGTTTTTGGTTCATAATATGAATATTATCTATGGCAATGGTAATCAAAATGTACTTTAAAAGTTTTGATACTTAACAAAAGAAATTGTTATTATTTTGATTGTATAAGTAGCGTTTCCCTCAAAATATATCAACACTGAACCTTTGAATCTTAGATCCGCGGTCCCGATTTACCCTATTAAGTTATCAAAACGTTATCAATGAAATACATATAATATGACACGTATA
This sequence comes from Streblospio benedicti, assembly GCA_019095985.1. NCBI lineage: Eukaryota > Metazoa > Annelida > Polychaeta > Spionida > Spionidae > Streblospio > Streblospio benedicti. Next base: position 2,925,481 of record CM032669.1, on the reverse strand, counting down.
CATTTTCGAGATACGTGTATGTAGCATGTTGTTCTAGCAAACCCACCATTGTAGATAATTCACAAATACTATTTTCAATGTTAGAGTAATTAGTTCAACACTGNGCCACACTCGCTCAGTCTGCTGGAACTGCCTAATAGGTACCTTACCAGTCGCACATCCTAGACCAGGCAATTTTCTACAGTTTGCATTTTGTCTAGTCATATCTATATCATCTATATTCACCCTCTTCCTATCCTCCAGCAGACACAACTCAGGCATTTTATTTGGATCCGCTAATCTGGACAAGATCCAAAAATAGGCAAAACAACGAAAAAAGAGAAGTCCCTGTATGGATTTTGAGACCGTTATGTATATAATCTAAATTTGTAGTATTAGGTGCTGGTGTATTAGAAATAGCTTAAAATTGCGTTTTATGTACAACATTTTTATACAATTACACATTCTTGATGAAGCCATTCTAAACTATTGACTTTTTTCTGTATTTTGATTTAGAATCTGTATGCAATGAAGGATTTTGTGAACAATCTTATATGTATGATCCACAACCGTGTCTCAATGTTATCAATCAATCAATCAGATCCTCAAAGAGGATAGTTTTTGTGTGATCGGCTCGCATTTCCCATGGCGAGTCACAAATGAAACAGTGTGGAACGGTCGGTGTTGCGGCAATGTAATAGTGGCTGACAGCCACTTGACCTGCCCTCACCAGCTGACCCTACCCACCCACTTCACCAGAAATCTGACCCAAATAGAGTGCTAAATCCCAAAATTCACTGACCTCCCGAATTTATGCCAGTTCGGCGATTATGCACTACCCCCGGCCTGACTAGCTGTAAAACAATCAGTCATTTTGAAAATTTGATACCAACCTTGCATAGGCATGTCACAACCTGGTGCAACATGACGTGGCAAACGCCATGTCGCTGGTGCTCTTTTGCTGTACGAAATGCAGTGTGAGCCCCAGGCACTTCACCCCACTCCTCACAGTGTGAGGCGATGCACTCCCCGCACTACCACCCTCGCTGCCTTGCAGGCACGTGGCAGTGACGTGGCCGCCATGTCGCTGGTGCTGGAGGACATCCAGTGTGGCGCCAGGGCCGGGCTGGGGCCGGGACTGGAGGACATCCCCGCGCTTTGCCTACTTCAGACACGACCACGTGTCAGCGCACGTGGTATGTACAGACAAAGGCAGATCAGATTTTTTTTTGAAAAAGAGGCACACGCTTACTGAGGGGGCACCAGTAGGGACCACTTTCTATGTAAAACCTATGAAAATGAACGATTTTGCTGGGAAAGGGGGGCAGCTCCAATGCGCCCCAGTCCCCGCTGGATCTGCCTATGCACGTGGTATGCACAGGTAGCACACGTAAGGCGTGCTCTCTTCTACAGCTGTCCATTATATTTCGGTCCAAGGCACTTGATGGAGGAAGAAGTGTTGTGTAGAACATTGGTCGTCACCACTTGAAGCTTAAAGTGTTAATAAACAGATAAAATTACCTCTATATATCTATTCGTAAATAAGTAAGGAAGAACTGGGTCCAAGGGTAAGGGGCGGGGGGGGGTCACACTCAATCCTACCAACTAAGTTTCCACAATCACCTGTAGTATATTTGTGTTGTTGCAGGTTCACTCCTACAGATTTATTGATCTCATTCTTTTCTACAAGCCAAATACAAAATCACTTCAAACAATAAATTTCCTACAATGTATTTATACAGTCACTATAGAAATATCAATAATGTTGATGTATATGCTTGTATCATTAACATATGATGCTAACATGTGTTATGAATCACCAGGTACGGTTACACAGACGAGGACGACCTGTTCAAAAAAGTACGCTCCGCCAACGCACCGTGCCTCACTGCGTACTACTTCATGAAAGGTGAGAAAAACATTCGCCTTCCAAAGTTCAAATAGAAGATAGGGTTGATACTTCAATCGGATCTCTTTGCATGAGACCGATTCAGCTAAAGCTATATTTATCAAGAACTGAATGTAAATGAATGAAGAAATGAAAAATGGCTATAACGAGCATTCATTCATTTACATAATCAAACACCAAGTATTTAAGAATACATTTATACAGCATGTACTATATTCAAAATACCAAAACAAGTCAAAGTTAGTATATAAGATATAGAGATAACATACATAAGATATATTCACTACATGTCAATCTGGAAAACTAGGAAACCAAATTCACAATGTTCACATGGCCATTCTAAGAGCGTTTGCATTATGGCATATAAATAACATATGTGCAAACTATTGCACTTTACTGAACATTCAAAATGAAAAGTTAGGAACCTTAAACATACGTGAACATGTGAACATAAGAAAACTCTGATCGCCTATTTCTTTCCTGTCCTCTGAGTGTATGTAAGGTTGGATGAAGGTGTGAGCTTGTGACCTGTTTTTTTGCTTGCCTACGTGTGCAGGCAGCAGCCTGTCGCGGCCGTCCGCCGTGTGGGCCGGCGAGACGCGCCTCAAGCTGTGGGCGTGGGGTCTCCTCAAGAAGCGCGTCACCGTGTTCAACAAGTCGCCGCACATCGTCGCCGTGGTGGTGGAGAAGAACACGCCGGGCGGCTTCACGGTACGTGCTTTCAGATAGTCCGGCGGTCATGGGTGGAACCATTTTTTGTGAGTTAAAGTTTTTTCTCTCTTGATTTTTTAACGTAGAGTGTCAATTATTTAATGAGTTCTAGGTGGGTGTGGTGGGTGTGAAGTTCTCACCCTTGAGCATTCTGTTAATTCACGATGAAGTCCAAAATGGCTGCCAAAATCTTAAAATGGCTATATCTACTTCAATATACATGCAGTTACTAGGAAAGTGATTTTGGGGACATTGAGTATGTTTTAATGGTTAAAAGATCTGTCTATCCATTCTAGTTAAATTGGAGTGCATTTTTTCTAACATATTTTCAATATTCACTATCGCCATTGTGCAAAAATAAATTCTCATTAATAACATTTTGATTATTAATGGAGGCTGCAGGGCAAGGGTGGGACTATTTAAATTTTGGTCTAACACAAGGTGGATCCAAGTGAGTCTCAAAATCAGCTAGGACGCATATACGAGGTTAGCCGTAAACCCCACGAGACAATGCAGCTCATCTTGGAACTTCCAGAAATCATATTATATTGGGACTGCTTTACTAGGCAAAATGTTGAAAAACAACTGGTTAAAAGAGGGTTTTCTGTCAAAATTATTGGTAAGGCCATAGCCCCACGGTGTTCACCTTTCCTACGGGCTTATCCAGCGGCTAGGGAGCCGCTAAAGTAACCACAGTGTGGTGTGTTTGAGACCCGGATGTGCCTGATGATGGGTGTTGTACAAATTCACCCCTAAGTGGCCACCTCACACTACTGCTTGTGTTCCTTCAGAGGTAACTTACTTGCCCGAGTTGCCCGAGTAGTTAAAGACTCATGACAAGAGGGGTGTGGGTTCAAGTCCCAGTTGAGACAGGGGGAGGGCGTTGAACAGAGTCATCACTTCCAGGTGGTTTAATCCTACTACAGAGTTTTGTTGATGGGATCCATTTCTAACGTTTATACTAAGATCCATTAGAGTTGGCTCGACTGGGGCATAGATTTAAGTCAATAGATAGGCAGGTTTAAAATACATTCAACATACAATCAATCTTCTTTCAAACTTCTTAAAAACTATGATTGACAGCTAAACAAATGGGGTACTTTGTCATTCAAGCACAAAATACAGCAAGAGATGTAAAAATCTACGTGGCAGCTACGTGTGCAATTAAAGGTCATTTCTCGTAGCACACATACAAGCTGGCCATAAAAGTTCTCATTCGCCTCTTCCTCCTCCCCGGCAGGTGGACTCGTACCGCTTCCTGGCCTCCAAACAGTCCGTGGTCATTGACACGTACGTCTCCTACATGCTCAAGGTCACGTATGTCAACTACGAGACCACGTACTATGCCGAGGTGATAGACGAGACCTTCTATCCAGAGGTAAGGGCAGTTGAAGGGCATACTTTTTATTCATACTTAGATACAGTAGAATGTCCAATTAAGACTACCTTTCTATTGATACCACCTCCACAATAAGACAATTATTTCAGAGTTCCAAACCTTCATAAAGCTTCATAAAGCTACCAAAATGAACATCTGTATGGAGACGACCTTTCTATTTAGACTACTTAATACTGGATCCAAAAGTGGTCCTACTAAAAAGGTTCTACTGTTACATCAAGAAATAACATTTGTATTTTACATGTCAGAAAAAAATGCAGCGAATAACAATCATAATCCAATACTAAAACGACACATAGAACATGTAATAAAATAACTGAGAGTTTGGAACAGTTGAAATCTGTTTGATACAAAAATGAAACTGATTCACCAGTTTCAACTCCCAGTCCGCATTCTGGCACTTTCAATCACATAACATTGAACTCTGTGACACCAGAAACAAACTTGAAAATAACGCTATGCGTGGTGTTGCAGTTGACGTTCTGGGACCTGCACGCCGAAGCGGACTCGTACAAGGTGTGGCGGGCCGAGGTGAAGCTCAACAGCAAGTGGGAGGCGCACATCTGGCAGCACGCCTTCAGGTATGCGGGGCGGGGACATTGGCAGATCCACAGGGCACGCAGGGGGCACCCCCACCCCCTTTCCCCGCCAAAATGCTTCATTTTCATAGAGTTTTTACACGTCCGCCATCGATCGCGCTTACAAAACCCATGAAATCTAGTAAGTGCGAAGTTTGTGTGCGCAAACAAATCTAGTTTTATAGTAATACTGACCCTAGTTTCATGTTTTAACACGTTTTGTCATCCATACTTTTGTGATTTTTTTATCTTTATTACCATTTTCTTTTTGTTGACTGACATCAAAGTAATCATATATTATTTTCAATGTTAAAATTGCTGAAAATACGCATTTACGCCAATAGATAACTTGATCAAGTATTTATTAGCATTATCATTTTTTATTAAAAGATCGACTCATGTTATATTTTGTAATTTCTGTTTTGTCTTACACATTTTATGCTACCATATTTTTCCTATACAAGAAGTATAAGAAGGGATTTGAAAGGTATTTATGTGTATATGGATATGTTTTTTATTACTTCTCCAAATTGTTTTCTTATATTTTGTTAAAAATCAAAATTTACATTGGTTATCAAGTATTTGTTGTTTGTGCCATTCTGGTAGTGAACAGAACCTCTTGTAAAATTGTGTTAAGATAGTTATATTGGGTTCAATATATTCTACTTGGATAAGAATAGTTGTTGCGCGAATAAGAAATCCCATATTGTTGCAACACTGATTTTTTTCTACTATCAATCTCATCTATAGAGATCTAAAGGCCGCGTCCCACTAGTTTCTGCATATGGTTGACACATACATTCTAGGGATTTCCGGGCAAAATGTTTTATACGTCGAGCATCTACTGATAGGTAACCCCTTTTGGCATTAAATGATTTTTTTCCGCTAGCTCATAGTCAACTCACGGCCGGTGCAAGACTGGCGCAAAACCTGGCGTAAGAAAAGCAGACAGTGAAAGCAAGGTCAGCGTAACCCCGATGCACAACCGATGCACAAAAAAAGTCTCAACCAGTCTAGAGTCGGCGTAGTTGGCAGATGTTTAGCGTTAATGAAAAAATCTGGATATCCAACAGATTTTTGTCAGCTGGGCGTAAGTTCCCAGTGCGCCGGAACCAGTGAGACGCGGCTTTAACTATGACCAGGTGAGCAACATTGTCCCGTTCGCATGAATAATTTGTACCGATTGGCTCCTGTCAAAGTGGGATTTCAGCAGGTAAAAAAAAGTAGACGTCCCATGCCCAATGAGAATGAACAATCATCAGGTCCCCCTACCTTGCACCTTGAAAAAAGTACCTGTCCCCCTACCAAATGCACCGGTCCCCCTGCGTGGTAAATATTGCACCCACAGATTAGTTAACTAATCTGTGTTGCACCGGTACCGTCCCTTACGAAGAATATTGTACGCTATAACGCACTCGTTCTGCCACAAACACATGACTGTCCTGAATCATGTACGCTATCTGAAGTCAGACGAGGACGTTATGTTTAGTGAGTGCACACCCGACACATTAGTCGTAGCCTGTTTGTTCGGTGTCAGAAGTATTTCATATTGTTACTGTATTTACTGGTGGGTGGTACTGGATCAAGCTATAGGCATATAATTTGTAAATAAAAATATTGCACAAAGTCTGACGCAGCTAGGTTTTATAAACATAAATTAAAAGCACTGGTCGTATATGTTTTTTCAACTATATTAAAAAATGGATTTTACAACATTCTATGAACAATAGCTCTCTTATAGTTTGTGGTGATCTCAACTGCTCTTTGACTTCACTTGACAGGCTACATGACTCAGTAGATAGAATAGAATAGAATAGAATAGAATAGAATAGAATAGAATAGAATAGAATAGAATAGAATAGAAACATTTATTTCGGAATAAATTCCATAGAAAAGACATAAAATATACATATATACATAAATAAATAATAAATAGTAAATAGTAAATAATAGATCACGAGTATCTTTGAATAATATGAATAATAATATGTGAAATAGACCCAGTGATGGATCCAGGATTCGATGGGGGGCGGTGCTTGAAATTTTTGTTTGGCGTGACAGGGACTCGCGGACAGAGATTTTGATGACTCAAAGGAATAGTTATATAAAGATAAGAATATAAGAATAACAATTTCAAAATACAAATTAACCATAATATATTTTCATCAGAAATTGAGAGAATGCGGATGGGGCTTGAGATTATATGTCAGCAGGGGTGGATCCAGCATTTTGTGTTAGGCAGGACGCAACTATGGCGAGGGGTCTGGGGACCGCTTAAGGTCCCCAGCGGGTCTAGGGTAGAGCCGTGGTGGGGGGACCGAGGGGGGGGGGGATGTGGGGGGATGGGGGAGGGCTAAGAGTGCATATACAGTGCTGATATAACATATTTTCACAAGGCAGTTCTGGAGGTCGATATCGAATGAAAATACATGCAAAAGACTGATGAGAAACAATTCATCTAACTTTAATACTCTATTTCTTCATATCTAACAATGAACACTGGGTGTTGATTATCAGTAGTCGGAGAGCAATCCGTTTTTGTTGTTGTATCCTTTTTAAATTAAATTTATTTTCATTTTAATTTATTTTTTTATTTCTTTAGGGGGGCGCATGTCTCCAAAGCCCTCCCCCCTTAAATCCGCCCCTGGTCGGGCAGTAAGCTTGAGATGACGGCTGCTTGTGAGAGTATGGGGGGGTAACATTTCCGGTAACATTTCAGTAGAGGTTGTAGACAACAACATCCTGCACAGGCACTACAGGACAGAAATGCCCAATTTCCAAGTACTCAGGGAAACATCTGCAATACCAACAAAAATGAAAAGAACATGCTTGATCCAAGAGGCCATCCTCCTATTGCGCAACACTAGTAGAGCACACCCGGACAATGTTAAGAATGAATTCTTAAGTGAATTCAGTCTTCGAATGAAGGAAAGCAGATACCCACCAACGTTCAGACTAGGAGTACTCAAATGTGCTCTGAAAGCCTACCAAAAACAACTAAAGAAAGACCAAGACGGAATATGTCCCATGTACAGACCACAGGGGTACCAGGAGGAAACATGACGTAAGAAGAAAGAAATGAGCAAAATGTCATGGTACAAGCCTTATGAGACTGTACTGTTCTGTCCTCCTACACCTAGAAGCAAGCTATTCAAACAGCTGAATAACATAGCACAAGATAGTGTAAAAGCTGGTGGTCTTAAGATAAAAGTTGTGGACAAAGCTGGGAGAAGCATCAAGTCTTTAATGCCTGGCTTAGACAAAGGCAGTACATGTGAAAGACAGGATTGTTTTCTACACAGCAGTAGAAAAATAGGTAACTGCAATGCAGAATGAGTAGTATGTGTGGGAATGTCCACACTATGTGCTGAACTGAATGTAAAGTGCACATATATTGGAGAAAGCAGTAGATCTTGTTACGTAAGAGGCCGCCAACACATGACAGCTATAAATAACCCAGAAAGAAACAGACATAATGCTTTTGCTAGACACACCTTGGAACACCACCCTCAAGAAACCCCACAATTCACCATGGAAGTCATAGGAAAATATCGAACACCACTAGAGAGACAAATAGCAGAAGGAATAGAAATATACAATAGCAAAAGTAACATTACAATGAACTCTAAGCTTGATCACTACCAACTTGCATTCCATAGACTCATATTCACAAACCAGCTTGCTGATTAAAAATTGACCTTCACAATACCATGTTAATCTTGATAACCATTATGTATTCTTTGTACTGTATTTGCACTGTTTTTATGTTGTAATTCTATTTTAGTTTTTGACAAGGAACCTACATGGTTTGGAAAAAGTTTATAAAATAAAGAAAATTTAAAAATTCAAAATTAAATCACACAGAGAGAACATATCCGCACAGCATAAAAGAACATTCCAAAACAAAAAAAAAGATAAAATAGAAAGAAGAATTATGATCAACAGCTTTTCTAATGGAGGTTTCATTATGATAGATTTAGAAAGTCATTTCTTAGCTTTAAAGGCTGCTTGGTTTCCAAGACTCAATGGTAATAGTGATACATGGTCATTTATCCCAAAGAATTGTATAATTCCATAGTAGCTCTGACAGGCCAATAATTAGAAAACTTCCAAAGTTTTATCAAGAAGTAGTAATAGGTTTATGTAGATCAAATAAGATGGAAGAACCCCAGACAAAAAAATGAGTTACATGATAACATAATGTGGGGTAATTCTTTGTTTAAAGTCAACAATCAATGTATGTTTGATAAATATCTTATAGAATCCGGGTATATATACATTAAAGATGTACTAAATATTGATGGCACCATTAAAGATGATATTTTTATAAATTTGTCAAACAAACAAAGTTATTATAGAACTATTTATATGTTAAAGAGTTGTCTCAAACCATTCAAAGAAATAAGATTTTTGAACAACTCTGGTGTAAATCATGTAGATAAGGGAAAAGATAGATTTCAAAAAGAAAAAGAAAAATGTAGAGATTTTTATAAGGTTCTTATTTCAAAAAGAATAATTGATAATAAGAGTTGTAATAAATGGTCAACACTATTTGATGAAGATATTAAATGACCGATTTTACCTGAACAAAATGAAATGTATTTTTGATCCAAAGATAAAAGATTTTAACTGTAAGTTATATAATAACCTATACCAACTATGTCCAATCGTTTTAGGTGGGGAAAAGCTCAATCCCCATACTGTATATATTGTAAGGACGTAGATCACAATTCAATTCACTTACTCATCAGATGTCCTCATATAGAATATATTTGGAATATATTTAGCCATCTAGAAAAATAGAAACTTCACTCCCCAAGATATACTACTTGGCATAGAAAATGAAGAAGTTTTGAATAATATATTAAGTGAAATTAATTTTATCATTTATACGAAATATTTAATTGACAAAGATGAACCAAATGATATGGTTCCCATTACACAATTGGTAAACTTTGAATTGGTATATTCCACAAAAGTATATTCTTCATCAAATAAATTATTGTTTCTCCAATATAGCAATCATATTAAAAACACCATATCGATGTTGTAAATTGGTAATGTTTAAGATGTTTTATGATATTTCTCCTTTCTTTTTTCTATATTTTGAAACCTACCTTTCATCAGACATAAGTATATGTATTAAAAGATTCCAAAGTCCCCTGACAATAGTTTTGTGAAATTCATGAATAAAAAAAAATAACAAAAATATCTTTGTGAAAACCAACAACAAAGCTCCTAAAAAAAGCCTTCTTAACGCGGAGAATTATTATTCGACCATCATTGTAAAGAGACTACCTCTAAAATAAGACAATCTTTCATGGTCTCATAAAAAACCATCATGAGCTTGTGTAAATGGGCCACCTCTCTATTAAGACCACTTAAGGTCGGTTACTCAGGTGGTCGGCATAGAGAGTTTCTTTTCACATGCATGTCTGGGGGCGGCACAGTCGCTCAAAGTAAATCCCGGAATTGCCACTGTATTGCCACATCACTTGTTCCATGGCTCAAAAACTCGTTTTACATTTTGCTACAAATACTGAAAAGGCTATCTATTGAGATCCCTTAGTGGCTTGTTTTACTTGGTTTGATAGAGGGGTGGTCTCTTTATGGAGTGGTCTGTTTATAAATATGAATGTAAGTTTTGGACCCTCAAAAATCTCATTATGGAGGTGGTCTCTTTATTGATGTAGGCCTTCTTTATGAAGTGATTTCTCATAGTGGGCGGTGCATTGTGACTAGAAATTGTAATTATTAATTTTTGCTTGTAGATTCTATGGTCAAGTATATTTTGATAAACAAATGTCATGATAAAATGATAAATTGTACTTTATGTTTCAAATAATAGTGATCTTTTCCCAATCTTATTTTGTATCTTAGCAAAGTAGTCAAATTAGGAGAAAATTATTCATAGTGTTAGTTATTAATATTGAATTGCTCCATAAAAGGGTAATCAGTGGTTGGTTTTAACTGCAAATGGAAATATTAGTTCTAACTTCAAGGATAATAGATTTTTTTATATTAAACATCTAAATTGCATAAGTTGTACATAAGCGTGGACATATTAGCACGTTAAAGAAATTTAGACTGCGATGGCAAACAAAAGTGTTGTGGAACTGAAGTCAAAATTGAAAACATCCAGCCAAAGTGATGCTCTGAAATCACGAAAAGCAATACTGAGTTGTGAGAAACTTTATGAGTGTAGTCAATGTGGCAAGTGTTTTAGTGACAGTAGCAACTTGATCCGACACATGAGAATCCACACTGGAGAGAAAAACATCAGTGTATAGTGTGTGAGAAATCATTCAGTCAAAGTGGAGATTTGAAAAGACACATGAAAATCCACACGGGGGAGAAAGATTATCAGTGTACAGTGTGTGAAAAATCATTCAGTCGAGGTGGAAGTATGAAAATCCATATGAGAATCCACACTGGTGAGAAGCCTTATGAGTGTAAAGTGTGTGAAAAATCATTCAGTCGAAGTGAACATCTGACGGATCATATGAAAACTCACTCTGGTGATAAACCTTATGTGTGCAGTCAATGTAGCAAGTGTTTTAGTCAGAGAAGCAACTTGACCAGACACATGAGAATCCACACTGGTGAGAAAGAACATCAGTGTACAGTGTGTGAGAAATCATTCAGTCATAAGGGAATTCTGACAAGCCACATGAGAATCCACACAGGTGAGAAACCTTATAAGTGTAGTCAATGTGGCAAGTGTTTTAGTGACAGTAGCAACTTGACCAAACATATGAGAATCCACACTGGGGAGAAAGAACATCAGTGTACAGTGTGTGAGAAATCATTCAGCCGAAGTGGAAGTCTAAAAATCCACATGAGAACTCACACTGGCAAAAAACCATACGGTTGTGGAGTTTGTGATAAAAGTTTCTCTCACAGGTCTGCTGTTGTTAGTCATATGCACACTCACACAGGAGAGAAACCATACAAGTGTGATCAGTGTGTCAAATGTTTTGCTCAAAGTTTTGATCTGAAGATCCACAAGCGCACACACACTGGTGAGAAACCATTTTACTGCCATATTTGTTCCAAATCATTTACACGTGGAGGTGACTTGAAAAGGCACCATATGACTGTGCATTCTAAGAAGTAAGAAGTGTGCTTAAGATTATTACTCAATATCATCTAATGTTAATTGTGCATTTAAGGAGTGTTCCATTGGAATATGACCAACACTCTCAGCAATCTGACTTTAAATTTTACCTGACCCACGTAATTGTTACCTGCCCAGGACAGTGGTCAGTCTTAATTCGATAACCCCTGATTTTAGGGATTCTGCTTGTACAATGTCATGTGGATACTTTTCACCTGTTCAAAAATGTAACATTGAATGTGTCAAATGATTCGGAACAAATCATTTATAGACTAGCCGAAATATGTGAATTAACTAACCTGTAACTGTACTATATAGCCATATATACTGTAAAACCTTTTAAGTTTGTGGCTTTTTAAGTTTGTGTTTGATGCGGTTCTGCAGTTAAACTGTGAACTTCAACTGTGAATTTTATGAATAATGAAGGCAGCAAAACTACACAGGTGGTGAACCTCGAACACTTCAAGGGTTTTACAGTATGTCTGTCATTTAGAATACATTCATAGAAAATTAGGTAATTAGAATATTATTTGGTCTGCATTTTCATCCATACTGTGCTACGTGTTTTTGTTGTTTGTTTAAATGAATGTTACTGTTAAAATAACATTTGTTTTAAAATGAACATAGCTTTGAAATTTAAAATTAGTGCTTTTTTATTGTTCTGATGAAAGTATTGGCTAAAAATATTGGTGTAAAATAATGTGAATGAAAAACAATATAGACTGTAGATATACATGTAGTAGAGATTCTGTAGCTGATACTTTATTATGCAAATGTGCTTTTGTAATACTGTTGAAAAAAATATGATTATTGTAGAAATTTTACTAATAAAACATTTTTTCATAACAGTTTAACAAGTTTAATTCATTTTGCTGCAGATTTTCTTCAAGCAGCCTGGTGTAAAACCTGTGCTGTCCAATAACTTATATTTAATCATGTGATCGTAGTATTACAACATCTCTGGGGGATAAAAATCATCGTTTCATTCTATTCAAACATAAAATTTGAATTAAATTCACGGGAAAAAATACACTTTTTTAATAACCACCATTGTTTAATTACCACTTGACCACTAAAACATACACAAACCTCGCGTTTTATGTCCATTATTTTATACGGCAAACGCCACTTTTCCTTTGTTGTGTGAAATATGTCCCTCATTCAAACCCTTGTGGAGTAAAGAGCCTAAAAAAAATAAAAAAAAATTAAAAGCACTCGTTCTGCTGCAGACACATGACTGCCCTGAAGCAGCCGCTGCTGGTTCACAACGTCACCGAGGCCGGCCACCGCAAGACGCTCGTGCTGCCCACGTTCCACGGCCGCCTGCGCAAGTACTACACCACGCACGCACGCAAGCGCGCCCGGGACATCACTGGCGCCACCGACCCGGACGGAGTCCCACCCAGTCTCCAGCAGTATAAGTAGGCCTACCTGCACGATCACTAAGTCCCAATGTTTGTAGTTGATGGGCTATGCTTGTAACTGATCCATAGCCCATCAACTACAAACATTGGGACTCGGCGATCGTGCCTACTTGGCACCGAGAGATCCATTGTTTTTTCAAAGTCTTGGTATTTTGTGTAGTCGTGTGTGCTATGTATAGTTTCAAAAGCTTTTATTTAACTTTTTACTATCTTATGAATTTGTGAATTTATTAAGAATATATTTTCGATTCATTAGAATCCTCTTCAGTTACACCCCAAACGCAAAATGAGCAATTACACCGTAGTATATTGCAACAAGAACAATAGCAATTAATGTAGTATAACAATACAGCAATTCACGTACATGTATGGGTAATAATATAGGAGATTTAATTTAAGATTAAGATTATTGGTTAAGGGTTAGGAACATGGAAAAGTTGAAATGTTATTGTAGATGATTCGTCATTGTTACTGCCTATTACTAAAACACGGGACGGAACGGACCACGGGACGGTACATATCGTACATAACGTCCCGTGGCGTCCCGTGAGTTAATTAATGATGATATCCATCGTTTTCTATGTAGATAGTGTTCCGTGTTTTCAAGGGCTCTGACCATCAGACATAATTGTAATATTTTATGGCTACAGATGTTGACATATACGTTGCTTCAAGAACAAGTTTATTAAAGACTACAACTTCCAAGATGGCTATCGCAATATATACAATAAAAACATAGAATACAGTACACAGTATAAAGTATTATAATAGCAGTGAAATATAAAAGTACAATTTATAGTTTGCAAATATGCAGACTACAACAGTAATGAGTTCAGTAATGATGATATTCATCGTTTTCTATGGTAGTTATAGTGTTCCGTGTTTTCAAGGGCTCTGAACATCAGACATAACGTCCCATGGCGTCCCGTTATCGCAGAGAATGAATCTGAATGTTAGGCTATCACCGTTTTTTGTTGGGATGTACTTTGCCAAACATTCAACCATAGAGCTACGTAAATACGAGCCTTGTGCACTGTCATATATGTCATTGACACCATCATCACGGTGTAATGTGGATACCAGGATCCAATGTTGACCTTTGTCAAATGGATCCGTGTTCACTATTTGAACACCTGGTCCTTGCATGGTACTGCTCTCCTTGAACAGACGCTCAAGCAAGACTGCATGCCACTAATAGTGGGAAACTGACTTTTGCATACTGCCATGCAGTAGTCAATGTCATTCAACCAACCATCCTCCTCCTCTCCATTTACGAGAGCACGTTCACGAACGTTGTCAGCATTCCGCCAACCGTCCCGTGTTCCGTCCCGTCCCGTGTTTTAGTAGACGCCGGTTGGAAGACGCCGGTTGGAAATGGTCTAGTCTGGAATTCATTTGTACAAATGCATGTGGATTGTTGTATTGTTATACTACATTGTTATTGTTATTTTTAGCACGCAAGACTCTACTTATACAAAATACCAAGATGAGACAATATGCTACATTACTTTCGCGTATTTTACTTGAGGGAGGGGGTATTATAAGGGGTCAAGAAATCCCACACCCCTATTATTTTGTCCGTATTTCCCACATCTATAGATATTTTGGATATTTTGGCCTTTTACCTCACATCCTACACATTTTAAGGCTTTTTCCCCCACATCCCACTTTCTTGAAAGCCCACATCCTTCTATGTTTGCCTTTTTTCCCCACAATCTTCTGTCTTTTCCACATCCCACTTCCTTATAACCCCCCCCACACACACACACACACCCACACACACCTGAGTAACAACTCTGCCAACCACTGTTACACGGTTCGATTGATAGTGCACATCGTACATTTGTGTACACTTGTGCCCAATGATATGACATGTTGTTAGCCTCAGTTATATGTAGATTAAGGTGAAACGTACTTAGCCATGAAGCATGTATGTAAGTCAGTTCTGTGATCATATGGTTCAAGGTGAACATGCAGACAAGCATGTCAGCATTTCTGGTGTCTGTGTATATAATCACTACGCACCGGTACATATGTGTCTAGTACTATTGTCACTATGTAGGAAGGGCAGTTTCATTATGATTGGCTGATGTAGCTATTGTCTGTTATATATATTATATATATATGTATGTATGTGATTGATTGATGTATGAATGAATATACATGTAAGTGAACAATAAAGACATTGGAAGTTAAAGGATAGTCATTACTCCGCAGTATACACAGTCTCACAGTTACACAGGAACACGACGTTTAACAACCACCACCTTTCCTACACTAATGGTCTGTCGTCAGTGGTCGCCCTGTTTACCTTAGGTTCATGTGTGCTTCTGTGGCCGAGCGTATAGGGAGTTGGACTCGTGACTTAGGAGGTCGTGGGTTCGGTTCCCAGTCGGGTCTGGCGGTGGGTGTTGAGCAAACTCATCTCTAAAGCAGTTGTACACTGCTCCATGGCACCTACACGTTAATTAGGTACAGGTCATTGGGTTGAGTGAGTGAGTGAGTGAGTGAGTGAGTGAGTGAGTGAGTGAGTGAGTGAGTGATCGCGTGGGTGATTAGCATTGTGCGTTGAATGCAAACTGCTGCCGGTGCAAGCATGTGAGAAATGAGAATGATTTTTTTTTTAAATTAATGGTTTTCTTTCCAAGAGGTTTGATATGAACAGAGGCATCATATAGGCATCATATCAGGCAGGGGTGTTCATTATTGCAACTGAATTTATGACGCACTTATACAAATGAGAATGCTAATATTAAAATCACCCAATATGCAGATTCTTTTTATCTTTTGGATGTGTTAGGGCCCCCATTTCACATGCCCGATCCTAGCTCCAGATCTTCCAAAAAACGCCCGATTTGCCATTTCGGGGTGGATTTTGCGTGTTCTGGCCTCAAATGTGTAGTTGGGGGGGTGATTTGGCTGGTTCGGCAGCAGAGAATGGACCGTTTCTGGCGGGTTCTGGACGGATTTTTTTTTATTTCGGCTTGTGTGCTCCAAACCACACCATCGCCATGCTTTTCGGGGTTGTTAGGGGGCTTTCTTTACTATTTGCAACATCCTTAGATCTTTTTGCTAAATTGTGGCCTCGTCTGCTGCATTGAGAAGATGTATGGTGACAGATGAAACCGTAAGTGCCGCCACTGCCGTCACAATCAGAAGCAATAGAAGCATGGAACGGAAGCATATTTTTCAACAGCACGATGCTCCAATATTAGTTTTGTCTACCTGGAGAAAATGACTCCTTTCTGCCAGTTTCGGGTCCAAAAAGTGTTTTCACTTCTCTGGAGAAGTGGTTTTGACTTTTTTCGGCCTGTAGGCTCCCGTTTTGGATTATTGAGTTGTTGATCTGTATCGACGTTTTGGCTTTCTGCTTCGTCTGAAGAACTAATTTGTTAATCGTTAGGCCTCTTTGCTAACGGTGGTATTGCTGAGAATGTTCATAAAGATGTTCCCGTTTTATGGTGTGCTAGTTCTGAATGGTCCCATTAACTTGCCTTTTGATCCAGTCCATCTGAAAGGTCACAGACCGTAATTACAGACGATCCCGTAAGCAAGCTTTAGCTACAAAATATGCAATGAGGCAATATAAAAAGGCTGCAAATGATGGGGGTGTGGGTTCATTGTTGTTTGTGTCTCTGAAGGGTTGAACTCAAACACGTATTCACCATGATTAGGCAACAAATAATGGTAACAATGGCAGCCCTTGCACTTAAGCTTGCTCAACAACAACGAAAGGAGGGAGAAAGAAGAGAGGAAATAATACAAGAGACTGTAGAAGATGAAGATGATGAAGCTTCAGAAGGCGGCCTTGAAGATGTTCAAGTTGATGCTGGCCAGCAGAGACTACCATATACTCAGAAACAATTTGGGACACGGCCTTGGGTCAGTCATTTTCTTTAATTACATGAGGATGACGCCTGCCCTCTTTGAAGAGATTTTGCATAGAATAGAGCCACGAATAACAAAGCAAAACACTGGATGGTGTAAAAGTATTACTCCCGGGCTGAAGCTGGCCGTCATCCTCTGTCATCTGGTAGCAGGTCATACATAACAAACATGGGCATATGATTTCAGGGTTAGTCATCACACCATCACGGCATTCCTACCACAAGTTTGCAAACACAGAATGAAAATGCATGGCGAGAAATGGCTGTAGAATTCGTCATGCTTCGTCTGTCTCGGCCGTGTCCCGTCAACTACAACGTCTCTGACAGCTCGTACGGCTCTGTGACTTTGGCTTGCTTCGTCTTCAGACTGTTACGTAATAAATAGTGATACATTCCAGCCGATCCACCCCGAATTGACAAATCGGGCGTCTTTTGGAGGATCTGGAGCTATGATCGGCCATGTGAAATGGGGGGTTTACTGTCATAAGACAAATAATACAACAAATAAAGAAAACAGAGGTATTGACTAACAAACAGGAGATATACTAATATCAATTTTACAAAATAATTACTCGAACGCTAAACAAAACATCACTTTGACAAGTGATTTTGCTCCCATTTGGTTCAAACATTTAATTCGAGCAGCAGAATGGACAAAAACGCATAGTTCCAAATTCGTCCGCCCGATGTCAGCACTGAGTTGGCGCTTTGCCGTTGCGGAGACAAAAATATTTCAGCTGATGGAGAGAATCAGAATTGGTAAATTATCTCCAAAAGCACTGAATGCATTACAATGCAATTTCGTCAGTTCATGGCTTGAAATCTGTTCCAATGTATATAGAAGTTTAGCAAAGATCAACTTGATAAAACCATACATTTTAGTGTCTAATGCATGTATACCAAGTATGCATGTATGAAAGATGGGTGCGACTGAGACATGTTAACTATATCTATAGTTGTTTATTCATGAAACTCCCACATGTATTAGAACACGCTTCTAAACGTTTACTTACAATTCTTCATTCAAATACAGTCACTAAATTTGGAGATAATGCACTTGTCTGGACTCTCTATATTACCGAAAACAGCAATACAGATATTTGGTTCGACATTTATAATTTTCTTCTTATTGTCCAAAAAGGCACACCATATAATAAGTTGTAATGAGATCTCGGATACAAAGAATAAAATTATTTCATTAATAAGCTATATAATATATAAGAAATATCTAATTGATAAAGAAAATAATCATGTTCTACATATAAATGACTATGTCAAGAGTGAATTGGTTTATAAAAATTCCTTGTATGTAAAGTGTGGAGATAATAATCATGACATAATATATGAAATTATAAATAGCCTCTAAAGTATGTGACCAGGTAAGTTTAAAAAATTTCTAAATTATTAGTATTACTTTTTAATGTTTTTATTTAAGTGACACTAATGGTGTGCAAAAAAATCAAAATTCTTCAAAATTAATAATTCATAAATTTGTTTTTGATAAATAATATGATATTCTTTTCCAACTTATTTAATTTTCTTAAATGAACTTCAGAGCAATTTTAATGTATTAATATAAATATGTGTGTGTGTGTGTATGTGTATGTATGTATATGTGTGAATATATGTATGTCTGCATATGTAAATATATGGGTGTATGTATGTATACGTATCTATGTGTGTGTATAAGTATGTTTATATATGGGTGGTGTGTTTAATATGAACTTTAATATGAACAAAAAATGAAACGTCAGTTTTTACCGTACAAATATCCAGTTGTATAGTCTAAATATTGTATATCTATAAGTTAACCTGGATGTCGAATCTTCACGAGATTATATGATTTCTTTTATTATAATATATATGGGATTTACATAATGTCTGACTTGAAAATAATTAATTCTAGTTGTTAGTTAGGAATCGTTGAATGTACTTGCTGTAATGAACTATTATCTGAGCATATAATGTAATCAATTATTTTCATAAAAAAATAAACAAAAAAGAATATAAGAAATGATCAATTGAAGATCAATAAATGGGCCAATGATATGGTGTAAATTGTAAAGTGTGAAAGCTAAAACTTGGATCAAGACTATAAACCACCACATTCACATTTACATTTACCGTATACATGTCTTTTGTAATCGTAGTTCCTGTCTAAAACCAGCAGGTGGCTTCAAACAGTTGTATTCTGGGACAAAAATAGACAAACAGTATCAGTCTTTATCATTTCTTTCTGACAGGCCGTAGCATCACAGAACTTTTGTTGATTGAGACTTCACCACGTGCGGGTAAAAATTGTAGTAACTATTTTGAGACACCACTATGATCGTACATAGATATTTCATTGAGACATCGATTAGAAAAGTCATGTATGATCCCGTACCCCCCAGACAGCTGTTGATCACGTCTGACCACCTGGCGGAGGCTGTGGACAGCCTGGTGCTGCCCGTGCTGGACGACTGGTGCGGGGGCGGCGCGCGGCTCCGCGTCACCAACATCACAGAGCTCTACCTGCACAAGCCCGGCAGCGTCTACCCCATGCAGGTACAGCAGAACCTCCACCTCTCTATTCAGACCACCTGTATAATACATAGGCAGATCCAGGGGGCCGCAGGGGACGCCCCCTCCCTTTTCCCACCAAAATACTTCATTTTCATAGGGATTTTCATGAAATCCCGTAAGTGTGCCCCCTCTTTTCCTTAAGGCCCCCCCCTTTTCCGAAAACCTGGATCTGCCTATGATAATAAGCCCCGTCCAATCGATTCTCAATAAGTGGTATACAGCATACTAGGTCTCATCAAATAAACATCCTGATGTTTGTTTTTGAAAAGGAACCTGTAGTGTCTGAAATTGATCAAATTGCATTAAAAAATTGGATTTTAGAATCTATTTTGAAATAAAAGCAGGTAATGAATGGAGTAATTGAATATAATAAGACCACTTTTCACGTTCCAAAACATTCATAAAGCTACCAAAATGAACCTCTGTATAGTGACCACCTCTCTATTGAGACCACCTAACACTGCTCCCAAATGTGGTCGTAATAGAAAGGTTTTACTGTACTCCGGCATAGAGACACGTGTGTTGTTATCAGATTTGTATAAATGGGAGTGTGTGTGGGGTTTTTTTGTTGTTTTTTTTTGTTTTTTTTGTGGGGGGAGGGGGGCTAGCAAAAAAAACTGAGCCCGCATTTACACACATCTGAGAACGGGTCTGACAACAACACACGTGTCTCTATGGCGGATCGTCCGTCCAATGAATACATTATTACGCCATCATGTACATGAAGAGATAGGCCACCCCAGTCATTGTTCCTGCAGCCAAATCACAGCAGCTAACTTTGAAATTGTCTATTCCATCCCTTAAGAATGTCATAATGTGGGATTCCCAGACCAATAGCTGATTACATTTTTTTAAAGACTGCCTACTGTTTCAAATAGTTATGCGTAGTGCTCAACAAGGTGTCGTGACCATCTCACCTTTGGTTGGGTGAGAGAGATATGTGTGTTGTTATGATAATTTATCTTCACCATTGTCTGTTTTCATGTAGGGAAGTGACTGTGGTGAAAATATGACAGACATATTGCCATGTAGCAAACATAGGTAATAATAATAATACTAATGAGTCAGATGACATTTACCCCCAGGTGACTCCGCTGAACACGCACGCAGTGGCGGCCATCATTCAGGTGGATGGGGACGGGGTCTGGGATCTGGTCGACCCGCGGACACCTGACGCTCGCCGCCGCCTCACCCTCAAGACAGGCGAGATGCTGCTGCTAGAGTCCGCACGGGTCCGTTATGCTCATATTTTTTATTGTGATTAAAAGAGCAAAATGCTTAAGAATGGAATACATATAGTAACATGAAACATAACATAGCCACAGCCCGCTGCTTGGGATGATGATATCATTCTGGTCTCACAACCTTGGGGTCGTGAGTTAGAGTCCCATCTGGGCCAATTGAAATAGTCAAATGGAAGCAGATGTCTTCAGCTATGTCAATGTAGTGGGTAGGAGCTTGCTTGCCATAGAAAGGAGAGGGAGAAGAATATGGTAGTAACATGAAAAAGTCTTAGACTTAGTTTAATGTTTCGTCATGTTAGAATTCCTTTTAGAGTTACTCAAGGGCGTAAGCAGCTTTTTTAAGGGGGGGGGGTCACATTTGTGAGGGAGCACATACCGACCGAGCGGTGAGAGGTTAGATGAGTGGGGAGGAGCTGGGCTCGAAATATTTTTTGAAAATGCAGTAGAAAATGGTTTTATTTCCTGATACTTAAGATTTTAAAAGCTATCTAATTGTGCCATATAACAAAAACATAGACCTAGAACAAACGGATATCAAAATGAATACATGTACATGTAGCTTAAGTCTTCCCACACAGGACTAAAATTGCAATAAAGTGTTTTACACAGACAAAATTCTATTTTAGTTGACAATCTGGATTATGGGTGAATAAAATTGACCTATAATAAATTCATACAAACCTTTATAATACACAAGTAATACATTCCCTGTTTATGATAAATCCGACTCTATTATTCATTCATTGAAAATCAGTTATGATTCTGTGTAAAATACATCATGTAACGGTTTGGCATACCGGCTCATGACAAGTGCCATTTTGCAAGAATCAGATCGTTTGCAAAATCTTAGGTGATTACCTTCAAAGATTACTATTTACCAGAGTTGGGGCGAGATTAGTTTTAATCGATTAATCAATCAGAATTTGTGTAATTTAGTTTAGTTTTAGTTAATCAACAAACTTGAAAATTTCAGTTTAGTTTAGTTTAATTTAATCATAAATTTCCATTTTAATCATGATTAGTTTTGATTAAAAAAAATCTGCCAAAACGTGTTATCATATATAACTTTTACAGAGAGCTTAATTTATAGTCAACTGCTTGCTTATCAGTGAAAATTTGTCTAAAAGTGACCACTATGATGTAATTGGGTTAATGACTTGCAAGTTTTCTTTGTGTTCAGCTATAGAAAAAAGACAATTTCCTGTGAGCTTTAATTCCAATGGCTTTAGTTAAGATAAGATAATTAGTTTCTATTGGCCATACAGTTAGCAGTTTCTTTGATTCTGCCTTTAAATAGATTGCTTACAATTCTTGATTTAGTGAAAGGATGGTAGATTGTGTAAATTTTCATTTATATCAAATATTGCCTACTTCAGACAGTAGGAAAAAGTGTTGTTTTCAATAAAACGTTGTTTTTGATAAATTTAAAACTATGCTTCAGAAACAAAGTCTTTGTTTAATCTGTATGTCACCATCATATAAAATGCGGACCACCTGATTTGGTATCCATTTGAATGTTCACACTTGTTGTTAAGAGTTGGGACTAACAAATACATTTGAAAATTGATAGACCGATAACATTTAGTCAATTTTCTGAAATACCGTAAATCCTTCATTTGCAAAATTTAGTTTAGTTTTAGTTAATCAAGCGATCATTTAGTTTAGTCTAGTTTAATCATAACATTTGCCCGAGTCACTTTAGTTTAGTTTAGTTTAATCATGAAAATCGTCATTTAGTTTAGTTTAGTTTTAATCCAAAAAAATTTAGTCGCCCCAACTCTGCTATTTACCACATGTACCGGTAGATGATCGGCAATCAAATGATTAGTGCTAAGGTGCAAACCCTGCCGAGTGTATCACAAGTCAACCTGCTATGCCAAATGACCCAACTTTGAAATGAATGTGCCGACCCAGAATAAATTTCAATCTCCAAGTTGCATTCTTCAGGGATGTAACTGCATAAAATTCTTTAAGACAACATCCAAGTTGACTGGATGCGCATAGTGTATATGTATCAGAGCCAAGACGGTCATTTGCTCTTGGCCCATGGTGGAGCGCATGCAGTTGCTCAGCCAACGCAAAGCACTGAAGCTTCGTTCACACTCCATGATGTCACGCTGGCTTTATACACGTTTGTGTAATTTTGAGAATTTAGCAAAATAGCATGATGAAGAAAATATGTTTTACCTAAGAAATATCCATATAGCTAAGGGCTGAGTCATTATTTAAAGATTTGGGGGATCAGAATTTTTTAGACAGCAGCAATATGAACTTCTGACCCCCACGGGTTTGCAAATCAAACGTACGACCCCCACACGGGTTTGCAAATTTAACATATGACCCCCCTACGAGTTTGCAAATCTGACATATGACCCACACACCAATTAAAGGAATGCCCCTTGACAATGAAACTACACACACACACACACACACACACACACACACACACACACACACACACACACACACACACACACACACACACACACACACACACACACACACACACACACACACACACACACACACACACACACACACACACACACACACACACACACACACACACACACACACACACAAACACACTTGTATATATGTGACAGGACAAAACAAAATATCCCACAACCATTCAACACATCATTCCTAAAGATGTCTTTTTATGTCCTGGTAGCTAATGATATGAACTTTATAAAGGAAATATGGAGCAATATGAGGAAATCTAGGTTTAATGCATATAAGAAAATCTATGTTAGATAGAAACTCTGTGGCATATGAATAAAATAGAAAGTGTGATGCGGGATCGGTTGGAGCAACCTGTTAGAGGGTGGGGTGGGCGCCACATGTTTAGAGGAAGAGTTTATTAAGGCAGTACATGTAGTATAAGAGCCCATGCGCTATAGCTAGCTCCGTGGTCAGATGTAGGATTTTGAAAGGAGAGCAAGCGCTAATAATATAAATGTGTGGGGAAATCTTCGTTGGCCACCATAACCAGTATAAAGCTTCTTAATCTATCAAAGATTTTGATCGGAAAATCGTCATTATTTTCTTGCATATGGTGAGAATTTGATCTGTACATGCTATATGCCGCATTGGCGCTGGGCATGGATGCAGCCTGAAAGGTTCAGTATTTCCCAAAGAAAGCTGTGCTGACAACATTCATAAATATGGAACATTTTCACTTGCAATCTGAAGATGCTCCCCAACAATAGGAAAATTAGAAAAAATAGACTTGATTTTTTTTGTTTTTGATAGAATATTTCAATTGTTTTCCATAGACATCCATGTTCAATGTGCTGCAGACTTGATGATGCCATTAGGACCGTTTCAAATATTTTACCCGCGATCTGCCAATCCCCCACCCGTAAAAAGTCTATAAATGAGAACATTTGCCCCCCCCCCAATTTTTGTTAATTCAAACTGTTGACCCCCACCCCCCATCCCCCACCCCCACCCCACACTCCAACATGTACGTTTTCAAACTTCTGACCAGCCCCCCCCCCCAACATATGGTTTCAAACTTCTGACCCCCCGCCCCAGATTCAAATTTAAACATATGACCTCCCCCACCCTCCAGTTTTTTTTTCCGACCCCCCCCCATGGCTTAAATAATGACAGCCCTAACACGGCTGATTTTCTGCCATTAGCTCAAATTTTTCAAAGTGCGCGAAACGTTGGCATACCAGTACCAGTAACATTTGACGTTTTATATTCTGGGTCAAGTGACTTGTACAGAAATTGTGAATCATTTTCTTCTTTGTGTGTTGGGTACTTGGCCTACATACAGCAATTTCCGTATCCATAAATTGGCAAACCTGTTGTGAAGCTTGAGGACCCCAAGTTTAACAGTGCTTCTTCACCCCACAAGGGGGGGTTCGTGTGAACCCCCCTAACCCCCCTCCCTGCTTACTCCCTTGCTGAGTTTGAGAAACCTAGTCTTGTCCTAGACTTGTCCTATCATGTGAAAATGTTTTTTGCCATGGTTTAATCATATTTATGTACTCTTCCGAATATTGGGCTGAGTTAGACCAGAAAATGCAGTCAAAGGAACTATATCATTAACTTCTAGATGAAAGATGGAAATTTGATCTAGCCCAATGTAACACCTTATGATATACTAATTTAAGTATGTAGAGGGGGTGGGGTGGGGACTGAACATTTTCAAACCAAGTATAGTATTCGCGGATAAATTATAATGAATGCTCTAGTGGTTTCATTTTAGAACCTTATAGGACATGATAAATTGTAGCTTAGTATTAACCTGATTTTTTCTCCTCCTCTAGGTGATGCATGGCTGGCAGGAGCCTCTCTTTGGCCAATCGGTGTTCTTCGTGGTGTACGCAGTTCCCACTGTCAACTGGGACTACGGCGCAGACTTCAACACCTGGCGGTACTACAGCACGGCGCGGGGCTTCGATGATGACATCACGGACGTGTACCACCTGGCAGAGAGGCGCATGCCGAGAGACGAGCTATAACGTCGGTCAATGTCAGACTGGATACTCATGTGTTGATGAGCTTATTGATATTAATGGTTTTAGCTTGTACATGAAAGTGCAACCACATTCTCTTGCTTTAGCGCAGTGCTGTTAAAGCTGTTGTTGAATAATAGATAGAAATTCATGAGTTTGCAGGAAAACTTTTCACTCCACCTGACAGCCGTGACTGCCCCAAGCAAACCACTGACTCCGCACACTGACTTTAGTGGCCGCTTCCACGGCACCATTACAAGACTCCCTAACAACAGCTCGTCATTAGAGCGGCAAGTAATATACTAGCCTTTAAGGCAAACTTTGATGGTACATATGAAATACGAATGGACTAATCTGTCTGAAAATCATATGTTGAAATGTTACATATCAGTTCGTCAATTAAACCTGTGATGATTCATGTTGGAATGGACTAGACATTGTTCATCTTGAAACGATAAGTATTATTCATCTAAGTGTATACACTTATCATATTATCTACCACAGCAAACTGTGAGACAGGATGTGGTGGATCATTCTCATCAGCCTTGCCGCCGCACTGAGCTGTGAAGCTGAAGCACAATGTTCCCTTTCTGATTACCCATCAAATGCGACAAGAATTGATTTGATATCTTGCACTTTTTAACATCATTAGATCCGACGACACTGACTCGATTCACAAATGTGGAGAAGGTTCACATGATTTGGATTCCACTGACAGCGTTCCCTGACCTGACGCCGATCGGCAACACACTGAAGTATCTCAACCTACCATTTAACAAAATTAGTGACATCAGCAATGAGAGACTAATACCTTTAACAAGGTTAACTAATCTGAATCTAAGTGGCAACAAACTGACCACTTTCCCAGACCTGTCGAAATCATTGAAATCAATAAAGATGTTCTCCGGTCGTTAACAACATTAGCAGTCCTGGGTCTGACCAGCACCAGTCTGACCACCTTCCCCGACTTGTCACCAGTGAGTTCTACACACTTACAGTTCTCTAAATACTTAACAACCAGTGCAGGCAGATCAGCAAAGACGCATTAATGCCACTCAAACGATTGAGGATTCTGCACATGAACAACAACAAACTTACTAGTTTCCCTGACATGTCACCTGTAGACGAAACGCTCAAGGACCTAAGATTTGCAACCAACCAAATAGACCAGATTAATGCTGATGCATTCCTGTCTCTCATACATTTGGAGAGACTTGAACTAAACGGAAATATGAATCTCAAATGCTTCCCTCACCCTGTTGATGGTTTGAGAAGGATCAAGTTTCTCACCATCCACGACACTGGCATCTCATATCTGCCACCAATCCTGCATGAGAACATCGCCATTCTAGAGTTGAAAATGCGTAACAGCGTTGATGTTTGCAAGTGTGAAAATGCTTGGCCCAAACAGGAAGGTCCAAAGATGGCCACCTTCGAGTATGATGACGAAAATTGTGATGGTAATTGTGGTCCACCATGACGTTTGATGACGTGATTACAAAATGTATGCAGGACCGACGCAAACAGAGGAAAAGTTTTGCTTTATCAAAATACATTAGAACAGCAACGTCAGTAAAGCCTTTCCTATTGAATGCTTATGAGCCACGTTATGCTAAAGGTCAATGTGCTATGAAATGCATAGACACCGCGGGATGTGTGCTTTTTTACTGGCGTGCACTAAACAACATCTACGGTGATTGCGTGATCATTGCCCCGGGCAACAGCATCAGCGTGTCGTCTGTTCCCAACGGACATCTGAAGGTATGGGCCTACGTCCCAGTTGTATAAGGTATTCATCATTTACTAGATATTTTGGGTTAAGCTGAAGGTCCAGAATATAGAAGCTGAATCAATCATATTATTGTGGACAAGCAGAATTAAATCTATCCAACTATGGCAGACATTGTTAAAGTAGTTCACTGTCACTTTATGGATGTGTTTTTAAAAGACAGAATCACCTTTTACACAGTGTATTTTTTATCTTCTTCCTAAAAATGAAATCTCGGGGATTAACATTCTGGACTATCTGCCTCGGGCTTATTAAACCAAGTCAAGGATCGCATACACAAACGGCCTAATATTCTTCCGCAATATGCATTGTTAAAACAGACGCTTAAAAAGAACTCTCAAGTGGAGTTAGTAAGACTATGACATTCAATCAGCACACTAAATTATGGAATTGAACAGTGTACTTTTAGCGTATCTCTGCGCCAAAAGCGCCACTGAAATGGGCCACAGAACAGAACCTGCACAGAGGCAGAACAGGATTTTTGACTGACTATTAATACTATGAAAATGATGACTTTTTAGATACAGTGGCATGGAATTTGTGTTAATTGATTCTACATGCAAGTTATAAAATGAAAAGAATATTACCCTATATTATCCTTATTATCGTAGTCATTGTGCACAGTTATTGCATATTGTTAGTATGCAATGAGTTTACGGTATCACATTGCTTTGTGTGAGAATTTTTTTTATTAAACATAAACCTGTAATGTTTTAAAAATATGTGTACATGATTTAAATGTATATGTGAGCTTAAATGTCTTTTTGTATATATGTGAACATATCAGATTAGTCAAAATTTGAGGTCAGTGATCTGTCAGTAGACGACTTTTTTCTTGTAACAAATTTATCATTTCTTTTATCTCACTGTCCACTTTTTTCATATGCTCTTCATCTTATGTTAGTTTTGCTATCGACATCACCCTTGGCCATAGTCTATACACAAGAGGAATCCTTTCCAAGCAAATAATTAATAAGCATTGTATCATTATCATAATCTTTCATGTTTATCTTTGGCGGCGTTGAAGAACTGCTTTTATTAGAAACATCTTTTACATCCTTTATTTTTTTTGATGACTTTGTATCTTTGTGCATTTTATCCTGATCTCCTTTTGGCTCATTGTCTTCAGCCATACACTTGTCTTTTTGGATATCACCCTCCATACTCTGCTCATTATTGCTAGTATCAAGAACTATGTTTAATTGTTCAGAAGATGAATCATGTTGGTCTTTTTCTTCATCTTCAATGAGATTAGGATCATTTGAAATTACAGCTGGAATATCTTTTCCTTCTATTAAACTCTCCCCAGCTGTTCCCTTATTTGTTCTGTGATCTGATATATCTTTATTTTTCTCAGATTCTTTATTTTCTGCAGCATCTTCGACAGCATCTTCAATAGCCATAATCTTTTCTAATTCAGGACAATCTTCGGTACAACAAACAGTCTCATTTTGTTTGATATCTGTAACCTCCACGTTTGATTGTGTTCTGTTAATAGTATGTTCAATTTCCGATTCAATATTTTCATTATCATTCTCTTCATTTTCTAAATACAAATTGCAAAATAACAAAATAGAATTGTAAACATCTATGTCAACATTTTCTTCTGCTATAGGTAATCGTTTCTTCTTCTTCACCCACTTGGCACCTCCTTTCTTTTCCCTTGACCGTGCTAATTTACTTTTCAACAATGATGAAGCTTCTGATATGAAACTTTCCCTTTCTTTTGATTCAATTATATTCTTCTTTGACAGTTCTGAAGAACCACCTTCTAAAGCTACTGCTGATTCTGAAGATACATTTCGACTTGCAATTGTTTCAAACTCTAGATATCCTCTTTTGTTTTGTGGCCATTTCACCATTTGTCGTCTTTTGTTACCACCTATTTTGTCATCACTCATATCTGAATAAGTTGTATACTTTTTATTTAATCCAACAAAATTGACTGCTTTTGGTCTTTTGAAATAGAATTTTTTACTCTCTAATTTGGCTGCAAATGTAGGGACTTCTCGAATGAAAGGTTGTATTCTTTGTTTCCTATGATACCATTTTTTTCTGACTCCTCCATAAGCCCCTCTTCTTATTTTCTTTTTGCGCTGTTTTTTATCACCATCTTTAGCTGATTGCTGGTCAGATGCCACTGAATAGACATCATCCCCATCTCCCAGCAATGGGTCAATAATTTTAATGACCATGGATTTAGAATTTTTTGTTTTAGAAGAGTCATTATCATTATCGCCTTCCTTTCTTGGCTCTTCTGTCTGAACTGCCTTTTTTTTCCTTACAGGGGATGACCCTTTAGAGGATGATCTTTTTGGCCTTAATTCTTTTGAAGCTTCAATTGGTCCTTTTCTTGTACTTGTAGGTGTTGATTTTTCATCAGTGACTTTTTCTGGCACTTTCGAAACAGCAACAGACACAAGATTTTCTGGCAGTTTTATTTTTTCTTCCTTCTTTTGGAAATTCAACGTTTTTACTACACTTTTCTTCGCTGGGGACTTTGATAAGGATTTCCGTGGACTGGCTCTTGGGCTTGTTTTCTTGGGACTTTTGGGCTTATTTTGCTTCTGCTTTGGATTTTTTGATGATGCCATACTTCCTTTCTTTTTGTGAATCTTTAGTAGTGAATCAAAGTCACTGTAATCTTTACTTTTTCCCTTTCCCGACATTTTCATCAATAGCTTTTCTTTATGAGTGATTGATTTACCTTTTATTTTTGTGCTTTTGCTTTGTAAGGACTGGCTTTGTTTTAAGAGATCAGAATGTTCACTTTGCTTTCCAAAATTAAAAGATATTTCTTCATCGGAGTCGACTACGCTACTTAAGAAATACTCTTCCTCTGAGATCTCATTGGGTAGCCATTATTGGTGTAAATCATCATGATATCTGAAATATACAACAAAAAATTGTTATTGTAGCATTTGCGTGCATACATATTATAAGCCAATTTGGTGGCAATTAGTGGATAACATAATGCAACCTAGCATAGCTTTTTCATAGATAAAATGTTTGGCTATAATAACCCCCCTGAGGCATTCCACATGTCGTGCATACATGTGTAATCACTGACAAGATCTGCCTGAGGTAATACTATAAGTAAGAAGATATTATTTAGCGGAATCTTATCCATGTTTCTGTGAAAAACCTGAAAAGGTTTATTAATATTACCGGTAGTAAAACATACCACAGGAAGAATGTGAAGTTGCGAGAGTATGCTAACAGTGAATTGCATTAAACAGGCACATTTAATTCTACTAATACAAGCAACAAAGTCATTTTTGAATCGTACATTTGTAATTCATTGACTTAAGGATAAACATGAATGGACGATGATCGACAACGCCTGAGACTTGAACCCTGGATCACTACTGATAGGTTATGCACTATCGATCATATAATCTTAATGAATCATACAAATTGTGGGTTCATTAATAGCCGTGCTACAATGGCTTAAACATTAAAGTGCACGAAGTGGGTGTGCAGTAATCTAGCCTCTGCTGGGACTCGAACCCTGGACCCCTACCACTGTGACACCTATAAATCTAACACTTAAGGCAGGGCCTGGCATGCGCATTAGATTACCCGGCCATCATGAAAACTAAAAGGTGTGTCATTCCAACTGAGGATGCTTATGATCCTGACAACAGACAGACAGTCTCAGCAATCTAGCTAGTAGCAGTAGATCTACTCGATCTAGTATTACAAGTACAAGTACAAAGTACTTGTAAAAGTATAAGTATATATGTAATTGAATACAATAACTATGAAGCCTCATAATCATCTAGGTGAACTGCTTACACCATAACATTAACCATTTAACCATCAATGCCACTGGTAATTTATAGACTGAAATATAAGCTAAACACTAAGGAAGTACGAAGTACGGAGTACTCCGTACTTCGTGAATGACTTCCTTAGTGTTTAACTTATATTTTAGTCTATAAATTGCCTCTGTGTTAAAACCCACGTGTCCATAAAACGCTATGTTCCTGAACTGTCCCACTGCACTTGTGATAGATTTTTCTGGAAATGACCATGTGTTAGTCAGTTCTTGGAAATGCACACATATCAATAAAAAATTCAACTTTTGAAATTTGTGATATTTCTTAGAAATGAGTTAGTGAGCGTTCTGATTTATGACAGGGGGGGGGGCTATGAGGATTTTGTATTTTAACCGAGGACAAAATAGGTGCCCCCCCCTCTAATGTCAAGGACAAAATAGGTGCGCCCCCCCCCCCCCAACTTGTATACATCAATGGAATGGTTAATTGACTCAAAACAACACATTGTAAAGGAAACTTCTCAATCAATTTATTCATCACATAATCATTAATCACTGGCTTCCCTGTCTGCTATGGAGACAAATTTATTACTCGCCATACAAACATCGTCTTCTTTGACCACTGGATTTCTAAACCCGTGAGACAGACATAACACACGCAGCAACAGAGAAACATAACGCATGAAGCAACAATGTGATGGCGAAAGCGGAAGTGCGTCGTAAAAATGAACAGAATTATATGTACATGAATCAGTGATGGTAAAGCAGTTTCCTAGCTTCCCCTTCTCCTATGGACACAATTTTGAGGGGAGTAAATAGCCATGATCGAAATGAAATATTTCCCGTAATAATAGACTCAGTTTTATATTTACGGATCCGTAAAAAATGA
This sequence comes from Streblospio benedicti, assembly GCA_019095985.1. Classification (NCBI taxonomy): domain Eukaryota; kingdom Metazoa; phylum Annelida; class Polychaeta; order Spionida; family Spionidae; genus Streblospio; species Streblospio benedicti. Next base: position 2,893,737 of record CM032669.1, on the reverse strand, counting down.
ATTTGGCTTATGCTTATGGACCCGTAAAAATAGCAACTGTCAATCTGATCACATAACGTCCTCTTTCTCCGAGAAGGAGAAGGCAGGAGAATATTTGTACCCGAATCAGTGATGGTAAATCAGTTTTCTCGTCAGTATACTGATGAAAGCAAGCACGAAGAACAAATAACTCCGTAAAAGGTGATTTCCACTAAAGTGGTACACTCAAAATGCGTGAAAGCGTCCCAGGAAAGTGATTGCAGAATTTCCAAAAATTAAATAAAAAAACATTGCCAAACCCCACTCTTCATAATTATATATAAATTGTGACATCAAAAACTAATCGAAAAGTAACAATTTCTGAGTTCTATTTTAAAGGTGATTATCTACATAGTATCACATGTCCACACATATGGTCCGACTGTACAGCACTTCTGCAACGATGCAACGTGAATTTTATATAGAAATGTTCACAAAATATTTTTGTATCCGTTTATAATCACTATTGATTCAGTTTAATTCAACTATAGTAGTAAATATGTTTTTTTTTTTTTTTTTAATTTCTGTAAAAAGTTTACCAATGACTTTTTACACCGAACGAAACTGAAGTATTCATGCCCTAACAATAGCACATGGATATAACTAGGTCAAAACATAGTACCATATCGTGTTAACTACAGTTAATTTGAAATCATGACATACGTTACATGACGTATGTACGTAGATCTACAGAGGATTGATTGAAACTATCATGTGATTAAGAGGCGGACCATTACTTAGTTGGGGGAAGGGGGGAAGGAGCGAGTAATTTTTTTTTCGAACAAACAATTTTTTTTCACATGGCCATATTATGCGAACTTTTTTTCACACGATCACGCTGACAAACATTTTTTTTCAACCAGTACTCTATAATGTCAACATTTATTTGCATACAAAATGGACGACGACTTCTCAAATTCTAATTAGTTTGTATTTATTACTAGTGCATTAAAACAGCGTGGAATGTATTGAAAACACTACTAATATTTATATGTCAATATTGGAAATGAATCAAAATAAATTAACACTATTCACATTTGAAGCTTCAAAAACCACATACATTTTTTACCTCAGATCACCTTTCGGCCGTCGACTGTTATCAGCCACAAATGACCATTGTCTAATCAATATTGGCTCCTCCTGTTATACAAAATCAATAATCGACCCAGCAGCAAAGTCTAGTGGTCCGGTTTGCTATTTGCGCTAGGCTGGATATTGGTTTTTTCTTGATGTTTTTCTTGCTGGCTTAAGTGCATTGAATATCAGTAAAAAATGTCATAAATGGCCTTCTAGAAATTTAATTGGCAGAGTGCCCAAAGTCGAATCACTTCGGTGTCGCCCCATACCTCATAGTTGTGTAAAGTTTGAACGAAATCCGTTTACCGGTAAAATCTCTAGCTTGTCCGGAGACATACATACATAGATACATATTTACAAACAAACGAAACATGATGCTATGCTTCAGCAGCTGAGCTGAAGCGACGCAATTAGTAGTGGTACACTGCATCGAAGCTGTCACATCATGCCGCCTCAAAGATTGCATGTTTATTTGAAATGAACAATTTTGTGTTGATGTGCGATTGTTTTATTGAAGGCTTCACCAATCACATCATCAACATAGACCCGAACTGAAATCTAAATAGAATATGCAGAAGTGGACTTCAAAATTTCATTCTTGGATACATGTATCAACACCGATGAGGATGCAGCTACGTCCGTATGTGAGTGTATCGCAAATCACGTCATACTCCTATCAAACCATCACCTGGGACATAAACGGTCAGTAGTACGTATACGGTCGGGTGCTACATCGCACTCGTCAAAAGATTAGGTCCAGAAGACAGATAGAACATGTGAAGACAGTATTATCGGAAAAAAAAACTGCATTTTAAACCTGCTCCCGCCCAAAGAGAAGTCATCTTAAGATGTCAGCGGGGAAGCCAGGGCCAAGACGTCAGTGTGCGTCCCATAACCTAGAGGCCTATTTGAGAAACCTACTCACGAGAACACTGAATCAATACTTTTCATAAGCCTTTCAATACATCCCCTTACAGTTCGAATCCAAGTGTGGTGTTATTAATGAGGCCCGCTGTCAATGGTTCTCTTTTAACTCTAATGGGGAAACAGGAAGAACAGTCAGAACCCGAGTGTAGGAACATTAAAATCGTAAGTAAGTGATAACAGCTATAATAGGATATCACATTAGGGACAAGGGACATGCGATCGACCCAAAAGACTTTTAATCTTGTGACGCGTGCAGAACAAGCTCTAGGAGATCTGGGAGACCATACAGATCCCCCTTACGCTGACCCAGGAAGAACAGCGACATATGCTACGATTTGCCTATACGCGTCTCTACTCTCACATGACTGCGCCACCATCCTGGTGGTCATGTGGCACCTGGACTTCTTAACCCCCCCCCCACCACCACCACAACCCCCCAACCACCACCACCACCACTACCACCACCCTTTTTTTGCATCTGGACGGCTACTCTCACATACGGTAACATTAGTTTGCAGGGCTTCGTACGCCAAAAATTCAGTGGGTAAATATTCGCCTGGAACCAAAGAACCGTAACTGTAGTTAGAAGAGATAAATGAATTTAGTGGCTGAGCAGCGTATATTGCGTACAATAACATTAAACATGCTATAAAATACGTGGTGATTTGTACAAAAAACTAAGATACACATATATAATCTCGGGGCATACGCAGGCAGTGTGCGCACGCGCATCAGACCACGCTACGCCGTCGACCTCGTCCAAGCGTGAAGCGGCGCCAGACGACTTCGCCACTGTGGACGCGGAAACGTTTGGCAAACATCCCCTGCTGGTTTAGTGTTTTGTCGAAGATTGGTTATCAGAAGATTCCGTCGAATACGCTAGACAAGCAATTTAATAACCAGGCTGATGGGTTTACAATTGTTGTAGGACGCGGTATTTGGCCTACCGGGTACTCAGGATCATCATCGTGATGCTCGTTGGTTCTGCACCACAGACATGGACAGCCTGGATCAGTGAATGTATGTTTAGTTCATCCTGGTTCTCTTTATTCATGATTAAAGAATTTGATGGATACCAATAGAAACCATAATCATTACCATTTTGGCGAGACTTTCGTTATTTTCACAAGAACTTCTTCGGGCCGAATGAAAAATCTCAGAGTCACATGACCACTATGGTGGCGGCAGTCATGTGACAGCAGAGTCGAGTCATAGTCTTCAGAGTTTTGTCTGAATACCACTTATTTTAAGTATGACGGCCAGTTTTTCAAACAAACTCATGGAGCGGCAATGGCTTCCCCGGTGTCACCAATAATGGCGAATCTCTACATGGAAGATTTTGAGTCTCAGGCCCTGAGAACAGCACCCAATCCACCACACAGTGTCCCCTTGTTTGCTGGGTGTTTCAATGACCAATGAGTCAAGCAAGAGACCCAGCTAAGGGGTTTAACTCTGTATAGGTACCAGGGTAAACCCATAGGGCCGAACTCCGACGTTACCCGACAAAGATGATGGTTGAGTCTCTCCGCACAAATGTGTTTGGGCATATTCTAAGCAAACACTCCGCATTTGTCTATACAAATTTTATTCAAATTCAAATTCTATTATGATTTCTCAATTGGCAATCTATATGAACTGAGCTACTTCGACAATCAGTATATAATACGTGGTTTGGTCTAATTAAAGATGAAATGAATTGGAATGTACGGGGTAACTCTCGACTGTGTTCGCTTCCTTGGCAAATAAAGTTGCAGGAAACATGATTGCAACTTGAAAACCCGATTTGTGAACTCATTGACACGTTTACTACATCAAAGTGTATAATCCATTTATACACGCGTATTAGTGTTATGTTGATGTATGTCCATAAAAACACAAGGTTTACTTATTTGTCTTTATGGTAAGAATATCCATTGCAACGTGTCTACATAGTCTGTGTCTATTGCAATATGTCACTAACAAGTTTCATGAACGTACTTGATTAATTACTTACTCAATTACTTACTTAATTACTTACTTAATTACCGCCAATATAGAGGAGGAAGGTGTTCTGCTGAGCAACTACTACTGACCACGTGGCCACAGGATACTGAACAACATAGTACACAATGCAATACCTTGTAGACCTATATAATCAGGTTTATAGGTACGTTTGACGTACATGCATATATAGATCTACAGCCATACCCTGGCGCTATCTTTTTTTCTTCTTTTTGAAAACTTAACTAATGCACAAGTTACAACACAAGTTAATAAAGTACAATTATAAACAATGTATCTAATTAGCACATATATGCAACAATACAACATTACTAACACAAACTAAACGTCATGATAAACCACACCTCTGTCACTTCAAGTCCACCACTAGGTAGCAAAGTCTTTATAACGGGAGTTAGGAAACCTTTTCCTGCCAGAGCGGCGCATCGCTTGCTTGTCCATTTCAGCGGCGATAGAGGTAGTGTCTGTTGAGGCTTCCTGGTTCACCGTTTGATCCATCTGCGTGGCGTCATTGTCAATGTCATTCACCACTTTAACATCGGGTGACCAACGCGTCTTCCTGAGCGCGGTCGATCATTAACGTATCTATAGCCTCATCACTACCAAGAACATTACCATCACTACCAAGAACATTATATTCAGGGTCCATGTCATCATCATTTAAGTCAGAATTTTCAGCACTTGGTTCACGTGCTGGTACAGACACAGGTATCTTATAGCAGGAGGTCCGTTTAACTCGGTATAGCCATTTCATCAGTGAAGATCCTGAAAACGTTTGCAAGTTGCACCATAAGCCATCAACTGACGCAACTAGATAGCGATCACGTGTATGGTGCTTAGAACCATCATCAATTAAGTAGACTACATCACCTTTCTGTAATATTGGTGCCATGCGGGGCTGGTCACGTGGGTTCTTGGATCGCATGCTAGGGCCATGGTTGGCAATGCGGTCAACATGTTGAGCGTCTATGAGAACTTCATCCGAGCTTTGGTTGATTTGCGAGAAAGTATACTGGTCTCGCATGAACGCATTTCGCGTGAGGACAAACCTCATGAGCGGATCCTGGAGTTCAAGGTAGCTGTAGCAATGACTAGTTGAGTAGGCGTTACCGGTGCCCCACCAGGAGAAACACGCTTTATTTCTGCTTCTAGCTCCTGAATGGCTCGCTCAGCAATGGGGTTCTTATTTTCATTTTTGTGATCGCCAATTTCAATGGTCATATTGTGGGAAGCTAAAAGTTCATCATCCTCAAGGGCTTGAAAACAAGGTGCGGGGTCAGTGCGTAATACTGAAGGCGGGCCCTGCAGAGGTATCAGTGGGAGCACTAGTTGAAGTGACGCCTGTCTCACACAATTTGCTGTTTCAGATTCAATCAACATTGACGATGTAAAAGATGTCACTGCTTCCCGTACCACAAGAATTTTTTGTTGCGCCCTCCTCATAACATCGACTGCAAGGGCTCTACCAATGCCAGCGGGTGGAGATGATGTGCTTTGTTCCCGCTGATGTTTGGGGAAGGACCGCAGACTGACACAAGTGTGACATGATTGAGTGAGTCTTTCAATGGCTGTCTTCATGTCTAAGGCGAAGTAAAATCTGCCAACTACCTGACACAGCTGATGAGCGGATGGATGATTTAGTTTGATGTGAAGTGCCACTAGTAGACCATCAATAGCCGATGTTGGTAGAACAATGGCTTCGCGGGGGCCTAACAGACTTGTGTCCCGCTTCACTACCAAGAGGCCATCGGATGACACTGTACAGTGCCTCAAGTACCTCTTGGTATCCCTCATCTTAGTAAGCTTTTTGTTTGGCCGGGTGCTGTTTGTAAGGTATGCTACAGTCGTGGAGATGTCTTCACAGTCCTTCTGGATTTGTAGCCATGCCTGTCGACTCACATATGGCATCGGGGAGCGATGGTCCAGAATATCTCTGACATTTAGGTCACACACTGATATTTGTTGCAGCCGGTCCACAAAACAACACACCTGACAGCTTTCATTTTCACAAGGTGGTACATTTCTGCTTTCATAGTCTGCAACTAGGTTCTTGAATCCAGCAAGATGGCGGATTGATAGATGGAAGCGACTGGCCGTGGATAACATAGTAGATACTCTTGGGGAAGTGCTAAATTCACCTCGGCACAATTTTTCATATGCTTGGCAGCATGGCTTGCTGTCTGTGAGGCAGACTGTTTGGTGTGCTGATTGAATGATGTAAGCCCAAAAAAACTTTGAGGCGCTGGCAATCGCAAGGGCCTCTATTTCACATGGAAGCCATGAAATCTGATGTTTCTTCAATTTTGCACTGAAGAAGCCAGCTGGGAGAAGGCGACTGTTTCTTTCAACGTATAATGTTGCTCCAACGCCGGGGTATTTCACTTCACCATCCGTGACGAGCCATAAGTGGTCATCAGTGCGTGGTAAAGTAATAGTCTTAGCTTCCCCCAGGTGTTTTTGAGCCGCTCGGAAGGACTCTGTGAGGGATTCAGACCAGGTAATGGTTTCTTTGGATTCACGACCACCTACTGCTTCATCCAGAGGGGTAATGAATTGGGCGCTGCCTGGAATTACTCTAGACAAGGCTTTATAAGCCCCTATGAAGGACCGGAGCCCCTTTACTGTGGATGGTAGATCACAACTGCTGAGTGCTGAACAACGGTGAGTAGTCGGTCGAAGAGTGCCCTTCTCCCACAACCACCCGAGAATTACGGTTTTAGCAGGGCAGATTATTGTCTCCTTAGCAGATAGCTTCAGGTTTGCCTTATCCAAGAGATCGAGTACCTTCCGCCAGTTTCTCAGCAGATCATCAACAGAGTTACCTCGAACAGAAACCAGAACGCAAGTGCAATAAACATAAAGGAACGAATAAAGACATATAAATAAATACTATAGTATCATAACATCAAACAGTGAAGACTTATTCATAGTCTGCAAATACAATGTGGCGCAGTTGCCTTCTCCCTTCAAATCATGTTATATAAACATAGGGTGCAGTGTGTTCTCCCTTTAAAGAAAAAGTGTAGACTTCTACTGAACTATGCATCATCTATTGTGTCCAAATCAAGAACGTAATCACGGAGGTATCAAATCATGTTATATAAACAGGTGGCCTGTGCTCACGACGAGGCCTTCCAATGTCAGCTGGCGGATCAGGGATTAGCCTCCGTTCAGGAATTTCAGGCAAATGAGGTTGCATACAGTCTTCTTCATCCGATGAGACACCACTTTCATCATGATCAGTGTGATGTTGAGTGCTCAAACCATTCGGAACGTGATACACTTCCGTAAATTTCAGTTTGTAAGGTTTACTGCGAAGCTGAGAACCCATCAACTTCCTGGCATATAGAAATCCTGGCTCTACTTTGGAGACCATATACATGTTTCGAGCACAGTGCTTGTCGCCATCCATCTTCAAAAATACCAGCGAACCAGGTGAAACATTTGCTGGTGTAGCCTTGACAAGAGATCTTGCTTGACTTACTGCACTAGACAAATGATTGGCTCGCCGCTTCTGTTGCTGTAAATTACCTAATAGCTCATCAGACATGTGCAGCTGGAGGCCAGTGTGAGGATCACGCTGCTGAACTATTTCACGAGCACTAAGACCTCGGTTTCGAATTCTCAAATTCATGGTGGCAGTGACAACAGCTAGCTGAGATGCAGTAATGGGATTACCCTCTGGATGAGCCTTTTTGATCTCCATAATGAGTTCTTGAATTCCTTTTTCCGCAACAGGATTTTTGTTCCTGTTTTTTAAACGTCCTAGATCCAATGAAATACCCCTAGAGCGGAGGTACGCATCTGTACTTAAACTCTGCAGAGCTTGGGCTCCATCTATTCTCACAGTACACCCATTAGGCGATTTTATCTCTTCAAGAGTTTCTATGACAGCAGATTTAAGAGTCTCCCTCTGCTCATTTGGGATAAGTTTTGCAATGGTGTATGAAGAAAATGTGTCACGCATAACAAAAATGCACTGTCGTGCACGACGAATGATGTCACAAGCAAATGATTCACCGAGTCGTGGGATGGATTCTGAGGTACTAAATTCTTCCACCTCCTTGGGTAGTGATGCAATGGCAGAGCATTGTGGACAAGATGTGGTTACCTCATTGATAGCAGGTTCGGCATCCAAAGCAAAGAATGATCGACGAAACACCTGCAATAGTTGCGACTTTGATGGATGCTGCAGTCTTAGATGAAGAGCAGTCAATAATCCCCTAAGCACATGACGAGGTACAACTGTGAGGTCTGTAGAATTATAAAATGGAGTTGTTCGTCTGCAAACTAGTAATCCTCCTTTACCAATGGTACAAATTTGTAGATAGCGCTTAACATCTCTGATGTTAGTATCTTTCTTGGAAGGCCTAGTCCCTTGTAATAGGTGAGCATATGTGCGACGTATTGCTGGACAGTCATGTTGACTGGCCTTCCACGACAACGGGGACGTAAATGGTAGGGTGTCACGCCGCTCTAAGATGCTTGTAACCGTTAGCTTGCGGACCGTTGTAGTTTCACATTCAGCTATGAAAGAACAAATTTGACAGCTATGTTCTAAACACTCTGGAGTATGACGGGAGTGATAGTCAGCAGGTAAGTTGACCGAACCAGGGACGTATTGGAGGTTCACTGAATATCGGCTTAAAGTAGACAGGAATGTTGATACCCGGGCGCTGGATGAGAACTGACCTCGATAAAGCTTCTCATGCGCCTGGACACATGGTTTGGAATCAGTTAATACCTGAACTGGATGATGGCTCTCAATGATGTATGGGGACCAGTGTTGCACAGACGCCCCAATTGCCAAAGCCTCCACCTCACAGGGCAGCCATTTCCTTTGATGTGGCTTAAGCTTTGCAGAGAAAAAGCCACCAATTAGCATCTTTTTGCTCCTTAATACATATAGCACAGCACCAATACCACTGGATTTGACAGATCCATCATGTGTAATTCTGAGACGATCTGATGGACGGGGTATTGTAATACACTCAAGATCATTCAGCGCACCTTGAGCTTTACGAAATGATTCCAGAAGCTCATCAGTCCAGTCAATTGACACTTTTGAATCCTTTCCTCCTGTAGCCGCTTCAAGATCTGACAACAGAGACGAGTAGCCAGGTACACAGACTTTCAAGTGCTTGAATGCTCCAATCCATGAGCGGCGGGATTTCACAGTTGGTGGAGGAGGTGAAGTCGCTAGTGGTGTGATCCTATGTGCTGATGCTTTAATACTACCAGCTGACCAACTCCAGCCTAAAATTGTAGTGGTGATAGGACATATGACGGTTTTGGATGGCGAAAGTCGGAGATTGTTACTTTCAAACCGCTGTAAAACTCTCTCCCAATCTACTAGCAGTTCTGAAATGGTTTGACCACCGACATACAAGTCATCTGCAATCTTCTTAACCACTCCTTCTTGTAGCATAGATCCAAGTACTCGTGACATGAGCTCATCGAGATGCTCAGTAGATCCGGGCATCCCCATGGCAGCCCTGGTGTAAACACGCATACCCTTGTATGGAGTTAGCACTCCAAGGTACTTAAGAGAGCTCTTTTTCATTGGCAGCTGGAAAAACTGTTTGGTCATATCGGTCTTAATTATGAAATTGAAACCTGCCAGAAAACGAAGAACGTCATCTGTAGATGATGGCTTTGTGGGTATTGGTTTAGCATAGGTACCAATATTTGTAAAGGCTGTGACTAGCCTATGGCCGCCATCTTGCTTCTTAACAAGAAAACTAGGTGATACATGTTCTATGGCAACATCGAGTTCTTCAGGTTGAGCCAATACACCAAGATCTTCTAGCTCATCCATTTTCTGCTGCAGTAATTGTAGCTTATCAGTGCTATAGGAGGGCAGACGGGCTTTTTGTGGTGGAGGCTCAACAGGACCCATGTTAATGAAAGCTCGAATATGCCCAGAGGCATCGTTATATGCACCAATTCGTGAATTAAATACATTGTCATACTTCTCATGTAAATGACGAAAACTAGATCTTTCCATGTTTGTCATCTGATTATCCGGATCGATTGTTACAGTAGAGGAGAATGGCTGACTTCTGGTACAACTGACGCGAGCGACCTTGGGAGCTGGTGTGTCACATGAACTCTCAATGGGGTCCTCAAGGGTATAATGAATGCTGGCAACGTGATCGTGCTTAGCAATGGCAACCGGAGCACTGGATGGGTTATTTAGCCGAATGGTGCCTCCAATTGATTTAGTCACTGTAGGACCCAACCATTCACTTCCTGAACGAGGTATGACAGCAATGGAGACGTCATCTTCGAGACCTGCTGGAGATTTGAGTTGTACAAACTCGCCAGGAAAAATAACATGTTTCTGCTCTGAACGCAGAACGAAAGATTGTGTGCGACGTACGACGAGTGAATTTGGGGAGGTAGATGGCACACTAGTACTGTATGAGAAAGGTCTGTCCTTAATCAATATGACATTATTAGGCATGTCAAGTATAATTCCATTATCTCTCATGAAGGGAACACCACCTAAGATGTCACAATCAAGCTCTTTAACTACCACTGCTTGAAGCTTCAGAGCTAATGATCCCTTTGTTAAAGTAATGCTGATTTCTCCACAAGCTGACATCTTAGTCTTCCCGTCTGCTTGGCTTGCTCTATGCATAGTAGGAGACATAGGTAAATCAAGTAATTTTACAAGGGAGTATTTAATGAGGGAGGATGTGGCTCCTGAATCACAAGTGATAGCTACTGGGTGGTGCAATATGAATGCATGCAAGGTTGGAGAAGGAGAGGTGCTGACTCGTCCGACTGTAAAATTATCTGATCTATCCCCGTCTAGTCATGCTTGCTCCTCACAATGCACTTGGTCAAAATCCTCAGACAGCTCCTGCAGGTCATCATCATCAAGCTGAGCTGTGTCAACTCTCTGAGCTTGCACTATGTCCTGCCTTTCACTATCAGAGATATATGGGCAACTGCCCATGGAATGATTGCCATATGGTCGATTTTCTGCGTTGCATACACGGCATTGCTGTCTGTTTTGACATCGGAACAGTTGGCGTGGAGGTTGCTGTGTCATTGGTATTGGAGTGCGAATACTATTGCTCCTTGGTCGTCGCTGAATTCGATTTTTTAATGGTACAAAAACACGAGAGGCTTGGACCTCCTCTCTATTTAGCTCTTCAAGAAGACCCTCCATGCCATCAGCTATCTGCCTACACCTAAGATGTCACAATCAAGCTCTTAAACTACCAGCCGAATGTATTTCTAATCTTAGTGCAGTACAAATACGTGGATGAGAATTCGTGAAAATCAGGCTGGGATTTCAAATAATCTCTATACTGCGTCGTATGTCAGCATCTTCTGAAGTGATAAATGTCCATAAAAAAACAATTGCCCATAAAGAGAGGGTTGCTTGATGTA
>CM032669.1:2867314-2882210 GCA_019095985.1 Streblospio benedicti | reverse complement strand
ATTTAATTTAATAAAAGAAAATAACCATTACCAAGAGTTTTTTGGACAAGAGTTTCACGTGATATAACAAAAACGAGAGCTTACTTTCACTGGAGATAATGTTTTAACAAATGGATAAATAATGAGCCTAATTCAAAGTATCACAGAAAAGCTGAAAACTGATATTGACGATCAATCTTGGCAGTAGATGGCCAAAGATAAGCACCCACGGTTGCCTTTTGATGTACCAGAATGGATTGGGATATTTGATGATAGAGATAAACCACCAGGAAAGTAATAAAGTAAGGGTCAATGACAACACTGTCAGCTTCGTTTGAGACATTCAGTTTGCACTGGTGCTGTGTTACACACAACTATCTTCATTATAAAGCCGTCGGAGATTCAGAGGACTGGAGGGTGGGGGTGGGGGTGGGGGTGGGGACGCTTGCTCAATTTATGAATACAAATTGTCATCATTTTTGACTACTATGTCCCAAACTAGATGGATTGTGGTGTCATGTGATGTGCGCTATACTAACATATGCCGAAACCAGGCCGTCTTTTTATTATTTTAATGTTTTAGACCCTACTCTTTTCGTTTCCTATGGACAGTTGACCAAATGTACGTATGATACTACATCGTATAACTACATAGTATAACTAGTATGTCTATAATTACAGTACATTAAGGACTTAGTACACAAATTACATCAGCCTACTTCCGAGAAATCTGGAATCTGCCAATCTGCATCTGCGATGCTTGCATGGGACAGCTTCATTGTCATATCCCACGGATATATACCCATCAAAGGTCCATGAATACCAGACACATGTTCTCTAACAAATCAGCAAGGACGTATTGTTTAAGACGTATACTATTCATGTTTATAACTACTCTATCCGTCTGGTGGACACTATATATTCTATATCTTACCATGAACTTATGAATACCATGAAAAACGATAATCTCATGATCAATCTATTTCAAACTACGTGATAAAACAAATGTAGACAGAAGCGATAAAATCGAATGGGCCCAAGTTCCACAATATGTTATCATTATAGTGAAAAGATAAGACTAATAGCAAGTAAATGTTATATGATGGCACTAATGACGTAGGATTTGACTGAAATTCTTTAAGTGTATGAAAATATGTATCACAATTTATCATTCAAACTTATCTTCGAAATGATTGCATAGCTGGAGGTAAAGTGTCAAAGTATAAGAGTATTATTGCTAAATATGGGATTATCTCTTTCGAAGTGGATTATCATACTCACAGTTGTGTATCACACATGGTAAACTGTATGCATATAATGGGTCTTTAATGGCAGTTTCTTATCAGTTAAGTGATTTGCGGATTATGGCTAATAGAACTCTTTAACCCTTTTTCTAGTGGCGGTTAGTCATTGACACCTGCTAGTACAGCCTAAAATAAAGTATGAAATAAGCCAAATTTACCTAGATATGGATGTCTGATTGACCTGCATGCAGTGAGGGTCAATCAGACACTAATCGTGGTAAATTCCAGCTTATCTTAAGCTTTATTTTAGGCTGTAATAGTGGCATAATTTACTACTGCAGTCACATAAGGGTTAAAATTGAATCCTAATGCTATTTGTATGACACTGGGTGATATGCTGTGCGTATCCTTTCAATGGTATGATTTATTATGTGGATATAGCCTTTGTTCGGGTACAATGGCAGAATTACTATGGAGTACATGCATGTTTATGAATCTATCAAGCTTCAACCACCATGACAGATAATATGTGTACATAGTTATGGTTCATGCATTTCATCTAACGCCGTATGCTGCGATGGATTGTTTGATAGACAACAAAATAAACACACATACACCATTATCTGTACATGGCATTGTCAAATTGTTAACATGCTACATGCTCTTAGTGATTGACCACCTCTCTATTGAGGCCACTTGAAAGCTCGTAGTGATCGCGCTGCTCCACTGTAAACTGTTTAAATAAGTGAAGACTTACTATCAGGTATACTTCATATGGTCATAGATATATTTAGAAATGGGCATCAATTGAGAGGATCCACACACACTCCTTGTTAAAAGGTTAACATATCTAAAGTGACATATCAATAATCAAAGTATAACTTACCAACCTCACAGGGCTTTGACCAACAGTTCTTGTGAAAAATCAACCCGGCTAGGATAGATTTATCAACACAACTTATAAAACAAATAACAAAACTGGGACCATTTATCTACACTCATAAAGCTTAAACATTTGTGGTGTTGCTGAGAAACACCGTGGAGATTATCAAGTGTTTTGGTCTTGCTGTCTCGGCAGAAATGTTTGCAATGTAATTTATCACAGCATGACATCACTGGTAGATCCAGCTTTTTTTGGAATGGAAAGGGGGTGCAGTTAAGGTATTTCATGGGTTTTCTTATGTACGATCGATAGCTGACATGGCAACCACTAAATGAAAAATATTTTGGTGGTCTGAAAAAAGCGGGGGTTGACGGAAGGGGGGGGGGCGTCCCCTGACCTCCTGCCTGAATCTGCCTATGGGTACATAACTGGGACTATTCGTGTTTATGGCGATCTGGACATGGACCTGGGTTGTTTTCAGTCATAAGGCCCCATATGCATTAAATATGGGCGATTCGGCAAATAGTCCAGACACTAATGGCATTGTTTGTGTGGTCCAAATATTCAGCATATACTGTGCTGCTGACGAGTCGACAGTTCGCCCAGTTAACCCCCACAATCGATGGTGTCCTGTGGATCTGCCCAGTATTGCTCACACGCAATTTATACAAAACAGAACAGAACTACTAACCGTGACCGTGACAATTGACGAGCTGTCGTCTGGCTTGTTTCCCAGGCGCCTGTCAGATTGTCTCTCGCCGCCGCCGCCATTGTTTACCGACAGCACTAATCCTGCTGCTGCGAGATCCAGAACAATATGCGATCCATGCTACAGTCGAACAGCCTCCAATTCAGATCACCTCTCTATTGAGACAACCTCCAGACCTACAATGATGCCCATTCTCATTGGTCCAACACCTTCCTACGGAGACCATGAGCGTGAACCTCCATAAAGAGACCACCTCTCGATTGAGACCACGTGAGGACAGGCCATTGGATGGTTTTGATGGGGAGATTTTACTGCAGTAGGTTGTGTTATTGTTTTACTGGTTTAGTGCTGGATATTGGGTCTGCAATGCTATCGAGTACTGGTTCCTGTGTATTCATGAGTAATGTGTACCTGTACGTGGTTTACTGCAATACTTGTACAGTTTGAACCTTTTAAATCGACTTTGTATGGAGCCGAGAGCTTTCAGACGGATTTTAGATGTAAAGTGTCTTTAAGGAAAATGACTCTTTGGACGAGTTATCCATGAATTCGATTCAACATTGTCAAAGTTTGAGACAACCAATGCCAATTGCAGATATCAGTGTGCGTTTGATAGTTTCGATGCCTGTGGACATTTACATAGGTAGAAAGTGGTGTACACTCCCCAGGGCGTTGGGAAATGTACCACAGTGTGACTAGAATGGAATGACCACAACCTGGAAACAAGGGAAACAGAACCTGTGGATAAATGGACTCTGGTGATAGACTATAAACTACACATTACATATTTACTTGTGGTCTGATCCGGGGTTATACACTTAAACTGGAGAAATGGATGGACCCATATGTTTCTGGATACGCAGTAAAGTAGTTTATTGTTCTTATCATATGTAAACAGTCATAATCTCTTTTATAGAAAAGTTATGTCCGAGAATTCAGTTTGTGTCTGAATTTTCTTTCATGCTGTGTGATATCACAATTGTAATGTTTTTTTGTTTGTTTTTTGTTGTTTGTTTTTAAATTTGTGAGGGCAACAGCACCAGTCCATATGTAATCGCATCTGTCAAAATCTGAGCGTGATTTTATGTCTATAAACGCCTGCTTTTCCATTGATTCACCAACAGCCACTAAGTGTGTACCCCAAAAAACGTTGGCTAAACATTTTCGATTTATACCACACCATTGGTTGTGAATTTGGAAATTGCAATATTTGTGCCGAAATTTTGGTTTCTAACTTGAAAATGGTGTCCACTATGACCCTATTTCACATGGACCCGAACGGTCCATATTTGGGTCTACTTTGCCGAGTGCATTATGTTTTTCCTATATTGTAAAATTTGTGTCATATCCAGGATATTATGGAGGGTAAGTCCGCACGTGCACACACGAAATGCGAGGACAATAAATGTCCTCTGACACATAGCATAAGATGGGGGTGGGTGTAAGAAGTGACATATGAAATATTTGACCATTGTCCAGTGCCGATGGATGTGGGTGGGTGTGGTTCTGTGTTGAAAAGCACGATGCCCAGCAGTGGTGGACAATGGTCAAAATTAAGATACATTAGGTTTAGAGGGTCAAACATTAGCGACTGGTCACTATTCACATACAGAAATTCTAACGTATTTTATCTGCCTGTGAAATTTTATCCAATCACAGGCATTTAATAAATTTGACAGTAATCAACTGATTGATTAAAAAATCACAGACAATTCGATTGTGTTAGAATCCATATTTGTGAGCAATTTTATGAATAAAAATATTCTTTTTTAACACCACTTATATTTACAATAATCCACAAGACAGCATCGCCAGAGGTGATGAACAAGAATGGCTTCATGCCTAGTAGACCATGATTTGTATTTGTTCAACCAATTCACAGCGTCCAATCATTTTATATTTTCAAAAAAAGAAAAGAAAAACATAATGCACTCGGCATATGCTATAGTTCCCAAAATGTAACAAAATTGTTAAAATCGTTTGATTGTATTAAAGCTTTTCAACTCTACAGAGTCCTAATCATAACAATACATTATAATACACAAGGGTGAAGTGTTATACATTTTTATAAAGGGAAATGCTTGTACTTTTATACTAAAATAAAAAACAAGCACATTTTAAGAATTTTTTTATCTCCAGCAAGTCTCGTTAAATTGGACGATTTCGTTACATTTAGGAACTATAACAAAGAAAGAAAACATGGTACCAACAATGATACCATATGATATGTATAGACTTCATGAAATTACTAATATGTCTAAATTCATAAACTGTTCATTTATATGACTGCAATATTTCCGTGACAATTATCAATAATATTGTGTCTATAGTCCTACTTCATATCTTACCATAAAATGAAGGTTCCATACGTTTATAATTTTGTAGTAGTCTGTGATTGGTCTATTTGTACACAATATTTTGATAGAGCAGCAGAACTATTTAGTTTTTAAGGTCTTCATATTGTTATTTTCAAAATATATAATACGTGTTAATGTTGGGATTAATTCGTGTTGCATGGTAAGAAATGAAATAAAACAGAATGCGAAAAGCATAGATTCTTTCCTTAACCATATTTATGCTGTCTCATTATACTTCAAATGCTATTGTTAAACGCCATGTCTATGAATTCTTATGTCATAGAACATGGCATTGAAGAGTTCCTTCCTGCAATAGACTATACGTTATACTGTATCTAATAGACTTCCATATGTTACCGTAGAACCTGCTATTAAGATCTCCTCTCTATCTATGAAAAGGTCTTCACATAGTGCCAAACCTCCACAAAGAGGCCACCTCTCCACTGAGACCACTTGAGGACCCAGGTGGTCTCAATAAAGAGGTTTCATGGTCTGATTATCCTCTGCTATATAAAATGCCCTAGCGGGAATACACCATATCTAATAGACTGCAGTCTCTATTACTATTACTGTGCCACACTGTCACGCTGGCCATGTAGGTTGAGACTCGGCCATTGATTTTCGGGTGTTTTACCTCTGTGCTGTTGTTTTTTTGCTATGATTATATTGTAAGATCTTTGATGTTTTATACCTGTCCAAACATTGCATGGACAGTATTAGTGATAAGACATTTGCTGCTGACTTATGGAGGATTGATAGAAAGATACAAAGTTATTGCATTTTCATTGGTTGTATTAGTTGGGACATATCTTCATTGCATCAAGAGTTATATGTCCACGATTCTAAGAATACGAATTAGATAAACTTCTTGGAATTACAATTTTTACAATTTGTGTAAAAGAATGGATATATGATTTCACACATATACAGATGACAAAAATCGGAAATATGGATTAGTCTAATATCGATATAACGGAATAATCATCACATTCTACACTATAAATGTAAGAATTACAGCAGTATAAAATATAATTTTATCATGATTATATATATGTGAGATCATGTGTTTGAACAACTTGAATGGACACATATTACACTATGTACATACATCGGGTATCAATAGCTAGATCTAATTAACATAATATAGATGAGCAAATTTGTCTTCAGAATAATTTCATTTGAATGGTTTGGATGGCGTGTTGTGAAAGTGCTTTCATTGTTAACCAGTTAGTCATCTCTTCAGAATTAAATAGATAAATACCCGGCGGCAGCGACTACTATTTAATTTAGATGCCAGTTTCTCACAGATATCACGTTGTGTATCAATGCACATACCAGCGCATGGACATACATACAGAACCTCCCATTTAGATAATCTCTATAAAGAGACTATTTCTATAGTAAGATCAAATCCATAAACAGTTTCTCACAGCTTTTATAACCAGACCACTGCAACCCTTCTTAAATGTAGAGACCACCTCTCTATTGAGAACACTTTGAGGCTGGTAGTCTTTAAAGAGAGGTGCTAATGTAATTCTATATCGATGATGCATTCAACCTTGGCACAGACTCCTTTATGTATGTAATGACGAGCCTTTGAATGGGTGAATGGGACCATTATGAGATTATTCATGCAACGCTCTCGAGATTGGGTAACAATTAGAACACGCTCTGTGAGTGTTTCCATGACTATCAGTGTTGATGTGTATGTGCAGATACATACAACTCATGATGGTATAATTACCCTATGTCAGTTTCAATCTGTTTTTGTTTTGTTTCTGTTTTCTACTAAACGTTTTCAACAAGAACAATAAAGCCCATAAACCATAGAAACAAATTGGAAATATTTTGCCAGTCCATGTGATAGTTGATAGTTTACAGTATTACTTCATATAGTTGGCGAGTGTGTTGTTTGTAGGATATTTCAGGAATTTGATCTCTGCTTATATCTGTCTTGTTCAGTACTTATAACCTTCGCAGGTAGATAATTAGGAACTGTAAGGACTTAGACCACAATGTCCATTTCACGTGTAATATTACTGTATCAAAGAAAACAAGAAAAACAGTAAAGTATACAACAATGACATTGGAAATGGCCCGTGAAACTAAGAAAATGGTTATATTTTTACATTATTATTAGTACAGGTTAACTTACCTATAAAACTAAACTGTAACCTCTCCATGTAGACACCTCCCTATTAAGGTCACCTGTCTAATGTGGACACTTTCACTTCTTCCATTTCCCTTTTTTTCTATACAACATAAAAGTACAAAATTCTCCATTTCTCCGACAGGTGTCCACATAAGACTCGTCCCACTGTACTTTGGTAAAGAGCATGAGAATCACATTAAAATATTGAATGGAGGTTATTGCCATTTCCAGACTAGCCTTCGTCATGAGTGTGCGGCGCGACCGTCCCCAGACCTGCGCTGGGGTGACAAGGCTACAGCGGCGCCAGCAGCAGAGTCGCCCTCTTGGTGGGGGCGCGGCACACGTCACTGGTTAGTTCTCTTACAACCTTCTCTCCTACACACACATCTCTCCAGCAAGCAGGTGTCTACCGCGATAGGCATAGTCGTAGACAGGTTTTACAACCATAAGCTTTTGTTTGACTATATCAAGTGGCCCTAGCGGGACCCGAACCACTTGAGGGGTGTACATATGTGGTGTGAGTTCTTTTCCAGCCTTCTCCTATGGCAGATCCAGTTTTTGTTTCGAAAAGACAGGGGTGCACCTACAAGATTTAATGGGTTTCATACCCGCGAAGACCTGCAGATATGTCAAACACCCATGTAAATGAAATTATTTTGAGCAGGGAAGGGGGCCCCATAGGTCAGCCTGTGCTTCTCTCCTACACACATCTCTTTAGCAAGCATATGTCGACCATGATAAACATAATTGAAAACGGGTTTTACAACCCTAAGCTTATGTTTGACTATATCAATTGGCCTTGGTGTGACTTGAACTGACCTCTCCAAGGTTGCAAGAGACCAGAATGATACCATTGTCCCAAGCCTCGAGCTGAAGTGACTGTGAGGGGATACCAGGGAAGTACCCGTGGTACCTAGTCTACCTACATGTTAAATAGGTACAGGTCAGGCGAGTGAACGCTAATGTGAGTGATTAGCACGTCTGCGCTACGGTTGCGATGTGTTGTATGCTCCCCGGGGTTGAGAAAGATATAGTGTGACAAGGATGCCAATGACCTGGTGTAAATATGTAAAGTCGCTAGAGCACGATAACAGTGAATTGCACAGTGAATTGCGACTGTAAATAACCACATTTACATTTACATTTTTACCCAGCATCTTTAAAAGGTAGACACAAATAATAGTGCACACAGAAAGCAAGCATCCCGAACACACATCCGTTCTGCGTACTGCAGTGATTGAAGTGCAAGAACATGAGAATACTCCCTAGGGAGTGGGCAGTAGCGGTGTAATCATGAATGTCAAACTATTCATCTGTGACCTCCCTCCTGGATCGGCCAATGGCATATATAGTAAATCCATTGCTTTATCAACTATGACATAACATTTTGTGTGTCATGTTCCTAAATATGACCTTCACACAGTGTCTGTCTTTTTAAAAGACAAGCGACGTGTGGACTACAGTAGACATTCTCTATTAAGACCATTCGCGGAATGACCTTAAGTGGTCTCAATAGAGAGGGGTCTCTTTGTAGTGGTTCATTTTGTTCTCTTTATGAATGTTTGACACTGCGAGAAATAGTCTTTTGGCAGACGTGATCTCTTTATAGAGGGGTCCTAAATTGGAGTGTGCATTGCAAATAATTTTCGCATACCTGTCTGGAGCACCTAAAGTCCCCACACATGATCCATAAACTCAGCAAATAGAGAGTTGCATTAAAAATATGCATTCACTTAAAGTAACATTGTACAATGGTATGGCAGTCAATACTCACACAATAAGTATGCAAACAAGTACACACGACTTAACATTGAAAGAGCCTTTAATCTCAGAGGAGGATTTCTATGGAATACCAACAGAAAGCATAACAATTGAAAAGAGTGAGGGTATTATTACAGGGAATGCATAAAAACGTAATATTTGTCATTTGCTATATGCCCCATTTAATACATTGTGTAGAGTCCATAGCAATGACAAGGTTTTCAATGTCTGTTTTCTGGAAGAGCAACATGTGAAGGGACATTTTTATTATGCGGTTAATGTGCAGTCATGGAGTGGGGTTAACACTTGAAAAGGGATACATTAAAGATCACAGTCTGCTTTATTGTTACTTAAACTGACATGAAATTGCTCAAAATCAGTTTTTGTTGGAATTAAGGTAGGTGTGTGAGATGTGTATTGATTATTGATAGTGCTTTTGTGTAAAGAGTGTAATGCGGCTATTTTCTGGCATGTGTTTGCTCATGTGCCTTGATTCTTCACGACTATGACACTAGTGAGTTGTGAACAGACATTTTTAGTATGTTCACATATTTATATCATTCTTGCTATGGGTTTCACTCATCACACATTATAACTATGATGATGTAGCATATATTTTTGCATCAAATGTCCAAGGACGGACTGGCGATAATATATATTTAAAGCAGTTTCTACACAGAGTAAAAAGTAATAATATTAACATAAATCCATCCTTAAGGTGCGCATAATTTGGGTTTGTGCTTAGTATGTGTGTATTATTTATTCTTCAAGACTCTAATGACTTTGTAAATTATATTGGTACAATTTCTAATAAAGCAGTTTTAACCAATAATTCGAACTACGCACAACCTTCGACAGTAAACTATATCTTTACAATATTAAAAGAAAATGTAGTAGTTGAAATCCAAAATAATGCAAGATTTAATTTGAAATCTTCAATATTGAAGTTTCACAATATCTTTCGCAAGTGCATCATTGAGGTACTTTGTGTCCCTTGCTTTTTCCTATAAACATCTTCTTTTACATATGCTTAATTATTTTCAAACTTTATAGAATCACTTAAATCTAGTATATTCTATTTCTATTTTTTTTATATCCGTACTTTTCAAAAGCTTTTTGACATTTGAAAAGGTCATATGTCAAAGATGTTTAGAAATAAAATTTCGTACGTTTAAATGATATTTCTAACTTTGAAATGATTAGGCATATTCAAAAGAAAATAGATATAAAAATGATGACTCATAAATTACTAATTAATGAAAGTTTTAATTTAACCACACATTTTGCATTTAACTTAAAAGTGCAATGATCAATATGTGAGGTTCTCTTCTGGATTTGCTGGCTTCCTGGCAATTAATGTAAAATAAGTGGTTGCACAAGAATCTCAAGCTTCCAGGAAATGTACTATTTTTAAAGTGCAAATATACACACGTACAAGCTATTGTTTGACTAAACTATACACGAAATTTAAAATCAAATATTTAATTTTGCAGATCTATTGTTAATATGCGAGTCTGAACGTAGTATGTATATTATATCTTATATTATATCTCTGAGGGAGAGCACGTGTCAAACTTTAATTAAGTGCAAATAAATAGTAAAAACCTTTTTGAACCTCATGTTTACAAATTCGACATGTACTAAATATATGGGCGTGTGGATCACATTGCCACTATCACAATATTCCACGTATAAAATTAGAATTAAGGGTTTAATATAGGTTAGAGCTAACAATTTGCAATTTGTAAAACAACATTTGCTGTCTTAACGGTGTGCTCTGATGCAGATTTGACATATTGTTCCAGATTTTACTGCTTTCACCTTAGGGTTAACCAGCCTATTTTCGGCCCTTTAAAGGCCGAAAACTGCCATGGCAATATTATTTGGCACACACATTCAATTCATATGGTTTACATGTACAGAATTGTTGTACTATCGAATAGCATTCACAAAAACATGAACTGTACCAAACGGGCACCTGTCTAAGGAATAAATTTGAGTGATAAGTTTTCATGTTTAAACAGTTTTCGGCCACCATTCAGACAGTTTTCGGCCGTCAGCCTGACAGATTTCGGCCTCCTAAGACAAAATTTGGCCCACCTACCGTCAGAGTGTTATAATTTCATTTATGTATGAAATAACAATATTCATTAGCTTACTTATTACTCACCAAAGAAATACAAAGACTACATGAGATTCCAAGTCTCTATACTAGACGCAGTCATAAAGCGATGGGCACATTCCACCGCAAGGTGGGTCTACAGCCAGTCTACGACCAAAAACGCATAGAAATCGTAACGATCCGTGAGTGTACAGTGCGGCAAACGTACGTTTTTTCAAGGCCGTACGGTGACCGCAGAAGAAGTTGGCCTGCCAAACTTCTTCTACGACCACCCTGCGTCTTGACCTATCTGTAAGGAGGCAGTGCGCAGGCCTTGTACCATGAACGTGCGGATCCCGTACTTTAGTAATCACATGGTGCGTAGAACGTAAGTCGGGAACCGCACGTTGATGGATGTTGATCGCACGGCCACCCCAATAAAAACCACCCCCTGTGCCGACGCACTCACAACGCACGGAGCCTGCGCTGATGTGCCCACAACAGTATGTTTGTCAATGCGTGCGGAAAATGCCGTAGAAGCCGAAGACCTCAAGACGCCTTGGGGCGACCACGCGGCAAGGTGGAATGTGCCCCTCGCTTAAGGCTCAGCACCATGTACAGGGTGGGGCGAAAATAAACTGCCACCACTTCCACAATTGCACTACCCGACAGTCTACTCCATACCATGTCAAAATACCAAAATATTTAAGAGACTGTTGCAGACACATCATCAGTTAAGTACTTGTTTTTAAAACATTGTACCTATTATCTGTGTCTGGGGGCAACTGGAGTGTAGGCATTACTTACACGCCTGTGACTTCTCATTGTGTTGTTTTTGTTGTTTTATTTTCCTATCTTGGTTTAAAATTTAATTTTCTGAAATTCTATGCTCCCATATGACACGACATCGTTCTAATTGTAATTGATCGTCTATTGATAAACATGAAGCACAACAACCCCCAGAAGTATTAATATAAGGTCTATAAGGTCGAAATTATCTCGACACAGACGTGCTTTCAAAGATCATCTATCGGCGTGTATTTTTCACCTCCTATTAACCAAATAAATGCACTAAAATCTTTCAGATTTGTCAGAGCATATCATCATATGATAAATCATTGTCAAATCCACGAAACGTGTTCATTAATAAAATGTAAACATTGGAAGGCGAACATTCTTGACAGTCAGACTAAGGTTTAATATTGACTAGTTCAAGGAAGTAAATACAAAATATGTAAACATGTATCATATTTTTTATAAAAAATATGATTGATGTTTCGTGTGCTCTCACCCAATGAGTGGAGAGTGATACAATATGGCGGCTCCCAGGGCCTAATATTGAGCACATGCTATATACGGGGCAAAGCCCCGAAAAAGAAAGAACCGGAAATATGGATGTAAAAATCACAAGCGGTAAATAATCATACCTTTCAGTTGACCAATCTCAAAAGACTTGCTAAGAAGTGATTACACCACGGCTCAATTATTAGTATTGAGACAGAAAGAAAGATCCCGGAATAAAGTACAAAGCACGCTCATCCAGACGTGTACTATAATGTCACGCACCAGTGATTTCATAGCTGCCGGGATTAGCGTACAGTGGAACCTCTCTATCGAGGTTATCGTTGAGCTGGACTCAATGAGTCCTATTAGAGAAGTGGACTCTTTATGGATGATTGAAGTTGGTCTTCTTGTGAATAATTGGGGCTGTGAGAAATTGTCTGATATAGAGGTGGTCGTTTTTGGAGGTGGTCTTAATTGGCGGTTCTCCTGTACCGACGATGGTGGACCTCCTACGGGGATTGAGACAGCTTGAGCGAGACAGATGACAGGTGATGTTAATAAGACTAACTTATGTAGGCATTAGTCAAGAAACTACCGTCTTTGGGTGGAGTAAATATCAGCCACTGTTCTTGTGAATTTGTATTTGCTTGAGGTAGTGGTAAGATATATGATTGAAATGATTGGAAATATTGTCGTAGTTAAATTAGATGGTAAAATTGAAAGTATGTTGTTTAAACAATAAAATACACCACACTAAATCACTGGATTGCACTGTGTAATCCAGTGAGTTAGAATTAACATAAGTTATGCTGATGATATTCAATGTAAAATAGATCATGGTGAGATGATTCGCTTATATGTATGCCATGGCACATTTATTACGGATTTAGAGAAGTGGTAGTGAATGATCTGTTAGGTATATCAGTCATAACATGTATACATAGTTTGAAAAAGTGTGCACAAACAACAAGAAAAGAGATTTAGTAAAGCTATCATCCTGCATAATCGCTATTAAATCCAGAAATGATTTTTCACAGCACTAAAAATGCATATACTGTATGTTCCAGATGTTTCTGGATTTCTCAAAGACAATAATATTTTATATTTCATTAGTTTATATGCTTGTTAAGAATTGGTAGTTAAAGATGGCTAAAATATCTTTAGCTAAAGGTGGCTAAAATTAGAAACTAGAAAGCAAATTAACTGTTTTCTATAATGATCCACACTTAAAATGTGAGAACTTTACTCAAATACTTAATCTACTTTCTCCGCCGATGCTAACAGTGACTGGATATGGAATAAATAGTTGAAACAAATATGGCATTTGAAGAAGACTGTTTATTTTCGAATGTCTCATGGTGTGGCATGTTTATGTTTGTCTCCCCCACTATGAAAGTGAATGGATTTACTATTTATTAACTCATTTATGAGATTCACATGACGATCAGTTTGAATAGTGAGTATGTAATAATCAACAAATTCAGATATATGATCTCTCTGCTATTTAAATAGTCTTTAGTCTTGTTTTGGAAAGCAGTGAAAGCCATGTAAGTGTTAGATACGCTGCTGAATTCGAAGCTTAAGTTTGGATTTGATGATGCTGGCATAGTTTGTCGCTGCCTTATTTACAAATGAGAACGTTTGAAGCAAGGATGCGTGGATTTGATTAAATAACGTATCAAGCATCTAGCAAAGTAGGTAGTTGAAATTACTAGTCCATAATGTTTTCACCTGTGCATCTTATTTTATAGATACATGTACACGTAAAATGTTGAAATGACAGCTGAATAACAAAATGGTTGCATTTCCCCGTTGACGATTTAGTGTGTTCTATCTTGGCGTTGCTATGAATTAAGCACACAATATTGATTACTGAGTTTATATTAAACTTGTATAGCTCTTAAATGAGGTTTTACAATAATGTGTGCCCGTCCCCCCCCCCCGCCCCCCCCACCTGGGGCTGGAGCCACCCAAAAAAGCGGAAACCCCCCCCCCCATCAGGTGTGGCAAAGGGGGGTTGAGAAAAAGGTGAATTTTTTTTTAACCTTTTCCTGAATTCTTGTTGGCCTTTGAAAAATAATTTTTTTTTTTTGTCAATTTTTTCTTCATAAAATTATTGGGGTTTAAAAAATTTTTTTTCTAAATTTTCCGGGTTTTTTTTGCCCGGGAAAAGGCGATCCTCCTGCTCAATTTTTTGACACGCAAAAATAACAGTTTCAGCTAAAAAAATTTTTTTAAAAAAATCAATTTTTTAAAATTTTACGTTTTGTTTTTTTTCGGGAGAAAACCCATTAAATTCTTGTCTGGTTTCCCCCCTTGGTCCGGGGGTTTTGTAATGAGGGTTTCCAGCCCCCCCTTGGGGTTTTTTTCCCAAATTTTTAGACCCAACCCAAAAGCGGGTTTTTCTTTTTTCCAAGAAGAACCCA
>CM032669.1:2849468-2867214 GCA_019095985.1 Streblospio benedicti | reverse complement strand
GAACATTTCTCAATTACTTGATCACGAATGTTCTCATCCACATTAGTAAATTCACAATATTGTGCTTTCTGTCGTAGCCTATAAACAAACTGGTCAATTGTTTCATTTTGTTGTTGCTGCATCTTTCTAAATAAGTGTCTTTCATAGGGAATATTTCTTTTAGGTGTAAAATGGTCTGTTAGCATTTTGTCAACTTGCTCATAATTTAAATCACTCTCACTTCGATCTCCTAGTGGTATAAAGTAAAGGTCCTGTACTTCAGGTCCACCCGAGTGTAGTAATAGGGCTATCTTTTGAGAGTCATTTGTCACCGACTTTGCCCGTATATAAATGTCAAATGAACGTTTCCACCTTTTCCACCTCTCACTGAGCTCGTTCCGATCTCCCTTCAGCTCAAACTTACACAGTCCCCCCTCTAACATAGAAAGTCCCGACATGTCTTCTTCTGTGACCTCAGGTTGTTGACTGTGTTCAGGTGCCGGTGAATTATCCACTTCTTCTTCGCCTGTGTTGTTTTCTGGAATGTTCTCCTCCTGCACATGCGCAGAAGATGCTTCTGGATTGTCACGTTCGTCTGCCTCCGAATATGTGTCTTGACTCACACTATCCATCCAGGCCGCACATTCGACTATCCACTTGAATATTTGTTGCGTGAACAACTCCAACTCAAAACGGGCTTGCATTTAAACTTTACCCTCGTCGCCAATGTTGCGTTCTTGTGTCTCTACTTAAGCTGTATTTTAAACACTTATACCTTAATAGCCTTAATAAATACCTCTGAGCAACTAATTTTGGCTGTTGGTGCACTATAATAACCAACTCACACGTAAATGGCTTGCACACGTATGAAAAACAAAATTTTATTACGACTTTTTGCTGAACTTCCGCTCAACTGCCGGGAGAGTTCCACTACATAGGGGACTCGTGTTTTCATTCTATAGACTGTTTCAATATTTGTATCATCACGCGCATAATGCAATGCATAACATGCCTATATAATACATTTGAAACAACCTGTAGTCAACAGTGTCGACGCCGTACTTTCACGAGATTTAATCTAAGCCACTAATGCGGGAGACCTAAGATGGGGTCTCAATAAAAGCAGTTAAAGCAAATGTCGTACGTTTTAATAACATCTATATGGTTTAAGGTTGATATTTCAAAGAATCCCCATACCTAGCCCCGATTGCACACATGAGCGGTTCTTTTCAATCTTCGTGCCAGGAAGGTGTGTAGAGTCCCATGCCTGATATCATGATTGCATTAAACTACCGTCCCGTCGCTATCGTAGAAATCCACATGATTACAGTATCTACTCTCATCTGTCGTGTTGCATACATAATTTTGCGAGAACGACAGCGATCTATTTCCTCGATTAACCGTGTACGATTTGGAATGAACATTTTGGGGGTCTAAATCGTGACGATGGGTCTTTAGCCGTACTTATGTTACTAAAACAGTATTTAACAAGTAAAACTGTTCGTGATGGCACTGTATTTTGCACTGAATTTAATAGAACAACTTGATGGGCCGCGTAATATTAGGAAAAACAGGGTATCTAGAGACGGTACAAACCCACTTGATGCCTATAATGATGAGGACATAATATCACGATATAGACTTCCAAGTGGCCATAGATAATGGATTTGTATTTTGTGTTTGATGAGAGGCAGTCCAAAACAGTTATAAGTCAATAATATGAGATGATGTGTTTTTTAAAAAGTAGTGCACGTGTTCAACCGATGTGCATTTATTGCACACTACAAAGTTTTCTGTGGATAAAAAACACGCCTTTTCCTAAATGATTGTCTACATGCAGTCTAATATCATTCATTCATCCCACCCACACAATTTTTCTTTACAGCATTCCCATAAAACATATATGTTACCGTCTAGTGCATCACACGAGTTCCAGCTTTTCTGATAAATATTTCGTGAAGCTGATGAATCTGGTGCCATAATGAAGCATACATATAGTTATCATACTATCGACGTATCGTTCAGGTGGGCCAACGGAGACGATGGGTACTGAGACGGCGAATTGCTTTATGCAATGGGTTAGACGGAACGTTATCGTACATCGTATCGTACCTCGTTATCGTAAAACTAAGACCGTTATCGTGTGATGTTTTTTGCAACACGGCCCTGTAAACCTTCCCTCATTCCGACAAGTATCGTCTATAACGCCATCAGATTGGCTTAGTTATCGTCGAGCGCATAGCCACCACTTCCCTCTCTACAGACGTCCGAATCCCCACCCTTGTACTGGATATTGAACTGCTTCATTCCCTTCTTTCAGTTCTACACTCAACCGCCACCTCCCCCGAGTGCTCCCCCCAACACAGCCCGTCCACTGCCCGGTCAGCTCATTGGAGTGACCACCTGCCCGGCGGGCGGAGACACAACCAGCTGCGAAAACCGACCGACGGTGACCCGCCCCGCCAGTGTCCTGCGCAGACAGGTAATGGTGTCTTCAGAATCAAGTCAAAATGCAAATTCTATGAATTTTTTCCTTGAAAGTATTCAATGCATTCAATGTCTTGAGCAGACAGATACAGTGGAATCTTCCTTATGGGGCACCTCCAGGATATGTAAAAATATATTCATGTAAGACATGAAAAAGCAGAGTTTTACTTTGTATATGAAATATAGAGGAGAGAAGTGAAAGGTGCCCACAAAAGACATATTATTAAACACAAGTCAGGTGTTCTGCAAGTACTCTACGTATTCAGTGTTCTGGGTAGACAGATGGTGTGCACAGATCCATACAATTGTCCAAGGTCTACTCATGCTTTGAATGTGTAGGTATGATTTGCAAATAAACCACATGAATTGGTCTTCTGCAGCAAATACCCAAGTTCAGCTAAAAAGGCATCAAGTACTACTACCCGGTATTCTAAAAAGCCCCCCACCCCACCCCCTCCACCCATCCAACGCCCGTTCACACACGCACACACACACTCACAAGACATCTGTACGATGATTGAATCAAAGATATAAGCCATCTTTTCATTTTGTTCATTTCAAAATTGCACTTCACAATTATTCCTAATTTGTAATTTTATTTTCACAGACAGAACCCAACCCTCTAGTCCGGAGAAAGAATGGCATTCCTGTCAAGAAGAAAGGCGTGGCTGTGATTTCTCTAGTACAGACACAACGTCCACATACGACTCTCAGTCGTGGCAGGCGAACCATGGAGACGCCGGCGACTGGTAGGTGTCAGTGCTATCCAATATTCAGATTTTTCCAAAAGGTGAATATTTCACTGGACACTGAACTCTTGAGTGTTGCAGTAGAAACGTCCAGTTTTTGTTTCATAGTGTGTGTGTTTTTCTTTGTTTTTTTTGTTTTTGTTTTTGTTTTTTGTTATTTTTTGGGGGGATGGGTGGGGGTGGGGGTGGGGGGTGGGGGGGGGGGCTCCTCTGACGGGAATGTAGGAGAAAAAACTCATCTGAAATGCATGAAACACTTCATAGGTGATCTGTTTAGTGAAGGGATGAGGTGACATAGCAGAAAAAGACGAAAAGAAAAAAATCCTATTTAGAAATCATGGAAGTCTTGTTAAAAGGGGGCAATATCTTGTTTTGACTGGGGCATTACATTGATTATCTAACACATGATATAACCCCTTATTGGAAACGCATTCTTCCAAATAAGTAATTCTTGTTCATCTGTGATATTACGTATCAGAGCCGTTTGCCAGGGGGCCCTGTGTCTGTACCCGCAAACTTGCGGGCTGAATTGTCATTTATACTGCAGGTGGGGATTTTAATCCTCAAAATATTTTGTATCAAGGGCACTTTGCGAAATCATGAAGAGAAACCGCAAAGAAACCCACATGTTCTACTCCGGGGGGGGGGGGGCACTAGCATCTGTTTTGGGTAGGTATGCTCCACGGCAAGTTCATAATGGGGGTCTTAAATTTTTTGGTAAAATGGGGGTCTTAAATATGGTTTATGCCAAAATAAGGGGTCTATAATATAAAGACAACAACAAAATAGCATCATGTTTCAGTTTACTTAAACCACAGGTAACATATTAGAGATATTTTGCCCTGGCAAAAGTGTGGGTCAATGCCCCGCGGTCTCTGCTTTGAGATTTAGAGAAATTAGGGGGTATTTGGGGTTTGGCTGCCAAGAAATAAGAGGTCTTAGATATTTTGTCATCTAAAAAATCAGGGGTTCTTCGTGCTGAGCATATATACAAACCCCGACTGTGGAAGAGCCTCCCCCCGGGGTTCTTTCGTGGGTTTTGTGTGGGTTTTCCCATAATGGAGGTGCGGGTGTACATGTGGGCTCTAGTGTTGCTTAACATGCGGGTGCGGGTTTCACATTGAACGTGCGGGGCAGGTGTGGGTGCAAACTTGTCACCCGCGCTGGGCTCTGCTACGTATATAGGTTGACCCCTTGCTGTGGAGCAATGCCACGGGGGGGGCACAGATTGAGTCTATAGCCACAATGGAGGCATGTGATCTATCATCATAAGTGGATCTCTAGCAGACTGACAAGAGCCTGTTAATTATAATACATGCGATGTGGGATGCAGGGAAAGGGGAAAATGACGCATGTCTGATTCCAAGGAAGTGCGATGTGGAGGGAAAAGCCAGTAAAATTGTTCAATTTAGGGAAAAAGATCCGAGAGAGAGAGATGAGGAAAATGCGGTGGGAAAAAGGGGGATGTATGATTCTGGTCCCATACTAAACCTCCGCCTGTTGTGATCCAGACACTCTGAGCATCCAGCTGAAGGTGTCCGAGCTTGACGTGGATCGGCCGGATCCAGGACAGACGTGGCTGGAGACGTTCCACAAGAAGGTCCTAAAGGTGAAATCTGTTAAATATGAAATCAAACAACGATGCCAATTGCTTGTTCAACGTCTCAACTGTGGTGTTGTTGGTAGTACCGTTAACAGTACTCGACATTCAGTACACCGTGATATTGTTAACAGGGGATTATAATTTGGGCGATAATTGTAACATTGTGGGGCTACCGACGAGTCATACCATTGCATAACAAGATCATTGGGCAGGCAGAGAGACATGTCTATGCACGGTGTGATTTCTAAAGTACGGTATTCATTAGTGCTATGTATTGGGCAAGCAAGTCACCAGTACCGTATCTGTACCGACAACGTGCTGTTATATTCTTTGTATATATACGACATTTAACATAAGTTCACTGCACTGCCTACTTACGATCAGACCATGACAGTGGTCGTAGCGGAAGTTCTGCGGCCACCGTAATGCCTTTAAATAGCCTCCGTTTGCCTCACGGACCACTCACTGATCTTTATGGTCTGTATAATTATGTTGGTCGTAGACAGGCTGTAGACAGAACTTGCGACTTGATGTGCCCAACACATGAAGTAACACATTCAATACTGTTTATCTTAGCACACGTCAAACATATTACTGGTGTAGAGACTACACAGGAAATGTCTATACATACTCCTTTACTGATAAATATTCTCTCCGCATTGGCTCCATACCCACTTGTAATTTCAAAGCAAACGGGAACTGTGCATTTGCTATGAGTGAGAGTGCCCTTTAGCTGTAATGCGAAACGAGTGAGAAGCGTAGGAAAAGAGGGAATCGATAGTAAGCATCTGTGTTTAGACTGATCCTGATGAATGAAACCAGTAACGTTACGAGTGTTGTTTGCAGCTGTACGCCTGTATCCTGCGTGAGGAGCAGGTATTCCTTGAGGCCCTTGCGCGCCTGCCATGTCTTACAGGAGTCACGCCGCTACAGCTCACCATCGGCAGCGTCATGGTCAAGGTGGGTCATGTCGAGCTACACTTGCTGCAATGCCATTTTCAGTTACACCATAGATTATGTAGCACACATAGATGCCCAGCTTACAGTCCTCAATGGTGTAGGCTTTGCTAGGGATCCCCCACCAGATGCAGTGAAAGGCAAGATAGATGTCATTACAATAACGCTGACTTAAGCCGAAAATTTTGTTTTTTGACTCTCTACCAGGTGGCAGCACATATTGGTATTGGGTAATTCTCATCAACCGCCACACACTTTACATAACGTTTGATTGACTTTGGTATCTCTGCTGATATAATCTTTGGTCATAGATACTGGACATTCTCATCCATTTCGGGCTCATTATTCAATTCATAAGTTAACCCCTCATACACAGAGCCCATTTTATGGGGAACATCCTTTAAACTCTCAGCCAATCAGAACATTACACTGCTTCAGGTTCAGTTCAGCAACGCCAAATACATGATATTACATTGGCTAAATAGAGAAAAATAACTGCTGATTCTGTACGCCAAGAAAGATATTTTTCACTGAAGAGGTCAATTCATTTCACGAGATGACTATGGAAAAATGCACAGTGTTAAAAGATACCCATGTACCAACGATGATACTGCAATGTGTGGGGCACAGAATTTTGATTTTGACGATTTAGAAATTATAAACAAATAGATGAATAAATAAATGTTCTAATAATCACCTAGCATTTACCAGCATGATTCTATGCAGGTTCGCTGCCACAACCTGCAAGCTCTGGAACAACTAGAGGAATCCAGCCATTCCAGCAGCTTAGGTCACCAATTGTCTTGTGCGCTGATCACCCCAGAAATCCTGAATGAGGTTGGGGTCAAGAGGATTTTGTTTGAGGCTGAGATCAACAAAACTGAAGTGGACAAGTGTCGTGAATTCTTCAGCCAACAGCTTGAGGTATGTATTGAAACGTCTGCTTTTCTAATTGCGTGCAAAATATGTACCGGACCTGCACAATACCTTCTTATTCTGTTATGATCAAATGTATTATGCCATAATATCTTAACTTATTACCACCCTACACATGATGGCGTAAACCACAGTTTACTCTATCATTTATGGCCAACATGTACATGTTAACTTGAGGCCATCCTGTACATTACAACTTATGAGCACACTGTACATATCTTTTAATTCCTGACCATTTTGTAAAAAGCAACATCTGACATCGTGATGTATAATTTGTGGTTGCCCTGTACACTATAACGTTTGCTCTACCTGTACATCATAACTTATGGCCGCCCTGTACATTTGCGAAAGGTCCAGAGTGACGCAAGCGGCGCTAGTCTCGGGTCCACTGGGCCGGAGCGAGGCTGCAGCCCGGCCGGCGACATGGGCTCCACGGGCAGTCTCGACAAAGGTGAGTGGTAACATCTGCCAGGCCCCAGGCTGTGGGTGTATGATCGACAAAGCTATGTCAGTTACATCTGCTAGGGGTGGATGATCGGCAAAGCTATGTCGGTTACATCAGCCAGGCCCCAGGTTGGGGGTATATGTTCAAACCGCAAGCACGTTTTGATTGGGCTCGTTAAAAAGCATCAGAATGTCAGGACATGACCCGGAGCAGTGAGTTGACAGCAGCAGAGAATAATGATCAGAGTCTGGTTTCCTAGTGTAGTCCCTAAATTCAGATTCCGGGTGTGATGAGGGCCTTAATGAGTGTGTTTGGAAAGGCAGGCGGAGGGGGTGGGGGTGGGGGAGGAGCTCGAAAATAGAGCATTATTTATGACAATTGTACAGGTGGATGGGTTAAATGTATTGCAAAATGCTCTCCCATTTACTTTATTTTGTGTTAACTTATGCTCCAGCAAGTATTTACTAGATACCAAAGTCCTCGTGTAAGTGGCCATGTTTAGATCGACATTAACACAGAATATGCCCGTTGGCTAGGGTGGGTTAGTGGGCGTTAGAAACAAAATCATTAAATGTGAAAAGAAAACTTTTTAAACTGTTTAAACTGTTATTGTAGGTGGAA
This sequence comes from Streblospio benedicti, assembly GCA_019095985.1. NCBI lineage: Eukaryota > Metazoa > Annelida > Polychaeta > Spionida > Spionidae > Streblospio > Streblospio benedicti. The sequence continues at coordinate 2,859,437 of CM032669.1, read as the reverse complement.
TTCTGCATGGCACCAAAGCCAAGATTGGCCCTTCCAAGAAACCGGCCCTTAGATCAGTGTCAGGCTTGAGGAAAAGCAGCCTCGGTGTAACAAGAAAAGGTTCTGGTGATTCCAAACTGAAACATAAAGCAAAAAAGGTAGAAAACGACCAAAATACCAACCACCTGAATGGTGAAAGTAAAAGTCGCAGCTCCTCATTTGATCTGGATAGACCAAGAAAAAACTCCAAAGACAGCGATAAGGCCGTCTTTGTGAAAGAGGTAGAATTCTGGTCTCGTAAGGACTGTGTGAGGAAAGTTTCGGAGGTGTTGGAAGATTTTCGCATGAATATTGAGATAATAAATGAGAGACATGTGGAGTTGCATGGAAATTTCCAAGAATTTCTAGCTGCATTGAAACTAAGCAAACCCCGCCAGCTGGAGACTTACAGTAATCTTCAAGATGTCATCACTTGCCACAAGTTTTTGAACACGAGCTTAAGTGTTGGAAAGAGTGTGCGGACAGATCTAGTCACGGATTTCTTACGGATCCCAAATCTGGCTCGCATTCATGTGAACACTGTAACCAGTGGCATGAATGAAGCTCTAAAGCACATTCCAAAGTATGTTAAGCCATCCAGAATGTCGGGATATGTGGATGAACTAAGACGTGTGAAGGAAATCCTGGAGCCTGACACTGCATTCTTGTCTCTACCAGCGCATTCTGAAGTGGAGCTAGGTGTGATGGAAAAGAAGCTTTTCCCTGGGCTTGTCCGCTATGTTCCGGCTCTTCTAGTTAGGCTTGGGAAACTAGCGGATGCTCTAGATAAGCTAATGAATTTGCTGGATTTTGAGGAGGGAGATTCCATGGTGGGAGAGTTTGAAGACACTGAGCTGTATGACATGGATGAGGTGGACAGTGCTGTCAGTCGCATGCAGATCGAAAAGGCTCTAGAAATGTATTGTGAGGAGGATAAATGAGACACACGTACTAAACATTTATGCACGTGTTACGCATACAGTAGAAGGTCTCTATTGAGACTGCTTCAAGTGGTCTCAATGAATATAGACGGTGAACTTATCTATGGTCACGTGTAAAATAGTGGCTCCAATTTGAACTTTTATGAGACAACAGACTGCACACATGCAGTCCCTTTTGAATTTTTCGCATATAACTCCCCTTCTAATAAATATTAAGTCATTTCTGTCTCCCCTTGTATTATGCAGTGACTGAGGAGGCAATGTAACAAGTTCATTATACAAAGTGCGTAGAACTTTGTCAAAGCTAACCTTAATTCCATTTATGTCATTCATAATGATACCCCTTTAATTTGAATTACATTACAATGCATTTTAGATACTTCAACTGATATATATTTAAAACAGAAAGTGATGCTATATCAAAAAACAGTTGTTGCAACAGACCTAATTTCGTTTTGATTGGAATCAAAATGTTCTCAGAATCACGGTACATGTTTAGACAGTCGGTATTACACATATAACAGAACTGAGGACCACAATGTATTGAGTAACTTGAGTTGTTTGATTTCTTCGGCATTTAGCTGACTAAAATCTCTAAAAGTTTGCAATCATGTCCTTTTCTTCAACATTCTTTTCACTGCTCAAACTGGCACGTATACACTCATCATTACTTGTGCTGAGAGTGAACACTCAGCAAGTGCTCTCAGACGGCTCCACCACTACTCCAGAAATTCAATAGGCCGATTTAAGAGTATCTGTTCTCATTGAGGGTCTCTGTTATGCTTCAAGAATTCTGAAGACGAAATTTGAAATTTGAAGACGACCTGGGCCTTTTACAATCTTTTAACATATTGATTTTTGTGCATGCAAATTCTTGTTTCATGTTGAAACAAATTTGATTCAAAATGTAATCACGGTATTGCTGTTACCAATCAAACATTGATAAAGACAAAACAGTAGATGCAAGAGAAAAATGATAGATGCATAAGCTGGCATTCCAACATGCGTCAGAAAAATGTGCATGGTCTAAATAATGCAGATCAGAATTATGGCTGCTGCATCTTCGGTAAATAAATGGTTCCCTCACTCCAATACATTTCTTGGGTATCATTTGATGTGTTTCTTTTTTCGTTTCAGCTACTTGTGCTTTTCTTCAAACTGAGTTTAAAATAAAATGTGAGATTGAATTTTGGACTTAGATTATTTTGGAGTTCGAAACTGAGTTTGAAACAAAATGTGAGATTAAATTTTGGAGTGATTATTTAGGAGTTGCACAAGTAGCTGAAAAGAAAAAGAAACACATCAAATGAGACCGTACGCTACATACCAAATCCACCATTTGATAAGATTTCTTGGGCAGTTAAACCGTTTTCTGGTCCTTGCCTTGGCATGCATTTATAGGTAAAACATTTTAAACATTTTTGCTCCCCACCCCCACCCCCCATGCCCGATTTTACTAACCATCACCCCCAGTACTTTATGAACACTTACTCAACTGCTAACAATCTTACCAAGCATATTATAAGTATGCTTATAATATCCTTGGTCTACTGAGGAGTTTTCTTTATTTTGTTCATGAATTATCAATTTTTTGTATTGATTGTCAGGAAATCCCTGTTTTTCAAACCGAGTGTTCAGAATGCATTTAAAATAATCAATTGAATATATATCAAAGTTCGGGGGGGGGGGCACTTTTTTATAAATATAAGAAGTATGGATAGTGTTTCCAATATTTATTTTTTCCCCTCTCATTTATACAATAATCAAAACACTTAGAATATGCACTAATTGATTGCTATCAAAGGGTTACATTATTCTGTATATGTCAAACCATGCTATACCATTATAATAGATAAGATTACACTAAATATCCTATGGATTTGGTACACAGCGCTTGGTCTCATTTTGTTATGTAATGTTCTTTATATGCTGTGTAAATATGTTTCCAATGATTTAATTTTGAATTTTTAATTTTTATTAACGTTTTCAAACCATGTAGGTTCCTTGTGAAAATAGAAATACAATATAAAAACAGTGTAAATACAGTACAAAGAATACATATTGCTTATTAAGATTAACATGGTATTATGAAGGTCAATTTTTAATCAGCAAGCTGGTTTGTGAATATGAGTCTGAACAAAATCGGTTCATTGCTAAACCTTCTAGCTTGTCCAGAGATATATATATACACGCAGGCATACAAACGAAGTGATCACAAGGCTTTCACTTCAGCTGCTGAAGCGACGCAATAAGAGGGGAAAATCGCGTCTTAGTAAAAGCCTAGTATAATTTCCCAGGGCTAATTACCATCATTTATGGCAAGATAGTATAGAAGAGGCAGCCATAAGTACTATCTGAAATATTTGAAACTAACAGTTGGGGCACAATGAACCGCCAACAGTTAATTCAGCATAATTTAACCAAAACAAAAGATATCTAATTCTACTCTCACTGTTCTGCCAAGCAAGCTCCTTCCACTGTATTGACATAGTTGAAGAGACATCTTCCATTTTACTATATCCAGTGGCCCTGACGGGACTCGAACCCACGACCCCATTGCAAGGTTGTGAGACCAGAATGATACCACCATCCCAAGCAGCGGGCTGTTAAAATGTTACTCGGACGAACCGATGTCTCCAATGTAATCCCCAGCCATGGCAGAACAGTTATACATGGAAAAACACAAGAAAATGTGCTTCCGGATCGATATTACGCTATTTTTAATGGACCATGCTTAGATTCCCGTGTCAAGAAACATAACCCCATAGCCACACAATAAAAGGCAATTGAGATGTAGAAGTCTTAAAATATTACTATTGAATATGAAAAAAAGATTCTGCATCCATTGATGGAATTAAAAGCTTTTCAATCCTGCAGGTATCATTACACAGTGATATGATGAACGTGCCTTGTTGAAAACCGTCACACGTAGAATACTGTCACAGTTGCTCTATTATGTAAAATCTCTTCATGTGTATATCAAATTTCTTGCAGTATCTCTCAGAATACAAGACGCAGTAGAAGACATGTGATGAGATGGTGAAGTGGTCATCACAAATTACTTACCAATGATTAACTACTATTTCTAATCTCAATATAACCCTTTGGTCAGATTAACAAACCCTGCTGTTAGACCACCAAAACGCACACGAGCAAACACTAAAACAATGACGAATATTGCGATAGCGAGTACAAACAGAAATTGACTTGAGACTGTGATTACAAACAAAGCAAAAATAACACTGAATTTCACATGATCTAAAGCACAAGTAAGTATTCATCAAATAGAACGTGAACGAGATGTTATTATTAACCCATTGCTTAGAAGTTTTGTTGGGGCCTTGCATATATGCATACTGTGTGTCCTGCAGGTTTTGGCCCTGCCTCCATTCACAAACGATGTGGTTGCTGTCAGGACCCCCGCTGTCCAACAGCCTGTTCTGGTTCTCATGAGGTTGTGAAGTAGGCAGCATGCAGTGACAATGTGTCAGGTTCCTGGGCCATAGTGCCCAAGAGGACCTGAAACCGAGGGAATCCCAAACCCATTCTCCACAACTCTCATCATCTCGACAAGTGGTAATTGAAGATACGTTCAGCCTTGCTCAAGTTCCTGTACCGCAGCGTTTCATGAGGCATGTCGTCAGGGCAAACGTGTCATCAACGACAATTAAAAGGGGCACATCTCCAAAACGTCATATCGTCGGCGGTTCATAACGAGCCGGAGAGCACCGCACACGATGTAAAAATACATCGCCGGCGGCGCCATTTTATCCCCCACTGTTTTTGTTCACGGTACGAAAAACCAGAAGATGGCGTCGTGATTTGCACCCGGCGGCGTATAAAAATTCGTTGACGGGGTTATATATTTCAAAGTTTCTTGGCCCAGAAATATCATAGTTTTACAGTAACTTCAATATAGGACTATCCTATAGGATGCAATTAACCAAAACTGTAAAATTAGAAACGTTTGCGACTACATTTCTTACATATTTCGCAAATGTAAGTAGTGACAAATTGAATCTTTATCTCAAAATTTATTGGGCAGAAAATATTCAATTTTTACAGTAACTATAGGACTACTAGCAAGACCCGTGGAAATCACGGGCAATATCACCGGCAGGAGAACTTTGCAACATTAGGTTCAGGCAGTACAAACAAATAACTAATGTTGACCCAATTTAATGCATATCTTTTCGAGCAAATTCCCACCTCTTCCCTCGTTTAAACTTGCTTACCTTCGGCTTTGCTATAGTACAACAGCCACGGGTAGGAAAATGTTCCATAAAAGTCAATGCGTACCCGTGAGAACTACAACTCAGTTACAGGAAATATATGCACATGCCCTAGTTCTTAAGTTAACATCGCCCATACCCACCTAACCCCCACTATATTTTAAAAAAATATATTGTATTGCACTGGCCTGCGGCATTTGCACTGGCACCCCAGCCATCGACTTGACATCACCAACCACTACAGCACCCACTCACTGGTCAACCTCCACTCCCCTCACCACTCACCCTCCTCTTCTGCACCCATCACTGTCCTAACAACGCCCGCTACCCATTCCAGCTCCACCTGCACCCTGTCCTGATAGCACTTGCCCACAGCCATCACCACAATAAATATTGCATAATATAGATGCACACCATCTAAACTGCCCTTGCAACCCATTTATCGTCGTGACAGCACCCACCGCTGTTCTACCCCACCCCCTCCAACCCCCCACACCCTCTCCCGGGTAACCACCCCCAGGAACCACCACTGTAGCGACAATGCCGACTCCCCATTGGGATTCCACCAATCCCATGTCATCCATATGCTCCTACTATTAAATATATCCCACTCGTTGGCTTTGAGAGCACACTGTTCTACCTATACTTATGCACATTCTGACTGCACCCAAACATGTTCAGACACCACCCACAGCCACAAAATTGTTGGTGATTACAAATGACCCTACACGGTTTGATATGCTTACATAGTACACAATCAAAGGCCGTCTCACTGAAAGAGGACGTTATGATTCTACTGCTTGGAGGTTGGGGGAATAATTAATATTCACAATAAAATTAATTACAATGTTCACATTTTCCTAAATTGCAGTCTACAGATGTAATTAAACTGGTAATCACAATAAAACAATTAAAAGAAATGGACAGTGAAACGCACGCACCATGGGTTTTTTATAAGCATTTTAGAGCGCCACGATTGTGCGGTGTCGAATGACATCGCCGACGACTAATAAAGACACCGGACACGACCCCAACCACAGTTGGCCCGGCACAAGCCATGTAAACTCAATGGCGCACAACGGCACAAGAAGACCCCATCGACGGGAACAGACACCGCCTCATGATGTGGTCGACAGATTCACATCGTACCACAACCCCAGTTGGCGACAGGACCACCTGAACGAAGTGAATGAATCGGTAACATCCCCGTGTAGGCGCCATTGCCGCAGTTGGAGCCGCCAACGGTCCAATGACACCGCCGGCCAAGCCCAGCGGTGTCAAATGACATTGCCGATGACTGATAAAGACACCTGACACGACCCCAACCACAGTTGGCCCGGCACAATCCATGTAAAGTCAATGGCGCTCAACAGCGCAACAAGACCCCGCCAACGAGAACACACACCGCCTCAGGATGTGGTCGAAGGAATCACACCGTACCACAACCCCAGTTGGGCGACAGGATCAGCGGAACGAAAGGAAACTTCGTCAACGGCCCCATGCCGGGGCAGTTGAGGCCGCCAACGGCCCATAAACACCGCCGGCAAAGCCTGGCGATGTCAAAATTGGTACCGAGAGCGCAGCACGGTGTCGGCGAGATCAAAGGGAATACCGATCAATAATCTCCTCGGTCGACGGTGTGGGCCTCGACGGTATCCTGCGACTTCTCCGAGGAAGTGGCCAGAAATTTTGCTGCGGCATGGCTTTTGGGTAGAGCGGCGCGGGCGCGATGTTGAAAAATGCCCCACTTCGTACTGCCTGTACCAATGGAATGGCATTTTGCGCCGTTCAACTCCATTGGCCCGAGTGCTGCGTTGCTCCCCTCCGGGGACCAAATTTCGTCGGAAAATGCTGTTTTTAGTAACAAAATATTTACAAAAGACTCAATGCCGCCGGTATGAAGGGGTGCGCGGCATCAATAGAATGGGGGGTTTGTTAGTGTTAAAGATGATTATGATGATGCCAAGCTTAGTTTTGCCGGGAAGGGATTGAAGCTGGATGACGCTAAAGATGCAGAAGCCTAAGATCTCTTAATTTAGAAGGGAACACTCTCGGTAAAGGAGCAGCCCAGAGTATCGCCAAAGCTCTCGATGAACGGCCGGAGTTTGAAAGAGCGCTGTGGAGCGACATGTTTACGGGACGACTCAAGTCGGAAATTCCTGATGCCCTTCGATATCTGGGAAATGGTATCATTAAAGCAGGAGCAAAGCTGGTCGTTTTAGATTTGAGTGATAATGTATTTGGTCCCAACGGTATGAAGGGCTTGGACGGGTTCCTGAGGAGCAGCAGTTGCTATTCGTTGCAGGTATTTTTTATTCATTGTTTTTTCACCATATATTTGGTCAATACAAGTATATACAATACAAGTATATATTGGTCATTCACATATATTTCGGTATAGTTTTTGCTTTACATATCCAACATTTAATACAACCACTCATGATTCTACGAACTTAGACACCAGTAAAAAATAGCTCTCCCGAACATTGTCAATGTTTGACGTCAAATTCCAAAAATGCGTCCAATATTAACGTATAGATTCTCAGTTTACACTTTAGTTTAGGGTTAAGAATAATCATTGACACGTTTTTTGTTTTCTAAAGGTAATATTTATTTTTAAAAAATGAAAAATTTATCAAATAATACAATATAATTTTGAGATACATTTTCCGTGAAAAGAAATCATGATTTTAAAAAGTTAAAAAAGAAAAGGCTCAACAATAGCTATTAAACCTACACAAAAATAATCTGCAACATGTGAGAAAACATATAGAAAGTCCTATAATCAATTTGCAAAAAATAAAATTAAAAAATGTCCTATAATCAAATTGCCAAAGAGAACTTGTGAAAAAAACTTTTTACAAAATGTCCAGGTCCAATATTTTTCTGGTGAGCTCTGAAATGTCGTTACGTGCTTCAGCGATCACTTCAGCCTGATAATCTGTGTAAAGATCCTCCAACTCTTCCATAGAAGGTGGTTCTGTAATATTATCATTAGAGTCATAATCATCAAATTCATCTTGTGTCAATTTAGCACTCTGTTGAAACATCAATTCATCATATTGTTGATCTGTCACGTGCATATGTTGTGGATTCTTTTTTATTTCCATGCGTCTTCTAACACTAGCTGGAATTTTAATCTTGTCTCTTCCAAGACCTTTTACTTTATTCTCCTCTACCGGTGCAGGTACATTAAAAGCGTTGAATCTTTTATTGAACTTGAGGCTTTTATCATCTAAACTTATCTGTGATTTACTACTGATGACTTTCGACATCCCCACCATTTTCTCAATTTCCTCGTTAACTTCATCTTCTTTCAAGTTTTTTTTAGATTGGTTGATCTGATTCTCTCGGAGTTTGATTCTATCATAATATTTTCTTTGGAGTTCTTCAAATGATTCATCCACTAAATTCATATCATCAAGCAGGTCGTCTGCATCTTCGATATCTTGATATATTCTTTTCTTTCTTTCTTTTAAGGGTATTAGTCGACGAGGCCATGAAGAAGGATTGTCAGAACTTGCAGACTTCCAATCCCTCAGCTGAGTCAGCTCCTTCAGCTGACTAATTTTCTTTTGAAATCTAACGTCCTTGATGTCAAGTAACTTATCTACATCCCCAGTGCTACGAGATGTCGCCTTGCCTGATTTCTGAAAATCATGGTAATAATCTCTGATTGGATCTACAGTAGCTACTGCGCCATTATACCCATCTCCAAAATTATCTTTTCTTATATCTACATCTTCTAATGACGTGGTTTTTAGATTCCTGTCGCCTTGACTGGTATTCAAAAGAGGGGGTTTAGTTTGTACAAAATTGTTATCTGACCAAGTTATCTTTTCTTTATACTCGTTTGAATGAGAGCCATGGGGTTTAATGTTGATGTGTCTTGACCTCACATTTCCATTCGAATGGGTTCTTCTTCTAGGGGATGGTGTTCGTGGTCTTTCAAAACTATCATTTGATGAGGTTTGATTCAATTCGCAAGAATCTTGTTTTTCAGATAAACAGTCGCTTAAACTTTCACTGTGCGCTAACGAACTGTTGGAGAAATTTTGAGTTAGCCACTCGTCTACTTCTGAATAACGTTTTTCCTTTTCTTCCCAAGCTTGATGTGTTCCAACATCTTTTTCCATGATATGAACTTAGACTACAGTTACCAAAGATTTATGTTTCCTTCTCTTGGTTTTCTGGGGATCCAAGAACACTTTAATTACTGTATATAATCCTGCAGTTTTCAACGTAATCATTTGAAAATATATTCTGAATGATAAACATTCGTAGAGCATTTTGCGAGATAATATAGTCTCGATCAACTATACTCTGTAATGGCGGCGCCTATTTCAATACACAGTCTGGTTGGAATGAGGCTAGAGATAATAACGCCCAACGCAACTACCACTTCCAGAAAAGCGTCGAACTTCAAGAGATCACATGCTGCTGAGGCGTAACTGTGGGACTAACGTAAAAACTGCTTAAATTAACATTACAGGGGGTATAGAGTGGTCTCTGGCCTGAGTGGCTAAAGATATTCCTGCTAAAAAAATCAACGTGGCGTATTTTTTGTTTATGTTTCTGAGGGAGCATATTGGTTGAAAACATATAGATTCTGGATAATCATACATTATCAATGTGGTAGATTTTAAAATGAAAACTCGACTTTTCTTAAAGATATGTGAACGACCAGTAACACAAAACAATAATAACAATGAATAATACAATCATAATAAAAAAATATCAATTTAAAAAATAAAAATAAAAAAATAATAATAACAACT
>CM032669.1:2836351-2849368 GCA_019095985.1 Streblospio benedicti | reverse complement strand
ATTTTTTTAGGGGCATAATCTTTAAATTTTAAATTAGGAACAGGGAAAAAATTGGCCCGATCACACTGCCTTTGGGGACTCCAGAGGTGACTGGTGCCCAGTCGGAGAGGCTCCTATTTACATACACACGCTGCCTTCTGCCAGTCAGAAATTACTCAACCCACGTGAGTATGTGACCTCCAACGCCATATCCCCGGAATTTGTTGAGCAGACGTTGATGCGGAACCAAGTCGAACGCATTGGCAAAATCCAGATAGATGGCATCAAGAGGCATGCCACTGTCAAGAAGTTGAGTCCATGAGTCCAGGCACTGTAGAATTTGGGTATTGCAACTTCTACCTTCCAAAAAACCATGCTGGTAGTTAGACAGTAAATCATTCTTACTCAAGTGTGTCACTACATGGTCCCGGATGATAACTTCCATGAGTTTGCAGACTATACTGGTCAGGCTCACTGGTCTGTAATTCCCACTATCACTATGCTTCCCCTTCTTGAAGATGGGCGACACGATGGCGTCCTTCCACTGTTGAGGAATAAAGCCTTCTTCCAAGGAGCTCTGTAACACTGATGCTAGTGGTGCACAAATCTCCTTACTCAGTTCCTTGAGCACTTTGGGGTGCAGACCATCAGGTCCATGGGTCCTCGATGGGTCCAGCTTGAGCAGTCTCTTTAAAACTTCCTGAGGAAGTTCCTGTTTGGTAAATGAATCACCTAAAATCATCCCGTTTACATTGCTTAAACAATTTTGACACCTCTGCTACACATGTCATTTTCGTATTTTGAGGACATATGGGCATAAACTCGCGAGAGTTAGATAGAGGGAATGACATAGTGACAGAAGAAGTTGACAGGCAGAAAGAGGAACAACACATAGTTGAAGCTTTGACCTGAACGATCACTGCCAAAGACATTATTCTGTTTAAATATTACAAACAGGACTTTATATTGATTATTTGATTTTGCTTGTATTAAGTGGGTTTGCGATTAATAAAATAAATATAAGCAGTTATTGATCTCTTTATTTATTTCCCTAGGTACACACACACATAAGTAAAAAAAATGGGATTTCGCCACACTCCCAACATGTCCTGTGATCACAACAATGTACACATACAGAAATAAAGCCTTGGAGGGCGGGTTTGGGGTGTCAGTCGTATGGCAATGCCATTGCGAAAAATACTTCTAAATCAATCCTCCTTTATGTTTCATGGATATCATATGCCCAATTTAACAAACCATCTGGTGGACATGTGTTATTCCCACCAACTGGACATTCGGTTATTCCCACTTCTACACATTGTGAAATACCAATAGTTTTTAACACTAACGTTTTTTTTTGTTTTGTTTTTTTAAGTATTGAGCCTGTAATAAGAAAAGTAATCCTTTTTAAAGTTCATTTTTAAAACCTGCCATTTAAAATAGCAGAGATATTTCAAATGTCCTGTTACCCCCAACCATGTCACCTTACCACGACAATTTACACAACCAGAAATTACACTTTTGAGGGAGGGTTTGAGGTGTTTGAAGTTGTATAGCAGTTGTCAAGCCCCTGCTTCCACAGACGCTTACTCCGATATGCAATAGTAATCAAATACCCTAAAATCATCAAAAATGAAGCCATTTATGAAATCACAAACAAGATGAAAATAAGCAAAACAATACAATCAAGGAGACTGTCATGGTTTGGACACTTGATGCGTTTACCAGCAGAAACACCAGCTGTCCCTGAACGTGAAGCGACAAAACGGCTAACGAAACGAGTACATCTATGTGAGGTCGTTATGAAAAATATATAAACACATGTATATTTGTCAGATATGGTTCATTTTGGTAGAAATTCACTAAGCATAATTTAATTTACAGCTGAGTAAAATATTTTGATTCCATCTAATATAGTATTTTCATGTGAGTCATAACAAACTTAAATATTTTAATAATATCCAATGCTTTTTTCCAATAAAGTAATACTTTATACATATGATAAACTGTGGCTTCCACGTCATCAAAAAAGTCAAATAAGCATTAGGAAGTTTAAACGTACGATGGATAAGGATATGGATATTCCAGCAGACGTTTTGAAGTTGATAGGGGAGACGAGCAAGAGGGTAAAGAAGGAAGTGACCTACAGTGAAACAGTGGTTTCGTGGCTAAATGGAGGAAATGTTACAAAGCCTTTTGAATGTGAATTTTGTAGGAAAGCGTATGCTTCAAACAACTCGTTGAAGAGACATCTAAAGATAAAACACTGTGGTGGCAATGAAGGTGATGGTGCAACAGTCGACCACAATAGTAATGTCGTAGAGAGAATCAGTGTAAAATTAGGTGATGTGGCTTCGAAAACGGAAAGTACTGTCCAAGTGAATAAACAAACAGCAGCAGAGAACCTGGAGAATGTACCAACATTTAACAGCAATTCTGCACAACAGATGCAAATTGATAATGACATAAGTAAAATGGAAGAAGATGATGGGATTTCAACTGAAGAAACCACTTGTAGCACAAAAACGGAAGAAATTTTGGAAAATGTATTGTTGCCTTTGGAAGATATAGATCTAAAGCCTTTTGTTTGCAGCGTATGTTATGAAGTGTATGATTCCAAGAAGTCACTGGACAAACATCTCAACAACCAACACAGTGATGCAACCGTATCAACTACCGATCTTGGTGCAGTAGTCTGCCATGAAATCGAAACCGCAGAAATGGATTTAGATAACCTGGCTTTGATCGGTCAAGTTAGTAGAAGAGTGAAGAAAGAAGTGTTTTATGGTGAAAATATTGTACAACCTCAAGTAGAAGTAATAGAGCCCATAATTTGTAGAATATGTAACAAATCATTCACTTCAAAAAAATCTTTACAAGCTCATTGCCGAAATCATTGCAGGAGTTCGAAAGTGAAAGTTGAAGATGCTGACCGTCCTGAGATGAAAGTCAACAATGATAGGAAAGAGAATATTGGATATGGATTATTTCCTTGTAAAAACTGTGATAAACAGTTTACTAAGAAGAGCAGCTTAGGTAATCATTTGAGAAAATGCATGAAACAAAGCAAATATGATGACCGAGTGCGAAAATATCAGTGTTCGATATGTGATAATGCTTTCTACACTAGTAGTTCACTAGAAGCACATGTTCGAACACACACTGGTAAAAAGCCTTATAAATGCCACATTTGTGAAGCTGCATTTGCTCAAAGAGGAGTCTTAACACAACATATTCAGACACATTTTGGAGAGAAGCTATTTAAATGTGATATGTGTTATAAAGCATGTTCGAGTAAGGGATCATTGAATAAGCATATGGCAACTCACCAAGAGAAGGAAAGATCGTTTGCTTGTGAAGTCTGCGATATGAAGTTCTATGAACAAACTACTTTAGTAACACATATGAAAGTCCATACAGGAGAAAGACCACATCAGTGTCCTTACTGTGATAAAGCATTTTCCCAACAAGGTAGGCCTTACTTCTTTGTTTTTTATAAGAAAATTTATGGCATCAGTATTGAAGGAAAATTAAGCAATTTAACATTTTCGAAAGCCTAAATGTAATGACTGAGATTGATTCTTAACTACCCTCTTGCATCAAATATTTTATCACTTGTAAAATGCATGAATATCTCTGTTGTGTTATAATGAATGTTAATTTTCCAGGTACGCTGATAAGACATCATCACGCTGGAGAGAAACCTTATTCATGTAAAGTGTGCAGCCATCCTTTCGTGTACGTGTTTATTTTGAGTTCATTCAATTGATTTTTAAATTCAGGTGTCAAACGCAGTGTCTGTAAAGAAAGATATTTCACCATTTCTAGCCTTTCTTGTCCACGCACTGCTAGTATAGGTAGACATCTAGTATCAAGTATTTTTCTTCCCTTGTCAAGTGATATAACAGCTATTAGATGTTTGATGAGAGCAAAAGAGTGAGTTGTCAATGTATATCATACATTAGGTGACATGTAAATAATTTCTATTTTTCAGATCACCGTCGCAAGTCCGATCGCACATGAGGATCCACACAGGAGAAAAGCCATGTGCATGTAAGTTCTGTGAGAAACGCTTCAGCAACTCTGGCAGTAGAAAACAACATGAAATCACCTCCGGCGGGGCGCCGACACTGCAGCTGGCAGGGGGCAAGTGTGCGGCCTGTGGGTCGAATGGCAAGCAGGCGCCACTGCCACAGCGCTTCGCGGAGTACAAGGCACGCCTCGACCAGGAGATGGCGGAGGAGAGAGAGCGCATGGAGGCCGAGCTCGAGGAGAGGTTACAAGCACAGTTGGAGAAGGCCGGTGCTTCTGGGGACGCTCCTGCCAGCTGCAGCTGCAGTAAACAGTCCAGTGACTCGAATCCGGACACAAAGAAAATGGCTGCCAAACACAAAGCGGAAATCTCGGCCTGCAAGAAAAAACAATGGTGTTACAACTGTGAGAAGGAGGCGATGTACCACTGCTGCTGGAACACCAGCTACTGCTCCATCAAGTGCCAGCAGGAACACTGGCACCGGGAGCACAAGCGCATGTGCCGGCGCAAGCGCAATGAGTCACGCTAGCCACGAGGTCACGCAGCACAGCAGGTGGAGGAGGTTGCAGCAGAGGAAGCAGCAGCAGCAGCAGCAGCAGCAGCAGCAGCAGCAGCAGCAGCGTGTCGTCTCAAGCCATATTTTCTACCACCCACATTATGACAGGGTGATTCATGTTACAGCTATTTTCGCTGACTGCTCATAATTTACGGTATTCCCACATTTTAAAGCCTAATATGGGTGACATGCTTAGTGGTTGATTACAAGCCGAAGGGCTTATGAATGAGAATAAAGGTAATTTGTTGTAAAGCTTTATAGAGATTCAGGAAACTCTACAGTTGTAGTCCTCAAAGCTCTGAAGTATCACTAAATTCATGGGGAGTCTGTAGTTTACCAGTAAATGTCATAGTCTTCAGAATAGCTGTTCCATGTACCTCCTGTGCATATGTACGGCACTATTGGCGGCACTCAGCAACAGTGAATGTGAGAGAGTTAGTGTGGATTGTGTTAGTTTTGTTTGCTAGCAAAAAACATCGAAGGTTTTCTTCTGTATCAAATTTAGTATTCCAATCTTTTATTTTGAGACTGAAACAAGAAAGGAAAACTCGTTCATTGGTATCAGAACGCTTTGGAAATAAACTTTATCACTAAATTAGTGTTAGATAGTCTGTGTGGGACAATTCTTGGTCCCAGGTGGAATGATTCTTTTATGTCTGAGGAGACATAGTTTAGTGATACACATAATTGAAAATCATTTTTATGATTGATTGTTTATTCTTAACAACGTTTTATGGAAAAATTCAACTGTTATAAGTAAAAATTATGGATGTTAACAATATATAACATATCTAATTATGGAGTCTCAAGATCATTATCGTTCAGCTGAAAATAACTCATGATCTACATTTCCAGTAGATCATGTTTTCAAGAGTAACCATTTTAAAGGGAAAGAGGTTTTTAAAATATCCTTTCATTTTTAATTAAAAATGTAAACTGCATACAGATTGTGACATTGTTACTGTATCAGTAATATTGTTGCATTTTAAATCTTACAGTTACGCCAGTAGCTACCCATCCTAACTTTAGTTATAGTTCAATTGTTCATTTTTTTATTTCTTTGCAATATGCATTGTCACCATGTGTTTACATTTTTCTTTTAGATATATTTTTTTCTTTCACAATTCGCTTTGTTTCATCATCATATGATCGATACTAGAAAACTACAAAATAGAAATATTAATTGTTATGGTTGATTCATCGGGTTTGTATAGTTAAATGTTATTGAAATTATTTTGCAAAATTACTTTGAACCATAGACTGTGCACCAAATTAGTAAATTCTGACGGTCATCACAATAAAATATGTTTTCTATTGAAGCATAAACTGCTCTACTAAACATTTTATACCTGGAAGTATGCTAAGAATTTTTGTTTAATTTTAAGTTTATGAAAGAACGATGCACGTAGTGTTGAAAATTATTCAATATATTGTATTTTTGGAAAGATTATGTTGCCATTTACTTTACAAGTTAGAGCCTTTGTTTTTGCTGTTTGATCATCAGTACTGCATTATGTTGTAAGGTCTCCTAGCACGTATTTGTACCATCTGTACATAAAGGACAATGCTGAAAATAACCTAGGTTACTTGTAGATGTTTAGAAAATCGTTATGTATGTTGTTATCAGATTGCAGACGTGTGTCTATATCATCGTTTTCAAGAAAACCATAAAAACAAACAAAAAAACAAAAAATCATCCACACAGGAGAAAAAAAACCATAGCACTGCCACATTTGTAACAAATCATTTAACCGACGGCACACTCTCAAAAACCGCATATACTTACATGAAAATATAAGACCATTTAAATGTGATTTGTGTGAAAAGGATTAAATTCTGAAAGGAGGAATAGTTGAACATATGAAGTCACATACAGACAACACTCCATACATGTGTCATGTCTGTAACAAGACGTTTTCTAGTGTACATCATCTTGGGTCTCATTTTAAAAAGCTGCATCCTGGAGCGAAACCATATGAATGTATGGTTTGTCACAATGACTTTCGGTGTCACTCGAGTTTGAAAACTCATCTTCGGACACACACGGGATAGAAGCCCTATGTCTGCTACTTTTGTAAAATGGCTTTTGCTCAAGGTGGTGTGCTGAAGAGGCATCTGGCCATTCACAAAAGAAAGGGAGATATTTGATGAGCTTTTTTGATGAAGTGACCTTGTTTTTTTGCTCATGTTATTTTTTCAAAGTATTTAAATATTTATATTTGTATATATGTTGATGTATTTTTTTCTAAATGTTCAATGCATTCCATTTTGTAGGTGACCTTTTGTTTTGCATTGCTCATGTTATTTTTCAAAGCAATATTTACTATTGTATATTTATATTTGTATATATGTTGATGTATTTTTTCTAAATGTTCAATGCATTCCATTTTGTAGGTTTATAATTATTTCATTGTGGATGGCTGTTGCAATGGAAGATTATTGTCGGTGAATTGTGATATAATGTTTTATAATGTAAATATGTTTTCCAATGTTATCTAAAATAATAAAAAAAAAAAATAGAATAAAAAAAATGTTATCTAAAAATGTGGGTGTGGATTGAAGGTTGGTATTGCTGTAACTGAAAATGCTAGAATATAAGCATAAGCATATTCTATGATGGCTTAGCCACGTTGTTATTAGCATTGCATGTGTAACATTTTACAAATTGCTTATAATCTGATGTGCCCGCCTAGCATGAAAAAAATAAAGACGATATTCTATTTGATATCTACTAAGCAGTCATCTTCCTGACCTATTATACCAAAAATAAATACTGTAACGAAATAAAACGTGCTTTACTGCTGCAAGAAAAAAAACGGCAGCACAAGAAGACTATGAGAAGAGGTTTTGATGTACACACGAAGGAAATGATCATAAAAAATAATACAGGGGGGGGGGGGTTCGTCCAAAACGGTGGGGGTGTCGTTCAACTTTTCTGATTGCTTTTGTGGGGGTCGCTGAACTTTTTTTATAATTCTATGGTATGGTATGGATCGATCCCTAACTAGGAGAACACCCCCTTGAGATGGGGTCTTGAGATGACCAATATGTGACATTACTTGACAAGCAGGTGTCTTGATCAACCGAACATCTTAATATGATATTTGATATAATTAATGAGTATTACGTCTACTGAATTTACGTCCTATGCTGTCTAAATTTATCTAGCATAATCTAGCAGAACACTTTAACTCTGTGCTAAATTGCGTGTCAATCATCTCAGACCAAGCTATTGATCCCCCAAAGACCCATCCACGAAGATCTAGATCGCCCTCCCACTGTACAAGAGACTCTCAAAGCTGTTAAGCAACTCTCATCAGGAAAAGCAGCTGTCTTACCCTGCTGAAATATTCAAGCATGGTGGTGATCAAGTAGCAATGGAACTTACACCGTTGTTCACTGAAATTTGGGATCTATACTGAATGCTCATCTGCACAAGATCTAATTAATTATTTGAGTATTACTACTTGCTTTTGTGCTAAAAATCAGCCAAACCTGGATAGCTTTCACCAATTCCATTGGCTTCATCAGTCCTAATGACTTGCCGCCAAAAGGTTAATCGTCACGTGATAGTGGTGTGACGTCGTCGGCGGCTGGCAGGATGTTGCTGTAGATTGCGTTTGGGATGTTGAAGCTGTTCCACAAGATATTAAGGATGCCTTGCTTGTCCACCTCTTCAAAAACAAGGTCAATAAGTATGTTTGTGACAACCATCGTGGCATCTCCCTCCTAGTAAAAGCAGGCAAAATACTTGGCAAGATGATAATTAACCGCCTTGTAACCAGTGTTGTGAATGAGGTATACCCAGAAAGTCGGTGTGGGTTCCGCGTGTGTCGTGGTACTGTAGATACACGGTTTTCTGCACGACAAGTGCAAGTAAAATGCATTGACGCCTTTTCTGCTCTATGGCGTCTACTAAAAACACGGGTCGACACGGAACACGGGACGGAACTGCGCCGGGACGGAGACGGGACGGCTGGGGCCGGTTGCACAAACAAATCACGAAATACGAACAAAAATTTACGATCACGAAACGAGTAACGATACAAAAACGATGGTCGTTACGTGCGTTGCACAAAGCCGAATGTTCGTAGTCGTCAAAGCAGTATCATCGTTTGAATTTACGATCGCAAAATGTAGTACATTACCGCAAAGGGAACTGACTTTATAAGCAACTTGTTTCTCTCTTGTTCGACTCTTAAAACCTTTCATTTCAATTTTATTAAAAGATCCGTGTACAGTATAGCCTTCCATCAATACCACATACATATCCTATGAGTGCAGATTTGTATGCCCCCTTTATCACCAAAATACCTTAAATTCATAGAATTTTTGGCATGTTTACTATCAATTCCACGTTCAAAACCCATACAGACTATGATTCGTGCATGCTAAAAACGACCAATTGGGGGGGGGGGGCAGAATATACCCGCAAACTTATTTCAAATAGAATACAGTAGAACAAATATTATGACCACCAAGCTATCTTAGCGGTCTCTTTGTGGAGTGTGTTGACCGTCGACCTCTTTATGAAGACTTGGGACTGCAAGAACTAGTCTGATTAGAGAGTTGGACTTAATTGGAGGTTCTACTGTACAAACTGTACTAATATTGAATATCAAATTATATTCATTGTAAATCAAACTACTTCTTCCAGCGTCGATGTCTGCTAATGAATTAATGCATTTAAGAGTAAATCAAAATAATCTGATTGACATACATATAGATAAATCAATAATTCTTAATGCACAAATGAAAACTACAATTAGACTAAGTGTCAACGCAAATCTTAAAACACCACCTCTCCAAAGTGACCACCTCTATAGTAAGACCATTTTTCTAGCACCATGTTTTCAACTGTGGCATTATAAGACCGCTGTGCATAAAAAATGGTGATTTCGGGAATAAAAATGTTGGTGAACGGATTTTCATCGAGGCTATATACTTCCCTCAATAGAGGCTTCCATTTTGTGCAAGTTAATGTTCAATCAAACCAATATTATGAATATTTCATTTACAAACGACAAGCATAACACAAACGAAAACAAATCCACGACACTGCTGGCGCTACCTTTTAGCCCGGTAATTTTCTTACGATATTCGTGATTTTTTTTTTTTTTTTTTACGAATGAAAACTACAATTATACGATCTACGATATCGTAGTTTTTTTAGTGCAACTGAAATTTTACGAAAAAATACTGACACGACCGTAAAACACATGATCGTGAACGTAAAATGGCTTTGTGCAACCGGCCCCTGGGCTGGGGTGCATAAAGAACAACCGAAAATCGCTGAAATTGCGGCACGATGGTTGCCTAATAAACGACCGATATTGCCATGAACGACTTTGTTATAATTACGAAAAATGGGTGTGCATAAAAGTTTTCGTTCATGTAGTATTCAATTCAGTATCTTTTGAGTATTTAGACGATAATGTTTGCAGTTGAAGCGGCGCCGTATCGTTCAAAACGATCGTAAACAGATCTAAACATACCATCGTTCTCGTGAGATATTCATGCAAAGAGACTGGACTAGTACTTGTAGGGCTCTCCAAATAGGCTAAATGTGACACGGTATCACAGTAATGTTTCAGCAGTTTTTACCTGTGATATTGAAACATTTGAAGAAAATTCAATGTGCATAAAACATGCTAAAACTTCTGCTGCATGAACATCATTTTTAAAAAGTGACTGAAGCACGTTTTTAAAACTGTTTAAAAATATACATGGCCGTGGCACTTGTTTTTAGACCCCATACAGACATCGTTTTGAGAACGTAACGAAATAGCGGTAGCTTTTGGCGAGATCCATTTGACGAGCGTTTTTGAGGGGTGTAACGATGGTCGTAATCGTTTAAAAAGTTTTGTGCACCTCAAATACATCGTTGGGGTACTGTAACGGCGACGATGTGGCCATAACGATATCGTAATAGCTTTATGCACCCCAGCCCTTGCGGAACGCTGACAACGTTCGTGAACGTGCTCTCGTAAATGGAGAGGAGGAGGATGGTTGGTTGAATGACATTGACTACTGCATGGCATTATGCAAAAGTCAGTTTCCCACTATTAGTGGCATGCAGTCTTGCTTGAGCGTCTAACATTCAGATTCATTCTCTGCGATAACGGGACGCCACGGGATGTTATGTCTGATGGTCAGAGCCCTTGAAAACACAGAACACTTTATCTACCATAGAAAACTATGGATATCATCATTAATCAACTCACGGTACGTTATGTACGATGTGTACCGTCCCGTGGTCCGTTCCGTCCCGTGTTTTAGTATTAGGCAGCAGAACATCCATGGACCTCTTCATGGTGTTTATTGACCTCACAAAGTCCTTTGACTCAGTGGGTCGTGAAGGGCTATGGAAGATACTCCTCAAAGTTGGATGTCCCCTCCGTTTGGTGAATATAATACGATAAAAGTTAAAATAGAGTTACAAAGGTACCAAATATTTAGTTTTTACAAATTTTCGCTCCATCAGAGCTTCTTCAGGTATAAATGAACAATTAAGTACTTAAATTATATATGCAGTATTCAAATATGTAAATATAGAAGGAACAATTTATTGTTAGGAAATAATCGCGCAAACAATAGAACATAATGCTATCCTTTCATGATGGAATGGTTTTTCGTGTTGTTGATCAGGGCTCTTTTTCAACACCGTTTGAGGTTAGTAATGGAACAAAGCAAGGCTGGGTTATGGCTCCATTGCTGTTTACAATCGTTTTTTTTCTGTCATCCTCCATGATGCCTTCAAGGACTGCGACAAAGGGGTGATGATCAAGTTCAGAAGTGATGGGACCATATTCAATCTAAGGCGTCTTCAGTCCCGTACCAAAACATCCTCAATGCTGATCCGAGACCCTCTGTATGCCGATGATTGTGCCCTAGTTGCACATTCATTTGAGGATGCCCAGCACATAGTGGACCAATTTTCAAGAGCCTGTCGCAGGTACAGTCTGACCATTAGTATCAAAAAGACGGAAGTTCTACACCAGCCAAAACCAGGGCAACCTCCAAGCACAGAACCCATCAAGATAAATGGAGAGAAGCTAAAATGTGTAGATTAATTCCGCTATCTTGGAGGTATCCTTGCACAGAATGCCAAGATTGATGATGAAATCACAACATGCATTAGCAAGGCCAATTCGTCGTATGGTCGGTTACAGCACAGGCTATGGTCAGATCATAGCATACGACTCAGTACGAAAATCCAGGTGTACAGAGCCGTGGTTTTGAGTACACTCCTTTATGGCTGTGAGACATGGACTCCATACCGTTGTCACATCAAACTTCTAGAGCAGTTCCATCAACGTTGCCTTAGAAAAATATACAAGGTATCTTGGACTGACAGAATGGCAAATACTGATGTGTTAGATCTCTGTGGTATATCCAGTGTTGAAGCCATGATTACGCATGCTCAATTACGCTGGGCCGGACATGTAGTGCACATGGGCCCAGAAAGAATTCCAAAGGCCCTTATGTTCAGCGAGCTGTCATCAAGAAAAAGATCACGAGGAGGACAGCGAAAAAGATACAAGGATGTTCTTCATGCAACCCTAAAAAGCTATGATATCACCCCTCAATCCTTTGAGACCATTGCCATGGACCGCACACTCTAGCGTAGTAGATGCAGTGAGGGTTGCAGACTGTTCGAGGAAGAAAGAGCTGCAAGATTAATTGAAAGACGAAGGCTCCGCCATGCTGCTGCTTCAAGTGATCCACAAGTTGAAGGCTCACCATTTGTCTGTGGAGACTCATCAAACCTGCGCTTCACGCTTTGGCCTGATCAGTCATTTCAGACACAAACATTAACACACAGGTGAAGGACACAAGACATTCATTGGACAACGATGAGTCAATCCATCAGAAGTATGCATTTTAGTGGGAAATGAAAATATTAAGTGGAAAGTGGGAAATGAACTAAAATTTAAGTCGGATGTGGGAAATGAGCTACAATTTAAGTGGTAAGTGGGATCAGGACCCCCCACCCCCACCCCACCCCCCATCTAGACCCTCTATTATCGAATTTGCTGCTAGAGTATTCAGAAAAATAATCATGTGTGTTTTTGGACTATGAAATATTCTATAGAGCAAGTGAAATCATAAACACATTGTCGCGATTTGATAATATAGAAAAAAAGAAATGAACTATCTGCTGCACGCTCGTAACCTTGAAAGCGGTGGCATAAACACATCAGCTCATTTGCACGTGATACAATCCACGTACTCGGGGATTTGACTGTTGAGAAAGGGCTCCGTTGTGAAAATATGTACGAAATGGACACACACATGTATGCATATCTCTAAATTTTACTTTCTCTTTACATAGCATAATATAGAAAAAGGTCAACAACTAGTCAAGGTTTGGTTTCCGGGGCACTCTCTACGAGAGGTAAAATTTTTATTTTTTTATTTTTTGTAAATAATATCATAATATTTTGTA
>CM032669.1:2811686-2828628 GCA_019095985.1 Streblospio benedicti | reverse complement strand
TTTTTAATTCTTTCAAAGTTTGAAAAATTTTTTGGGTTTTGAGGTACCAACGAAAACATCCTCCCATCTAACTTTTAAAGTATAATTCAGGTTTCTCCATATGACAAGTTCTCCATTACGAAAAGAATCAGTTGCATGGGAAACGTTTAACTGCAGACGAGATAGATGCCAAATACACTACAATTCTGGCCGACAAGATTTCCCTAATAAATGAAACAATAGAAGCACTCAATATACAGAAACATCATACGACATACAAGGACATAGACAAAATAGTCGAGGATCTAGTTGAAACAATAAAAAGCTGTTGCTCAGCTCTACCACATTACAAATTTAAAAAACATCTCAAACCATACTGGAATAAAACATTGACAGCTTTATCAAAGGAAAGGAAGGAAGCATGAAAGTTAATTGCATTGAAGAATAAAAACTTTGTTTAGAAATGCTATTATGGACAAAATCTGAAATGTACAAAATTCTAATGATACACAAAGTAAAATAGAAAAACATAAAAAACTTTGTTTAGAAGATGACATTAGAAATGCATGGCAGGAGTACTTTAAAAAATCAGAGTAAACACATTGAAGGAAAAGAATATGGAAGAATTACAAAATTCTAATGATATTGATTTGTTATTCTTTTGGAAATTAGTAAATAAAGGAAAAAGACAACCCAAAACATTACATCCACTGAAAGTGGGAGATAAAATCTTTACTGACGAAGATGACATTAGAAATGCATGGCAGGAGTACTTTGGCGAACTCTATTCACCTAAAAATGAAAAATATGATGCAGAGTTTACTAAACACATTGAAGAAGAAATTAAGAAATACACCAATGATGCTAATTTGGTGTGGGAAGACATTAAAATATGATTTTACATTTGAGGAAGTCAGAAAGGTGATCAACGAACTCAAAAATAAGAAAGCACCTGGCTGGGACACTGTAAGTGGAGAAAGCTTAAAATATGGAAAATTCCCTTTGGCAGTAACACTCACAAAATTATGCAATTCGATAACGAGAGTAGAATATATCCCCATTCAAGATTGGCCAAATTATAGCCATACCCAAAGCCAATAAGGACAAGTCAAACCAAGATAACTACAGGGCTATAACACTTCTCCCTGTTATCGCCAAGTTGTATGAAAAATGAGATATGGGCAAAGCGTAAGGGCCTATTATGCAATGTACAAGGTGAGGCACAAGAGAAGGGTTCCAGCTTACACACTTCCATGTTGGTAAAGGTAAAGGTTGGTAAAGGTTGAACCATGGCCCAATGTCAACAATGTTTTCTACCAGTATGAAATATGATTTACTAACTCATATAATAAATGCAACCTTCTATGGAAAATGTATGACGATACTCCAATGGAAAAGAATTGTTTATGATAAAGTGTGTAGACATTGGACAGCGTCACTGAAGATTACTAAATTAACATTTAAGTCACTTGTTTGGTTGGATGGCAATTCATCACCAAAACTTTATATTGATTGTTGGTGGAATTATAATGCTTCACACACTAAACAAAGCAAGGCAATTAGTTCAGTTATCCATGTCCTCCTCAATGTTTATAGATTTGGCAAAAAGAGATGTGTTTTGTGCAATTCACAATTATCAACTCTATTGCACATATACTATTCCAGTGCGAAGGTTATTACAATAAAAAAACACCGTTATGGAATGAGCTCATTCAGTCATGTCCAAGAGCACTTAAATTGTCTCTAAACTCTATGAATAATGATGATAAAACTAAATTTATGATTAATTGTTTCTATGTACAGTACAATAATGAATGGGCATACAACCTTGTTATAAAGTATTAAATACTTTGGTTAATGCATATTATAATGCTACAAAAGACCTGCAAGAGTAAAGTAAAAGATTTAATGTAGTAATGTTAGATTTCACATTGTATCCTTTATGTCAACCAAATTAATGTACTCATTGTTAGCATAATGGTGCTATTTTGCTTGTAAATATGTATTAAGTTAGTTCATGTATATTTTCTTATTTGCTGTTGCACAACTTAAATCATTGTAATGTAAACTCTTCTATCAGAAGGCACTCAATAAATACAATACAATACATTACAGGTACAGGTCCAGGGTCCGCTGTCGTTGGAGGACGAGGAGAGTCGCAAGCGGCGAGAGCTGCTGGCTCGCAGACCCGGCTACCGCAAGATCTTCAACGAGCTGTCGAGCGACCCGGACGCCATCGCAGTCACCATGGTGGAGGAAGAGGGCAACAGCAGCCAGACCAGCCAGGACTCGGAGAGCGGCGCAGACGCTTTTGTCCGTATCCAGCTGGCAACAGGCGATGGGTCTGATCTGCAGACTCTCACTATGACCAATGTGGCCGCATCATCCTCTACTGGTCCCACTGTCCTGCAATGCGCAACTGGTGCCGACGGAAAAGTCTTCATACCTGCATCGAACATCTCTGCGGGTACCATCCGGTACCAGATCACGCCATCTGCATCGTCGCTGGGTCAGGGTGTCGTCATGGCGACGACGGGGTCCACTGTAGCGTCCACTGTAGTCAGTGCGGTTGGGGAGGAGGCCATGAGGAAACGCGAGCTCAGGCTTCTTAAAAACAGAGAAGCAGCCCGTGAATGTCGGCGGAAAAAGAAAGATTACATCAAATGTCTGGAAAACCGTGTGGCATTGTTAGAAAACCAAAACAAGACACTCATCGAGGAACTCAATATGTTGAAGGAGCTTTACTGTCAAGAGGAAGTTCAATGAGGAAAATTAATGAGTCTATTTGATGATTTGTTTTTATCTGCCATGGCAGATATGAGCTGGTTGATTTAACCTTCTAATGAGGTGTGATAGTCATTGGATTGCGTGTGACTTACAATAGTCATTACTCAGGATATGATTCACTTTTGGAGGATGTTGGAATCCTGATAAAAGTCACAGTTTGATTTGCTGCCTTGAGCAGGTGGTTGCTCGTGCAACCTGATTGAGTTAAATCAAACTCTCCACCTATTGGAACATTTTGTTACTACTGGCTAGTATTTTTTACTACACCGTAGTCCTTATGTACTATAGTTTTCATGCTCATCTGTGGCTTTTGTGCAGCTTATTTCAACTACCATAGTATTTTATAAAAACATCTCGGTCACTTATATAATGTAATAATTGCAATAGGTGCACAAGATGTTTTTACAAGTTTATGTTTATTTGTACAGTAAATGTAATATTAATGCTAACTGTAAATAACCTCATATATTAATACATTAGAAAGAATTGTCCCAAGCTCTGCAGGTGTTTGTAAGTATGTTATGTAATTGTTATTGTATTGTGTTTGAATGTGATGGTTGATCTCTTATTTAGTTTAAAGTTTAATGAAGAGTGATCATAATTACTTTTTTAAGTATGCGATCTTGCGCAGCACATTATCATTTAGTTAACTTCAATTTATTTTAAGCATGAATCATCATTATTATGTTCGTAAGATGATTTGGAATCATCCGAATGTAACATTTCTGATAAAATTTATTAGTTTATCATAATTTTATTTTCAATCATTGGTTGTAATTTTGCTTCATTTTAGGTGTGTGTGTGTGTGTGTGTGTGTGTGTGTGTGTGTGTGTGTGAAGAACTATTCCATTATGCAAATTTTTAGTTCTTATTGCTTCAGCTCAACTGCTGAACATTTGTGTTGTTTGTGCCTCAACTGATATTGTATAGATTATTATTGTGTGAGGGTTGCCTCGTTTATTTTGTGTGTTTCTAAACGTTTTTTGACTTGTATATTTTTGTATTATGAAAAATTCTCATTTCAATTATTATCATCTTGTTAAATTGTGCAACACAAAATATGATTGATTTTATTCAAAGTCTTGACTTTATATTTTTGTAAAAGTAAACTTAGATGTAATGATTATTTTATTAAAGAGTAAACTATGGATACACATTGAAATAGTAGGTGTTTCAATACAATTCAAATGAAAATCAATTATGGTCACATTGTTAAAGTTCAAATTAAATTAGGTTCACAATATGTAGAATCATCACTGTACAATATTTGTGCAGAATAACAGATCTAGGGCAATGTGTTTTATGAAAGTGGATCTGAAAATATGTTTAATAAATGCCAATTGTATGAAAAAAATACAAATTATTACAATATATGTACAGAATAATGTCAGATTCTCAATATGATTACATGCTAGGTGAACCAATGGCCCAGCCTATCAGGTTTTTTAGACCGACTCGGTCGCTGAGAGGTTTGTTCATCTACATCGATCATATTGGTTAAGTCCAGTTTGGGTGGTTTTGTTTTTAACATCCAAGAGTTGTCCTTGACATTAGGACATCTCACTATCGCCCTTTTCAGTTTATTGTGGTGTACTATGAATGAAGGCTTATTTTTATCCTCCTGAATACGGAAAAGGCAATCTGATAATTTGTCAGTTATGAAGTAAGGACCTTTCCAGGGGTAAAATTTATCTTTGCTGTCATTTTTGGTTTTTATGTTATGATATTAGACTTGGTCACCGATGTTGTATTGTTGATAAGCTAGCCTCCCATTATTTAATTTGCTTTGTTTCAAGTAAGCCTCATTTAAGTTATTTCTAACTTGCTCATTGATTTCATGTAGGGCCTCATGTAATTTTTTTTACATATTCATCATTATATTGAATATTTTCTGCCCAGTCACTTTTCTTTGGTAATGGAGCAATGAGATCAGTTGGAAGTTGTAAATGTCTACCAAATAGAATCATCGATGGTGTATACTTCGTGCTTTCATGAACACTATTATTGTATGCTAAACAACAGAGCCATATTAATTCATGCCATGAAAATGGGTTGTCATAGGCCACGCAGTTCAACATTTCAATGAATGCTCTCTGCGTTTTTTCACATTGCCCATTGCTAGCTTGGTTGCGAACAGTACTTCTTGTTTTTTATGCATAGTAATGTACACAACTCTTTCAACATTTCTGATTTAAAGCAGGTTCCTCGGTCCCCATGAATTTCAAGCAGGATTCCGAAGAAAATGCACCAGTTTTGGGTGAAAGTTTGGCAGACTTCCTTAGCGCTCATTGATGCTATGGGCACACATATGGCAAATTTGGAAAATGCATCACAAATGCAAAGAGCATAACGAAAACCCTCATCAGGTTCAGCATAAGGTCCATATGGATTCTTTCAAATGATGCACCCACTAAATATTTACCCATTGGAGCACGAGGGAGTTTATTGGGTGATTTCCGTGCTTGACACACATTACATGAATTCACATATTGACGAACCTGTTTTTTCATTTGTGGCCAGAAAAATCTGAATCTTATTTGATGGAGTGTTTTTGTGGTTCCCACATGACCTGAGGTCACATGATCATGTGCTTGTTCAATGACAGTTTCCCTATAAATGCGGGGAATAGCTAATTGCAACCAGCATCTTGTGCCTTTATCATTTTGCCACTTTCTATACAGAAGGCCATCTTTCATTACTAGCCTTTGTCACTCTGTTATAAGAATTTTTGAGTCAACTCTCGCATGTGAGAAAACGCTCAATTCTGGCCTACTTTTTTACGAACTTATGAGCGTTACATAATAAAGTGTGTTACCACGCTACAGGGAGAAGCATTTGACCTATGATCACCAAACTTCATATTTAGCTTCGTTGTATATTGTGTATATTTATATTGTGTATATCTCCTTGTGTATATTTATATTGTGTTCATTTTTAATAAATACATATTTGAATTGTTCTTGTTTTGTATTGTTGTTTACCTTTTTGAAATAAAACAACAATTTAAGCATTTCAATTAATTTGACTATTTGCATTGCCCAGTACACTATGTCTAATTAGCTACGAGTCTTACATACTAAGTGATTTCAGTATAAATTCCTCACAATATTAATTTCTAACTAAATTTGAAACTGACTGTTATGTATATCAATTTTTAGATATAATGAAACAAAGCATTCAGAGTGAACAAAATGTTAAACTTCATAACTACCCCGTTACCCGTAAATACAGTAAATCTTCTTTTATCTACATAATGGATAACTGTTGCTTACTCAAACAGACTTAGCTGCTTTTTAAATCTATGTGCTAACAGTTAACAAATGAATGCATTGAATGTATAGTGTAGCAAATAGTAAAAATTTGGCTGTGATTCAATGATATTGCTGTTCTTTTAGCACATTGTGGACTGTGTTAACGCATAAAACTGATTTTGTGATACGTACATTTTAGTTTGTGTTTCTTGTCAACTTTGTCTTTTGCTACTTGGATTTTTTGTTTCAATGACGAAAACTTATACTCAGCTCGAAGTGTAAAAGCTGTGATAAATATTTTGATCGGTAGTTGGTAGAATTCTGCATAATAGTATATCTCAATCTTATTTTGCCAATGCCAGTAAACTGGAAACAATTATTATAATCAAGGTATGAAATTGTTGGAGAATGTAACATTAGAAAAATGATAGTTCTTTGCACTTTTAGATCATTTTTTAAATGAAAGTAGTAGAAATTGCAACGTATTACCATTGTAATAGGTGACAATTATTTATTAATTCTATATATCACAAAGTGGGTAAAATATTTAAATCTAAATACAAATGAAATATTATAACTCTATATATACTGAATTCTAGTGCAAAAACCAATAAATTGTCTTCAGATTAACCACTCTTCTTTACTATTGTATGTACAATTATATGATATGATTGGCAGAAACCGTTGCCACTTTCCAAATAATAATATATGTACAATCCTTGTACACTAAAATCTATGTCAAGAAATATAGGTTTATAGCATTCATATCTAGCCTTATGAAATCAAATAAAAATCTGTAATAATACATCAATTAATTATATATACTATATACAAACTTATAACCAATAGAAAATGATATACTGCATATATTACATTTTTAATGTTAGTAATTTTTTCCAACCAGAGAGAGTATTCGATATTCAGGAAGTTTACAATAAAGCATTCAATAGCTTTTTTCAATCGTTCAATGTTGTGACAAAACATGAAGAAAATATATGCAAAACAAAAGTCAGACCCATGATAAAAACACATTTTCTTTCATGTCCTGTTGTCAACACACTTTCTAACTGTTCACACATTTAACAGGTCATACCTCTTTTAGTTTCACATCTTTACTTTTCACACTTGTATTGTTCACACGTATCTTTCCTTCTAATCCATGTACATGTACCTCCTGATCCACCACTCTGTACCTCTCATAGTTCACACCACCTTTGTTCATGCACACCTCTCTAGTGAACTCGCATTTATAATTCACATCTATCTTGGTTTGCACACTTCTAGATCTGTTGCAGGTTGACCTCTCCCAAGCAGAATTCTTTACACTTCTATTTCATGTTCTCTGGTTACTCTAGAATTGTTCCCACCTCTGTTTGTGCTGTACACTTCTATGATTCAAATTTCAGTCTAAACCTCACATCTTACTCAAACTTCACCATCGCCAACACTAAACGTAAAAAATATTTCCATCCGCATATAATCTCTTCTTCATCTCCCCCCCCCCCCCCCCCCCACTTCGTGTTCCTCACACTATTCTTTTGCCTCAGATCTCCTCATCGACCACTTTGTACCTCATGTACTTGGCCTCTTTCTCCTGGCAGCAGCGGTAGACGCTCCTCTTCAGGCAGCCCTTGAGATCGTCGTCGGCAAACTTGTAGGCCACCACGAGGCATGCACAGCCCACCGAAACACAAAACATGCCCAGCAGGAAGGGAGAGACGAAGTCAGACAGCACTGGCCGGTGTCCATGATGCTTCACAGGGGCCACGGGAGCCTCATCCAGCAGGGCAGACCCAGGGTGGATGAGGGTCTTGAAGGGGTCATCCAGGAAAGATTCCTTCACCTGCAGAAGAGGAGAGAGGCGATGATGGGTTTTGGTTTTGGGGCTGTGATGCTGTTGGTATCTTTTGTGTGGATTGGGGTATAAATTGGTTGTGGGTTTGTTTTTCACTTCCAAGGTTAACAAAATATGTGTTTTTCAAACCAAACTGAAGTTTTTTGATGTCGTAATGTTATACAACTGTATGCGTACACCATGTTATTGCCCTTTGGAAGTTCAAGCGTTATCAATTGTGAGAAAAACTATTTTGATCCATAAAACGCATTTATCACCTCCCTCCTGCTCTTGTTCAAAATCATCTCTGAAACCCGCACAAAATCCTCAGAATTTCAATTGTTCATTTATTGTTCCTTGAGTTTCTGCTAGCAGCTAACATATCATTTTGCATACTAAAGTATAGCACTTGTCTCCTTTAATATGCACTGTTTCTTCAAAATCCAGATTTATAGACTATTATAAAATCTCTTATCCTTCAACCAGTTCATATATCAATTTTCACTGAAATAATATCCATCCTACAATGCCTTCTGGCTAATACCAATCTGGTTTGGCTTGTGGACAGCCACTTCAAATTCCTCCAGCGCGGAATCATCATCATCATCAAAGTCGCTGTAGGGGTTATAATCAAGATGCACCCTGCTGCTGTTGAAGCCGCAGTCGTTGATATCCTCTAGCAGGTGCGTGTTGATGTCCACATTCTTCAGCCTATTTCCTGCGTCAGCGAAGCGGACATAGCCGATAGGCTTGGTGCACTCCCCGCCTGTGCAGCAGCAAGGCACGGTGGTGTAGTCGTAGCCCCGGAACCGGCGCCGGTAGCAGATCACAGTGGCGATGACGAATGTGAGCAGCATGAAGATGAGCAGGCAGATGAAGCGCGAGTCAGAGAGGTGGGCGAGCAGGAGGGAGCTCGTGGGGCGCCCAGCCAATGGGGCTTCTGAGGCGGCGAGTTGGGGGAGGGGTGGTGCGGTCATCATTGTCGGTTGTTCATTCACCCTCTGCGGGAAGAGGATAACCTAAAGTAAACATAACAATGGGATACATATTAGCATATTAACATCGGGTCCTTCCAGAGAGTTGAAATCGTCAGAATGACACACCACGCCCAGTATGCCAGGGTGCTGTGAAATGTGCATGCGATGCCCCGGTTCTCCAGTGATATAATTCGGACAAAACAACATTAAACTTGGTAGCTGTATTTTTAGGATATTAATGAATGCAATATAGTAACATTTGATTAGTACTCTTTACACGTCCAAAGGCTGTTTTTTCGTCAATTCTCTTTGTTTCAACGCAATTCCAATTATACAATTGACGTACTATTCATCACGACGTGTCGGTGTTTTAAATTTAATTTCTTATTCTGGTCACTGGTCGGGGCATCGCAATAACCCTGGTTACAGCGTGGTGAATCATGCGGCTGAAAGAAAATGCATCAGAAAGCCACGTATCAAACACAATCATATGTATTAATAAGTTTGATAGCATACAACTATACAGTATAATACTCCATATTGATATATAGCTACTAGAGATTCGCTTTTTTACGTACTCTAAAAATACTCACATTCTTCCGGTTGAAAACAATCGCATGTATGACATAATGACGTAAACAAATACTATATTAGTACGTTAACCAGCAAATACGTGTGACGTTTAAACGTTCGCGCGTTAGTTTGTAAACACAGTCAAACACATTCTAGCAGTACAGATTGTGATTCGTGTTGTGTACGATTCAAAGTCACAATAAACTTTTATTCTTCTCCAAATATGTCCAGTATGCTATACATTAATGAACACTAAGTTACTTTTAAAACTTGTAATTCATTACTAACAAAATACAGCAACTTTAAGTACAGAACTATCACGTCAAAAACGAACACGTTCCAGGCCTGTATAGCAAGGGTTAGATACGTGAGGGGGGCACAGAAACGTATTGATGTGAGCTGAAACGCGGTGACGCCAAACCTAGGGGGTACGGGGGGGCATGCTCCCCCGGAACATTTTATTTTTTTGCAGTAATAATGATGGCGTGAGCGTTTGAGTCGATACCAGCACATTCGAGGGGGTCCGGGGGGGTTTCTCCCCGTGAATTTTTTTTAAAATTGGATACTCTGAGAGCAATTCTGGTGCATTTTCATGCCAAATAAAGATTTTTTTTGTTCAAATAATATTTTCGCTATGTCAGACCAAAATTTGGCAAAATGTGGAGGGGGTACGTGCCCCACTGGCCCCACCGGTTGCTACGGGCCTGCGTTCCCATGCATGTGTAGGCGCATGTGGCGATGTTTTCACCTAGCTGCTGTGTTGTAAAGTGACGTGTGACTTGTTGGGTAACTTTAGAACTGTTAGTTTTTTCCTTGCAAAATGAAAGTTAGCTGTTGAGTGAAATGACTTATTCCAGGACACTATAAAGCATGCTTCCACCTTGTCCACATTGTAATCCAAGAAGGTGCTTTAGTGGTTTTATGAAAGAAAAAAGCTCCACATTGTGCATGTCCCTCATAAGACCGTTACTAGGATAGGCCTCTACAGCATAGAGTTCTAGGCGCATCAGAGAAATGGATAAGTTCCAAGGAGTACAAGACAGGTGTTTGAAAGTGTGCTCCTCAACTTTATTGCTGTGCAGTCTGTCATAACAAAACAAATAGAACACTTTCACCAAACCTTTCATGGGAGTTTAACAACTTAGACGAATCTTTTTTCACCCAGTTGAAAGTTCGGATTTGTCAAATGTCGAGGAAATGAAGCAGAAAGGTGGAGCATGATCTCTGAAGATTATGTAATCTCTCCATGATTGATCACTCTAGATTTTCACGTTATTGTTTCAAAGTTGCACTCCATTGTTTCCAAATTCGTACTTTCTTTGGTCAAACTGTTTTACCACTACGAATTTGCAAGTTGACGTATATTGCTATTCAGGCCATGGTAACTTGATTCTTAGGATGACGACAATGTTGATGCATCAAAACAAACCCCGATCATATTGTTTTAGATTAATCTTTTTCACACTTCATTTCACAGTACATTTGTGTCCTTTTACAAAAATCTGAGTATTGCAGGGTTAGAAAACTGGGCAACCACCCATCCCCCTATGAGCGGGTCATATAGCAAAAATGTGATTTGGTGATATCTGGGTAGTACACACTGAAATAATGCATATTATATTTACCTGGCTCTCTTTCTCCTCCAGCACAGTTGAAGCCAGTTTGTCGGCCAAGTCTCTTCTCCCGAGCTGTTGCAGCCTGAGTGCAAGCGGCTGGAACGTCTTGGTCTTGGCCTTGGTTCTGTCCCACTCACGAAGATGGTCCAAACATGACACGTTTTGGCTGACGGATTCCCCCGTGACGCTATCAACTGGCAATGAAAAGTTTCTGATGTACAGAGATTCTATCAGTTTTCTACATTGCTTCGGGGTGAGGCTGTTTGCAACCATCTGCAGTTCTTGGTCGTTCAAGTCTATCGTTGCCGTCACGAGAAGAAAGTCCAGAAGCAAAATCAGAGCTTTGAAGTTTGCCATTATCTCTTTGCATGTAGTATTTACTCCAGTAAGTACATAAAAATACAAAATGCAATTTCTGTATATTGTTTTCTGCTACGTCTGACGTTGCTCGTGTTAACGTAGAGATTTGACGTGCCGTTTTGTCTGATCCGACGTAAAACCATGACGTTTTGCGTAAACGTGTTTTGCTACAGCAGCAAGGGGTTTGTGTGTAAAATTATATCATAGAGATCTATATACATTATGTATATATATGAGGTGCTACTTTGCCAATGCCTTGTGCTTCGCTCATTGCTCCGCAGTTTGAGCACTCTGGCAAGTTTGCAGGGGTCTGGCTTAAATATGCTTCATATATATATATATATATATATATATATATATATATATATATATATATATATATATATATATATATATATATATATATATATATATATATATATATATATATATATATATATATATATATATATATATATATATATATATATATATCATTACATTATATCATGTATATATAGATTGTCCTATTTTGTGATTATAGAAGTGTTGAGTATATAAGGACATTTGAGACATTATTGCGGGCTTTGATGACTGGTTAATTTACAGGTGGATTTATCAGGGTAAAGAGGATCTTACCTAGTCTACCGCTGTCTCCAGATGTTTACTATATGAACACTTTGTTATAATGACAGAAATATATTATTTGAAATATTATTTAAAACTATATTACATAACAGTAAAAACTTTACACCATTATCGACCGAAGACCAACAACGATGAAGCTATTATACATCCTAGTGCACAGTATATCCACAATGCAATGGAGAGGAGATCTGTTTAATATCTATTGGTAAACAACACTGCTATCCGTCCATGTACAATCTATATATAATTATGCGAGAAAAGAAGTGGTACATGGTTGTTTGTTGTTTTTACTTTTGGAAATCGCCTTGCAGTCACTTTCCTGGGGTGTTTTTACACTTATTGACCATTGCATTCAATAGGACATCATCTTTTACAGGTGTATCTGAAAATGATATGTAATCAAATTATCGTTATAGGAATATTGGTTTACGATAAAAAAAACCACCCCAAAGTGCTAGATGAGTTTTTCTACAAGGTATTTCGTCAACATATCTTCTATTATCGTCCACGGGTAAATTATTTATTTGGCGCCAAACTTTTGTTTCACGGGTCCCGCTGACGATATTTTTATGGCCATGATGATAGGCTTTCCATGGAAAAAATAAACAGAAAATGATATTGAAAATATTTTTTCAGTCGGTGTCAGTGTACCGTTCGCACTAGCAATGTCAAGGGCTAAACACTTGACGGTCCACCAGCATCCAAGCAGATATCATAACATCCTCTTTCAGTGAGACAGACGAATATAGTTTTTTGTCACATTTTCATGTCCATCATACACAAAATAGTCTCCGTAGGATACGGGCCAGCTAATTATTCATAATTAGTTATTGGTACATTTCATTATTTGTTGTATTCCTTTATTTTTTGCATTATTTATATGTAAAATTATTTGCATGTAATTGGTGATTGTAACTCTATTACTATATGTATCTATTATTGTACTAGCGTTTAAACTATTAATTGTAAAAATGTAATTGTAGTCTATTATTGTAATCATAGTTTCTTATAATTCCATGGACTGTAAATGTATGCATCTAAATTTGTTTTTGTTTTGTTTTTATTTATTATATATACTGCTCCAAAAGGGGCACGTGATTGCTTAATAAAGTTTGTATTGTATTGTAATGTTTTATCAGACCGAAAATCAGTCATTTGAAACATTGTCAAAGAAATTGTAGTAGTATTTGTATCTGTATGTTAATCTGCGGGACTTTATCATCATATTGGCAGATGGATGGGAGTTCGTAACGCTAATCAGTCACTCCCGTGCAAGGCATGTAGTCTGGCACAGAATGTGTCTAGAGAACTGCAGTTGGCAGTGTCTGAGTTTATGCTGTCCCATTCTGGAATGCTCCGTGGAAAGAACGAGTTCCTGAATGTGTCCGTATTTGCTGGTAACTGTCTAAATTTGTGTTGATGTGATGAACGTGTTCGCTGCTCAGCTGGCAGGAGGATTTCATAAGCAGGGTGGCCACCTTCTTCTTCACTATTTGAAATATAAGTGCTAGTCGGTGATTCTTCCGGCAGGAGGATAGTGTCTCCCTTTGCCGGTATCCATGTCCACGACCACAGCCAACACCGCGTCATGTGTGCGCATGTGTGCAATTGGTGCTAGTACATGGTGTATGGGGTTTCTTTGAAATATCAACTTTAAACTATATAGATTTTACCACAACAAATAACACCACAGCGGCACATCGTCACACATCGCACCAGCACAAAAGATCAAAGAGAATTCAATCAATACCAATCGATAATCCCTACACCATCGCGGTGGGGGTCTCACCGGCACTGTAAGTCCGCTCGTGAGAAAACGGCAATGTACAGCGACATTTTTGGACGCGGTAACGTCGCGCCGCCAAAAATTTGGAATTTCGTACCGTACTGGGTGAAATCGCACTGCTGCAGTGTGGATTTTTCCACGCGGTCTTGGTATTTTCCAAGTGGCATAAGCAACATTTCTTGGAACTTTTACTAAAAATAGCACAAAAAAACGTGAAAATATGAAAACATTGAGTGCATAATTATATGAACTTTTAAAGATATTACACTAACAGATTGACTACGGCCAATTAATTCATAATTAGTATATACATGTAACCAAAACACAATCTTATTATTTACAAATTGACACTAGTATCTCACCTGGATGTCACCATCTATATTCTGTATCAAAACCGAGTTGGTCTTACCTGGGTGTGCCACATATTCACCGGGGTAAAGCCGAAGGGGTAACTCCAGGAGTTACCCCGTCAAGATGGAGGGGGGAGGAAAAGGTAAACACATGTTTTCTCTTCACAGAATGTAAGCTTCTGTTGGGTTCCATTATATAAACACATTAATTACATAGATACCTATTGGAACTTGTCATTTTGTCGTTGGCAAGACTTTTGCTCTTGTTGCAAGAGCTTCATCGGCCCTAATGAAAAAGATCCTCTCCCTGGGTCACATGACCACCACGAATTTGGCGATCATGTGACAGCACGATATGGACCACAAGCGATCAGTTGTACACACCTTGCTCCATCGTGCTGATAACCTAGTGACCACTCCTGAGGACCAGGCCAGAGAGAGAGACCATGTGAAAGCAGTGCTCAAAGATAATGGATACCAACCATGGATCTTCAGGTTACCCAAGCCCAAGGAAAAGACGCCCACAGACGACGTCTCCCAAGAAGCGACGGGGAAGATTCCAGTGTGCCCTCTTTACCGGAGTTGACTTTCAGAAAAACTGAGTAACATTTTCCGGGAACATGGGATCAATATATATCACAAGCCAGTCACACCATCAAGTCAATGCTACCTTCTCCCATGGACAAGTCTCCAGACAGTGCCAAGTGTGGCATCATCTATGAGGTCAACTGCCCTCAGTGTCAGGATACTTATGTTGGTGAGACAGGCAGGACCCTGAACACCAGAGTCAAGGAACATTTAAACCCGAAACGTGTTCCTACGGCAATTGGGGACCACATCAAAGATACAGGGCACAAGATCAGCCCCAGTGACTTTAAAGTGGTAGCACGCGAGGAAATGGAGCTGCGCAGGAAGATCCGTGAGGCCATCGAAATCCGAAAGCGCCGACCCAGGATGAACCGCGACACCGGCAGATGACCTGCCTCCCATGTACACAGCTCTGCTGTCACATGATTGCCAAATCCGTGGTGATCATGTGACCCAGTGAGAGCATCTTTTTCATTAGACCCAACGAAGCTCTTGCGACAAGAGCGAAAGTCTTGTCAAATACAAAATGACAGGTTCCAATAGGTACCTATATAATTTATGTTTTCTCTCATTTCTAAGTATTGAGACAGTATTTGGAGGTAGTAGTTATGCTAAGTTAATAATATCTAATTCAACAATAAATATGAATCGGACAGCTTATTCAGTAATCAGTACATAGGCAGCAATTTAGGCAAAATAGAAAAGTGGAATGATATGGGTAACTCCCAACTTTGGTGGGGTAACTCCAGTGATGCAGAAACAAATGTGACCCGTAACTTCCCCTTATATTCGCTGATTTTTTACCATTTATTACGTTTCTGTACAATCTAACACAATGTCAATGGGTTCTGAAATTTTTTGATAGCATTAATTGCATCTGGATTTTATGAATGGAGTACGGTCGAAAACAATGACATCAAACTGTCTCAAGGATGCAACAAGTATCATGAAATCATTCATTGTTCAAGGGCTGCAATGTATACTTGGATTGACAAAAGATATTGAGCCTTTCAAGAAAATGTTGACGTTTGAACTTGCAAATGAGGTTAGTAAAGTGTATGGTGATAGCAGTGTAGTGGAATCAAAATCTGTGAAAAGTCCTAAGCCACTTGCCACTATTGCCTCCAGTCACATAAACAATGGCCCATCATTGCTATCAATGTAGCATATGGTCAAATGCATTTTTTGGGGGAATGTGATAAATGGATAAGTGACAACAAATCCTACAACCAGTGTTGTGTGGAAACTGATAGTGGAAAAACTTTAAATCTTAAATGGTATGCCCAACCATCCATCATTTAGTTTGAAATGGTGATGATGAAAATCGATCCACACCATCTATTTGTTAACAATCGTTCTAAATGTTGTACCACTGGAATGGCAAAAAATGGGAATTAATCCACGAGCCTGGTGGAACGTAGCAATGAAGGCAAAAGAGAATGGTACAGGCCATGCAGGACTTTCAATTTAAATTGCTTAAGAACTTCGAGACAGGCAAAGCAATGCATTTGCACAAACAACTTTCCATAAGAAGGTCGAGGATGGAATAATAAAAAAATGGTGACTATGCTGCTGCAAATTGGTGTTCAACCATTAGGAACTAGTATAGAGCAGTTGATGAGGCAGGTATTAGCTTTGATGATCGTCTACAGTGGTTAATATTGAACAAAAACTAATGCAAAACATATATTGTCATGATGTGAGTTACGAGCCACATTTTTTGCAGTTACTGGCAGTAATTTGACTGAACAAATCGGGAGCTATGGGCCACTTTGGGGAAAATTTAAAACCCTATTTGTGAACTCTTTGAAGAGTTTTACATGTGTTCAATGTGAGTATTCTAACTGTACATGCATACTGTTTATAGATGCCTATTAATCAATGAAAATTAGTGCCAGACATTTAAATAATCAACAGAAAAACATTTTAATCGAGTCTATGCCTCCATCTTGATGGGGTAACTCCCGGAGTTACCCCATCGGCTTTACCCGATGATATTGTAGCAGCAAACAACGCCAAACGTGACTGCTGAGCTGATTATTGATTTTTCTTCCCGGCTTAAGTACAATACTTAAGTATCAATAAAACGCCATAAACGGCCTTTTGAGTATCAGCATCTTGCAAAAGTCACACTTTTTGGGACAAAAAGGCATTTAACCACAATTACCTGCCCAAAACGTCGATATGAATCACACGAAAAGACCAGGAATGCAA
>CM032669.1:2789065-2811586 GCA_019095985.1 Streblospio benedicti | reverse complement strand
AGGGTCTAGTGGCAAGTGGCTTGCTCGGCAGCGGGAGCATTTTCATATAGGAGTTATTGCCTAAAACATGCGTCTCTTCAATGAGAAGTCCTGGCTCTGACTGGTGTAGATATAGTAAAACGCCTTGCTGTTGCACCTTAAAAATTCTAGGACTAATCCTAGGAAATTAACTCTTAGAAGAGACATTGAAATTCCAGGATCACAGCCTTCTTTATAACATATGCATCTATGGGCATGGTTAGGGAGGTAATTCCTCTTTATGATGCCACCTGTTATTACCCCATTAACAGTCCCACATCACATCACACGCTGATAAAGTAACACAGATTTGAAAATGTAATACAGATAATACTGTCTATCTCATTATTTTCTTTTCACTAAAGATATTTATATACTAAGCCTATGGTATCATTCATGTACATTTCTTAAGTCACACCGATATTCACATATTATGAAGATGATAGTTGATTGACCTTGTTTACTCCATATAACAAAAGTATTATGTGAAGTATAGACTCTAGATTTTTATCACAAATGTAGACCTATCATTTTATCATTTTGATTGATAATAATACACATATATCTGTATATATATACATTGGCAAGTAATCACATCAGAATTGTTTTTTTTCCCATTATTTCATATACAATAAGGAACTTTACTTCATGCATAAATTGGCACTGATTATGTATGAATAACAGTGGATTCATCTTTCACAACACAAAAATTACTAACTTTTGACAGTTTCGTCGCTGCAAATAATTACGTTTGATGTAAAGTCATCAGTATTTTTGACGACCTTTCTAATATGCGACTAATACCATTAGTATTATTGTATTACTTTGTATTATATGTACTTGTCCAACGTTACTTTTTTTAATATTCAAATTGTATTTGATCTATTAATATCAATCACTTTGTAATACTAACTATATTCCAAAATATTGCGTTTCTGTGCAAAATTTTAGGTTAAATACCACACTGTTTGCACAACACGCCATACATTTGCAATCTGCCTGCCTGAAATTCTCATGGCGTATATTTACACAAGGGACCATCAGTATAACAAAGGATGATTAGCAAAGATTACAGATAACTATTGTACAAGTAGCAATCTAGGGCTGAAATTACAATCAGCTGCTCCAAAATACCGCCACTTTGAAGTTTGAATAGCATTTCCTGATATTTGTTTAAAATGTGGCCCTTACATTTACTAGCAAATTACATTTACTGTAACTTCGGGTTTTAAAAACTTTTCTGGGATCTTATTTTGTAGAAAAGATACTCGCATGTTT
This sequence comes from Streblospio benedicti, assembly GCA_019095985.1. Lineage (NCBI taxonomy): Eukaryota > Metazoa > Annelida > Polychaeta > Spionida > Spionidae > Streblospio > Streblospio benedicti. Next base: position 2,810,290 of record CM032669.1, on the reverse strand, counting down.
AGCATGGTTTCATATATGTTAGTATTATATTAGTATTATATATAGTATTATATTTATGCCAATAAAAGAGTATTACCTTCAGCAACTAGGTTAGTGATTTAAGTAGATTATGTTAAGTAAGATTATACTTAACCCCAATCTGTACAAATAGTTGACCTCATACCGATCTGGTTGCAATGATATTAATATTGTTAGTTTACTTTTTCATGTTCAAAATATTATCGTTGAAACGCATTAAAGTTGCTCACGAGACTGCCGCTTCTGAAGGTATGAACGAATTATGTGTATTAGCAGTTCATTGTTATTTACATTGTAGAAGACATTTAAATCAACTATTCACATGATGTAAATTGTGAACATACATACGTATGAATGCATGTGAACTTCAAATCAAGGTTGAAAGTGATGCAAATATGTTAAGATTTATTTTATTTAGCACATATACTTATTATATATAGGCATACTTGAAGACAAAATACGCTCCCTGGACGTTCGCTTTGAACCGCCAGCAAGTTCCACAAGAAGGTGAAACAGTATTTTCACATTACCATAAAAGTATTATGTGGAAATTTTATCTTATATTTTACATAGGCCTACTTAGCTGCAATACAAATATTACTTCTACAAATAGATAATGCTATAAGTCTATTATGAATGATAATGATTCTTTGATTCATTTTTAGATCTTCTATTTTTGATGGTGGGAACTGCTTATGGTCGCCATCATTAACACCGCCACAAAATCCCCCAGTGCACATGTCTCCAAGGTCACCTACGCCACATACGGCCACCTCTAGTGGCATTGCTGCAGTCTCTCTAAGATCGCAAACACCGCGGCCAAGCTTTCATGTAGAGAAGAAAGGTAGACTATCATCTATTTTCCTTGAATGTGTTCTTGTTGGAATCCATATATATTTGCGCAGAGAGATTTTGAAAATGGCAACAGTAGTTGTTGAAACTGTCAATCAATGTAAGATTTTATTGTGTATGGAAATGTCCTGTAGGTTGCAAACTGAAATAGTTATGTAAATGTACTATGCAGTCTTATATTAGCACATTTTAAATACTCACAACCTGTGCAAATGAGATTTCAAAGGGTTGGTTGTAACATTGAAACTCATCGAAACTCACCTAATATATAACTTTTTATATGTTTTTGGTGTGTTTTAATTGTTCGTAGATGTGTGCCCACCTTAACACCGAGTTTCATTGACCTGTTGCGCGTATTTATATATCAACATTATTGAAGCATAGTTAGAACTTCGTTTAAAACGATGATCGAATGTAGGTTAGTGACAGTAGGTAGATTCATAATAATAGTAAGTTTACCATTCTCTACTGTTTATATATGTGAAACATAACGTTTCGCCATGGTGTACTACATGGCTTCTTCAGACGTTGTTGTGTGAGTATCACAACGAGGCTGGAGTAGCTGGAGCAGCACGCACTGACCAATATCTAAACTTGGACTCAAACTATCTACTTGACCACAAAAGATCAGTGGCCAGGACCCTCCTTCAAAGAGCAGAGGATATCGTCTCAGATCCAAAAGAAAAAAAGGAAGAGATTAGACACATCAAAGAAGTCCTAACCATCAATGGTTATAAATCTTGGGCCATTACCATCCCCAAAAAGAATGTAACAGCAAAAATAGATGAAAAAGAAGGAACAACAAGTAGCAACTCCTTCCCAATAGGAATTCCATATATTCCAGGTCTGACAGAAAAACTTGTCAGAATTTTCAAGAGAAATGGAGTGAACACCTACACCAAGCCCACCAACACCATCAGGCAATACCTTGTACAACCGAAAGATAAGAGCCCCAAAGAAGACCAATGCGGAGTAATTTGCAAGATCACATGCAACACATGCCAAGAACAGTACGTAGGTGAGACCAAAAGACAATTTAAGATCAGGTTCAAGGAACACACAGACATGAAACATCCAAATTCAGCCATCACAGAACACATCCAAGAGACATGCCACACTTTCGAAATAGACAACACCAAAATTCTGGGGAAAGAGGAAAGAAAAAACAAGACAACAGATACTTGAAGCCCTCAAGATACACCAGAGGAACCCGGCCGTAAATAACAACAGAGGGAGGGTGGTACCGCGCGCGCTGCTCCAGCTACTCCAGCCTCGTTGTGATACTCACACAACAACGTCTGAAGAAGCCAGTAGTACACCATGGCGAAACGTTATGTTTCACATATATATACAGTAGAGAATGGTAAACTTACTATTATTAGTTTAAAACGTTGCTTTCAAATGCAATTAGTGGTATTATATCAAAGAGAGGCTGTAAGTACTACCAGTATGTTACATAGTATGAGGGCATTTTATTGATAGCACAATTCCTATATAGAAAGGATTAAGATACATGCATACCAAACGCATAGTTTATACAAGGGTGGCATCAATACATCATAACCATGTTGTACAATTGATTTAATGAAAAGAAGTCATACCCTAAATTGTACATAATACAAAACATTTTACAGCTGCATTATATCAAAGGTGCGGGCGATCAAAGGGTGCAGAGATAAATCCAAGTTCTTACACAAATAACTTTTCTTGCATCAACACCAGCCTATATGTACTTTTAAAACATGTTCCTTCAATCAACATCCTCATCGTGCGCATAATTTAGGTGAGTTTCGATTTTACGACCAACCGGATTTCAAACCTGCCTGTCTTGCTTTTAGGAATTTTACACACGTCTACCCATGTCCTATTTTCAATGTTCGTAAAGTAAAATATAACACTAATACTAAGTTTGGTTGAAGTCATTAATGAAGTTATTATTGAATTAATTGAATTAATTATTATACATAACTAATTTCATTTAAGATCATCGTTGCTGGAGTCTCTGATACAAGAGGGGGGTATATAGCCTTGATGAAAATCGGTTCACCTACATTTTTTTCCTAAATCACCAGTCACCAATGCATTTCATTGTCTTTCACCAATCACTAGAAATGATAATTGAATAGGTTGCATCAAATTTTCATCACATTTCACACACTTAAATACAGGCATTTCACCAATCACGCTCAAGATTTAGCGCAAATCACCAATCACAACCTTTGTAATGAGCAGATCACCAGTCAGCAATAACAGGTTCCATCACATTTCACGCACTTAAATACAGGCAATTCACAATTCACGCTCAAGATTTAGGGCAAATCACCAATGACATTTTTGCTATATGACCCCCTCATACACCCACGATCACCTATGCTGCCACCACCCACTCCCCGTGCATTGGATCCGGAACTGCTGGCTGCGCTTCATAGCACTCCGTCAACACCATCTGGTGATGTGCAGCTGATGTCCCAAACCTGCATATTCAACTCCCACATATGCTATTTATGGTCTCCACACCTAAACACTAGTATTAAATCAACATTTTTACCACATATTGATAGATTGTCATTGTCAGGTGGAAATCTTATTTCACATGAAATGTATAGTTCCTTTCAAAATTAGTGCAACAAGAGTTTGAAACTATGTGAGCTATGATATAATGCAGTTAATTATGTGACGCAGACTTGCGTTTGCTGAATTGTTTGATTAACCATAGAATTTGGCATGCAGCAAATTACAATGAGCTGTTTCTATTTTTGATTTTAATTCAACATTAAACAATGGCTCACAAGATCTTAAAATCTCGTTTCCATACCTTCAAATGAAATCTCTGTAAAGAAAGTGTTTATTCACAAAGTCATATTTTGTGTGTATATAAGTGTTTATTCACCATATTATTAGTATGCGTGAATGTTTCGCTATCTGGATGTAGCTGATATAAAATATAACAAAATGTAATGTGTTTGTAAAATAGAATAGCAAAATAGAATAGCAATATGATGATAAATGTACTTTTCAATTTTGTATTTTTATACTAGCAGTTTCAACAACCTTTCAACAACCCACATAAGTTTATTAACCGCTCAAAACATTTTTCTAACCTGTTAAATATCAAGGTTATCTAATACATCTCCACACACTATAAGTAACACAATAGTTTCAAGAACAACGGCTTGACTCTTTTAAGCCTGACCCTGTTCTATTGGAGTACTTACTTTTTCAGATTGTGCACCAGCCATTAATGCAGAGTCAAGGAACCTCTACAGACCAGACAAGCGACAGTGAGGAAGAAGTTATGGAGTATCCAGGCTTGGATCAGTTGGAAGTTTCTGGGTTACCAGACTTTCTTCGACCAACTGATCCTCAGGAATCACAGTTGGAGGATTCAATAGAGGTTGGTAACTTGCCGAATGACACTGATCTAAGTTGGGAAATTGTTGACTTGGCAACAAGCCAAAGTAAGCCACGATTAATTAATTCTTTGAGGTACAGCTTTCCACCTGGCAAGAAAGGGACATGGAGGTGCTCAGTGCGCAATAAAGATATTTATTGCAAGTGCACGGTATTTCAACCGATGGGGTCGGATGCTTTTCAGCAAAATGGGGAATATTGCCATCAAGGGGTTGTTAGGGCTTTAAAAAGAAACAAAATGGTAGGCAAAGCATGGGAAGAGGCAAAGAGATTTGTTACTAAACCGGCAATGTCAATTGTGGACAAGTGCCTCTTGGAGTGTGAAATGCAGAACGAGCCCAGGTAGTGCCAAGGCTAAATTATAGAATTCACTACCAAAAGTAGTGCGGCAATAATATGATTGCCCAGGTCGACTGATTCAGCTGAACTTGTTACTCCATGTGGAGATACGTCACACTTATAACGTACATGCTTTAGCGTGTCACGTCTTTGTTAATCAAAGTATGCCGTATCATGGTGCTCTCAAAATAAATATGAAAAGAAAAATAAACTTTTGTACTTTTCAATCCATTTATTTATAGAAATAAACTTGAGTACTTTTCAATCCATTCATTTATACTTATATACAATCATTCAGTTAACAACTACATATATGATAATGGCAAAGTAATTTCATATATACAAGTACTTCATTGAATCTTTGATAGCATTTATTTTTCATAAATAGTATTTACAAATATGCCGTCCACTCTACATCTACATTTTTTTATTAATCATGTGTTTTTGGGGGGAAAATAGCAACTACTTCCCTCAGGAACATGATAAGGTCCTTAATCCATTATCTGTTGACCCGTCACCCCATCAACCCTCACACACAAAACTGATGACACATTACTGCAGTGTAAGCATGATTACATCTAATGAAAAATAGTGCCCTATATAAATTATACTCACAGCCTTACAGGGCTGCCAACCCCCTCTCGAGGATTTCTGTACTCCCGATGTCCCAAATTAGTATTTTAGGGGTCCAAATTAGTATTCCGAGGGAAAATTCATTATTTGCCGTTATTTAACTTTTTAAAGCAGGAAATAAGGTACAATGTACACTACAAACACTGACTTGATTAATTTTAATGTATAGCGTATAATTCAACTTCATTAAAGTACCCCAATGGGGCTCAGCCCGGAGCCCGGCATGGGGTGGAGGTGCGAAACCGGGGTCATTTAGCTCCCAAAAACCTGCGAGAACATACTTGTGTGTAATACTTCTATTTTATGCTGGTGTAAATAGATTGAAATTGAAGCAATATATCATTTCATTTTTATGAAAAGTCATGGTTAGTCTTGCTCAGGGCTACTATCAGTGAACCACGGATAGATCACATCCATCACGGATCGTCGGGTTTCTGGACTGATTCGGGTGCGGATTCGGCGAGCTTCCTGGATCATTATGGGAGGATTGCCCATTGGTGATGGGCATCGTTGGCGGACTTGCTTTCTTCCTCTTTCTTCCTTCTCCGGGGCCTTGCGCTTCTTCTTTGCTTCCCATTGTTCGTGCAGCTTCTGAATGAAGTTTATTGCCGGTTTAGTAACAATGAGCTGCGACTCGGATGAACGCTCTGATGTGGACACGGAATTGAGCTTCTGCCCCCGCCCAGGCTTTATCACACACCTGTTAGGTACACACTTGCTAAAGTTCTCCTCATTCTGTATTGGCAAGTTTCCAAGGAATTTCTCCATGCTGTACAACTCGGATGAACGCTCTGATGTGGGCACGGAATTGAGCTTCTGCCCCCGCCCAGGCTTTACCACACACCTGTTAGGTACACACTTGCTAAAGTTCTCCTCATTCTTAATTGGCAAGTTTCCCAGGAATTTCTCCATACTGTACGACTAGGCTGCTTCTAAGTGCTATTGTGGGGATTATCCGCTGGATTACTCAGTTCTTTGCGTGGATCTTATTGAAACAATCAATCAGTTTTTGCAAGAAATACAATATTTGCTTCTCTGTGAATATTGATTTGACATGCAGTTGGCAAAATGTGATACTGTAAATAATCAATAGTTTTGTAGAATACTGCATAGGGCAAATTGATCAATAGTTTTGTTAATGTGATACATCTAAGGGACGGACCATTTGATATTGGGGGCGACAAAATTTTCCAAAAAAAAAAATCTGCCTCTGATTTTGAAAGGAAAAAAATAATTTGTCTCTGATGTTCACCAAAAATGTCTCACTTCAAGTTGAAAATAAAAAATTTTTCTCTAGAAAGTCAAAAAAAAAATTGTTTCATTTGTAAACATTTTGTCGCCCCCCAAAATATCAAATGGTCCGTCCCTAATCATTGTAAACGATAGACTAGTCATTTTGATATTAAGCTTTGGTTGTTTTTGATGGATTGGCACAGCTTCCACTGTCTTTCATCTGCTGTTCACCAGAAACGCTACTTGTAAGATCAAGTGCCATCTTGAATCTGATATTAGTGTCAATATTAAAGATTATGTGAAAAATACCGAAATTTACAGTGAGTAGTTGAGTGTTGAGGTAGTAGTGTCACACAACTATTAGGGCCTAAGAATTATTAGTCCAACTTAAGAGAAATAGCCTTAATTTGTTAAGATAGAACACTGCTAGAGATTATAACTAATTAAACTTACTAGTCTACAGGACAAATATGGCAAATAAGTTACCAGTCCTCAAATATTGTTAATAGTCCTAAATGTCTTCACACTTTCCATGCACCATTTTCTTTTTAGAAAGATGATATTCTGGAGGATGAGTAAGTTATAATATTCTAGGTTTAATACTAGCCACCAGGAAAACTTATCTTTTAATGCAACGCTAAATGGTAAACTGTTTTTCACTTAATATTACAGCTGTTAAAGATGTAAAAGTGTTATCATGCTTCATGTTTCAGGTGGTAGCAGAAGAGCACATGACCACCGAGAGGCACACAAACAAGGCCAAAGTGACCGTGAACATTCTTGACGTGAATGACAACTGGTCAAAATTTGAAAATGACACCTATGTTGCACTAATTCGCGAAAACTCAGCAAGAGGAACACTGGTCACTGTGGTAATGGTAAGGATAATTCTACATAATCCTATTTTTATGTCATTAAGTTGTAGAGTAATACAACCAACACTGCAAGTATTTTTTTTCTAGTTTCACCCACATACATTCAAATACAATTGTATGTAATCATTACTTCTATATCTTTATTTTTCTGTTGCGGCTACCGTCTTTTCCACCAATATGCAATGCAAAAGTTTGAAAGATTCAAAAGTTCAACCAGAATTAAATTTTGTTCTCAAATAACGTCTTTAATATTTTCGTGTTTTAACAGCACCTCTTCAGGAGAAAAATATATACAAACATGTAGCTATATATTAGTGCTACATATTTGTATATATTTTTCTCCTTAAGAGGTGTTGTTAGAACACGAAAATATTAGAGATATTTTGAGAATAGAATTTAATTTTAGTCTAACTATTGAATCTCGAATTGCGAATTGGTGGAAAAGACGGTAGCTGCAACATGAAAAGAATCACCTACAACCAAATAATTAATCTTTGTACTTCATCTTTCTATTTCAGGCAACTGATAAAGATTGTGGAAAGTGGGGTACTTTTAAATATGGATTAAGAGGAGCCAGTGCTTCTTTGTAAGTCTCTTAAATGACGGACCATTTAGAATTTTGACTCTCATATATTTATTTCCTTTAATATATTAAAATCAGTTGAAGAAAAAAGATTGATAAATTGAAGTTTATATGTTCAATTTACTAATTACTTGTATGCATAAATATATTTTTGCTCATTTATTTTTACTGAACCCCAAATGATCAGCCATTCATGTTGCCATATACTTCAGTGAGATGATTGATTTAAGAAGCAACTTCTAGCCTTGCATGTCACCATAGTACGAAAATGTCAAAGTACACTGTTGGCTGAATTGCATTAAATATTCAAGAGGATGATTGTATGATTATGGAGATAGAAATAAACAAGTAATCACTTCCACCATCCCAATATTTTATTTCAATTTCATTTATTGTCAAGCCATGACAACAAGAACATATAAATTCAACGAATAAAACCCTTAAAACATACAGGATACAATGAGTAAGCATACTATCAATAGAGTACAGTGATATGAGCATAGTAAAAATTACAGTAGACATAATAAAACTCAATGTTACTTTAGAGTAAAGACATCAGTTGACCTCATTTTTTAAACATTTTTTTTAAAAACTTTGCAAGCATAAATAATGTATATTCATTTTTTGACATAAAAAGTATATTAAAAATATATGTGTTAAATAAATTATGGAGATTTTGCCTTCTATATTCTTTAAAGCATTGTATAAACTTTCTTTTTCTGGATTATAAATGGAACATTCTATAACAAAATGAAATTCATTTTCTATGCCTTTTTTACATAGTTGACAAAAATGTAGGTTTTCATCTAATTTTGGTTTTACGTGCCTACTCTTTTCAATGTGGAGGTGATGTGAACCTTATCTTTGACAAACATGTTCTAAGTTTGTAGTCTTTATTAAGTAGTAAGTATTGCTCTGATCCAAATTCTTTTTTGAATTTTACATAGGTCCTAAGAACAGGATAATTGAGCAAACTTACCATACAATCCCCTTCGAACTGTTTGAACAGATTCGATTATATTTGGTTTACAATCACCGCCTCAAGTTCCTTTGTTATGCAAATATTTTCATCATAAAAGTGGCTGAAGCCATGACCACTAAGAACACTATATACTTGATGACACCAGGTTTTAAATCCTAAATCAGATAATTCTCTAAGCATATTGTACATTTGTTTGACTATTTTGTTGTCAGTTAGCCTTGTTAATCGACGCCAATATTTAATACAATTAATTCTATAATGAAGATGTAGTGGGCATCGTCCTGTTTCTGCATACATTGCCATGTTACAGGTAGATGATTTCACCCCTAAAAGCATTTTGAGAAACTTTGTCTGTACAGATTCTAGAGTTGGATATTCTGCTTATATAAAACAATTTGTATTTTTACTTCTTGACAACGAAATGTATTTTAACCTATATTTATGTTATACAAATTGTTTTATATAAGCACAAGACATTCTTATATTTTTGGTTACCTTTAGATATTTTAGCTCTGCTGAGGAACTTTATGTTCGAAAGCGCTCAGCAAAATTAAATAAACTTGAAAATTTTTAAATCTTTGGCACTTATTTTATACAGCAGTTAAGGCGGCAAAATACTAAGAATAATGTAATAGATCAGTGTGTGTACACATGATTTCTATTTCTAATTATTGCACACTTATTATATGATATGTTTTAAACTGACTTATAAGCCATAATTAGCTGTGTGATATCATCAATGTATTTAAATATAATCAGAATATGTATATCACATGTCAGTTTAATGACATTTGAGTTGACTTGATTAATATGATATACCCTAGATAATATTTTGATATCTTTTGTTATAATAGATCTGCGAACATCTGTCCAATTGGAAATATGATTGACAGATGAAAATGACAATGCTCCTCAAATTTCTCGGGATCACTATGAAGGATATATTCTTGAAAATCAGCTTTCGTTAGAAAGACCTGTAATTATTGAAGTAAGTTCTTGTGAGCATTATTTGTTAATGATTTTGTACAGAACACCAATAATAGATGTACAGTGTTTTTCTTCTGTTTTTTTCTGTACTTAGTCAAGAACTATTGGCCATGTGATAGAGCATGTGCAGCAGTGATCGTTCACATTCTGTAGATCAGAATCAAGCATTTTTATAGAAAAATCTGGACCAAATGAATAGAGACAAGTTACTAAATAATGTAAAAGCACTACAAAATTCTCTTTTCAGGCCCTAGACATTGATCTTCCACCAAACAATGTGATGCACTTTTCCATCCTGTCAGGAGATCCCAAACAAAGCTTTGCAATTGGTGAAATAGATGGGAAAATTTCTGTTACAAAACCAATTGACTATGAAGCAATGGAACCAAATCAAAATGGAATATACAATATAATAGTGTTAGTGGAAGATAGTGGAAGTCCTCCTTTAAATTCTACTGTGCCAATAGACATCAACGTTCAGGTACAAAATAAAGCAGTCAATCATTCTAGATTTTTTTTCAAACGATTAAAGACTCATTATGGTTAATGTAAATTTATATTTCTCATAGGTATATTTCAGGATGTGAATGACAATTCTCCAATATTTGATAAAGTTCTCTACACCCATTCTCTGCCTGAAGATACTCCTGACACTTCTGTTTTGACTGTGCTTGCTGTTGATACAGATTCAACTGCTCCAAACAATGAACTTTTCTATAGGTAATTAATCTTGCTACATGGTACTGGATCATTTGAATCATTTCCTCACTCCATATTTCACAACCTCATAACCTCGCAACAACATCCAACATACCGGTACTAATGAACATAATACTTAATGAACAGATTAAAAAATCTAGTATTAGAACATTTTATTGCATGCTGACTATTTCATTTATTCTAATGTATATGTAATGTGCATCAAAAGAATCTATAATTTAGTCCCAGCACCAGCTTTAGGTGGGACAGGGACTACCTGTTTTTTGATTTGCATTAACCTATGCCCGACGATTTGAAGAAAACTAAAGAGTGTTATGATCCCAAACTTTCAGATCCCCGTAAGAATGAACCCTAGACGGACCCAGTCATTTTTGGTGTTTATACAGCCTATGCTTATGTTATAATATTGATACTGTTTTTGACTGTTTATTTGTTAAAGTTGATGTATACATCATGGTACGTCGAGCGTGAGAGAGTAAACCTACAGAATGACTTAAAACGTGTCAAACGTTAACCCATTTGATAGCAATTACGCCACGTGTCAGACAGCACCGTTTAACGTAAACTCTTACGAACACCATCAAAATAAATAAACAATCCATGCTGATCAATGTTTATTATTTTAAATGTGAAATAATGCCCCTTAAGTAAAGAAACAATTATCAAACGGCGACGGCAATAGAGGATAGAATGTTGCTATAATAAAGCATTTAAAATTTATTTGTGTTTGTATCATACGCTTCCTATGTAGTGGTCCTGTCCATCATGCTTATAATGTAATACAATAAAACATACACTATCAAATGTTCAAAGGTGCTGGGACTAAGTTTTTACTCCAATGAGTACGTTTCTAGTTGTAACTGCATTTAAAATATAATTCTTAAATTGACAGGATTGAAAGTGGGACAAAAGACAAGTTCCTTATTGATACGGACTCTGGAGTTCTCTGGAGTTATCAGCGTGGAGTCAGCAGCAAATTTAGACTGGAATTTGTATGGCCAAAGTTATGGCCTGACAGTGGTGGCCGTGGACCGGGGAACACCCCAGCGAACCGGATCTGCACAAGTGACCATCAACATCACTGATGTCAACAACAAAGATCCAGAATTCATTCCTGATAGAAGGCAAATGTATCTTCAATTTATTGTATAATCTTCTATGCTGTAATATTTAGATCAAACAATAGTGTCATTGCAGAATTAAATTTTTATACGTGTTTCCCAGTGCTTGTGGAAACATTTTCACACTTCTCTCTCTCTCTCTCTCGCATCTTTTTAGCAAGCATATTTCTACCAACGATAGATATAATACAACCCGAAGCTTCCATTTGACTATATCAAGTGGCCCTGGCGGGACTCGAACTCACGACCCCAAGGTTGTGAGACCAGAATGATACCATCATGCCAAGCAGCGTGCTGCTTGGGATGACTGAAGATGTGAAACCGTTATATTGTAATATTTTTATTGATTATTGTAAATTGCGTGAATCTTCTTTTACTAATGTTCTTCGTAAATATACATTGCAAAAAAAAAAATAAAAAAAGATAAATGCACATCTTTTGATAAGATGTGGCTAGGTAATAAGACTATCGTATGAAATATTGAATTTGTAAGCAGTTAAAAGCAAAGATTTTTATCCACGGTCTAATGACACCTCGTATTATTGTTCTTATATTTCTTTTTAGTGCTAGTACTTGTCAAAATAAAATCAAACAAATATATCAAAATTTAGTCTTAACTGAGAATTTAATTTTAAACGGTTTCAAACTCAAAGGTTCCTTTTCAAATAACTTCTAAATAAACCTAAAATTAAATTACACAACACCTTCAAAATCATATATGGATTAATTAAAGGTTATGCTCAGTGGCCAAACGAATATGCTTGTATAGAAGCAATGTGATGTGGTCTGTGCATTCTGAAAGTGTTTTCCATTTAAACAGCATATTAAAGTATGTAGAGCAATTTAAATACTGCACAATAAGAGGCCAGTATACACTCAACTAAACACGTGAACGCAACAAATGTCAACCGAATGATTTTCGTCAGACATAACTTGCACGGTGCACGTAAAAAGTCGCCTAAACCTCCAATTTTAAATGTGACATCTGCCGTAGAAATCCACAGTACGTTTGGCGAAAATCATTCGATTATGCTATATCACGTGACCTTATGTTTTATTTAGCAAGAAGTCATGGTATTTTTAAAGGTGTAATAAATATTAGATGTGAAAAATATATATATTATCTTCATTACACTTGCAATGGAAAAGGCATCATTCATTGATACTGGACTTCACAGAACAAAAATTATTTTGACTGAGCATTATAATGGGTATTATTTTCAGGTATTACTATTAATTGTAGTCTGCAAAACATTAGGAATTTAAGATTGAATTTGAATTTGATTGTTCTTATTGCTGGCTGGAAGTGATCTAACTTGCTGTTCATTACTTTGACACTATTGTTTTGTAATAAATTATAAACAAAACGTTTAAAATTAGATTATCAATTCAGACAAAATTTTGATATGTTTGTTTTATTTTATTTTGACAAGTACTAGCACTGAAAAGAAATATAAGAACAATAATATGAGACCAAGTGCTAATTACCAAATAAGGATACTTTTAAGTGAATAACACCAAAGACAAAAGCTAGTTGTTTGCTTGCAGGTGTGGTGACACTGAACCGGCCCGCCGACCATGAGCAGACAGCCTGGATCAACATCACGATGCGCGCTGTTGACGGAGGCTCGCCGCCACTCAGCAGCCTCGCCTCGCTCCATGTGCTCATTGAGGACGTCAACGACAACAGCCCAGAGTGGACCACGTTCCCAACCACTGTGGAGGTGAGTGCCATAGGCTCTCAGCATTTTTTTTAAACTTATAATGTTAAAACATAGGGTTGAGTATAGCATCATATTAAAACAGAACAGATTATAAAGTTAAAAAGGTACGAAATTTATTTAATATTATAAATGATAGAACCAACTTCTTTTTTATTCACATTTAATAATTAAATATTTTCGACCTTGCAGTCATCTTCAGAATATAATGCAAAATGGACAAACTTAAATTACAAAACAGTATGGTCTTCAATATTACATATTCATAATACAGAACATGAGTCAAAACATAACAAGTCATTTTTCAAGTCAATAAATTTAAATAAATTTCGTACCTTTTTAACTTTATAATTTTTGCTCTGGTTTAATAGGGTTGGGTGTAGCAAAATTACTAACCTAACCTGACAAAGTCTAAGTCTAAGTCTAAATAAATAGTTCCTAGATGCCCATAAGGGGCCAACACGGAACGGAGTTTGTTTAAGGCGGTGAGCTGACTCTTGAAGGTGGTAGCAGAGCCAGCTGAAATTGTGTTGTCAGAGAGGGCATTCCACTCTGGAATAGTTCACAGCACAAATGAGTTTGAGTACACCAGAGTCTTGGACCGGGGTCTGCGGATCTGATAGCTGTTTATACGAGATGGCCTAGAGTTCAGGGTGAGGTCCACTTCACTGTGCTTCACCTGCACTTTACCAAAATAGATGTTGTACAGCAGGGCTAGGCGCAAGACTCTCCTTCTTTCCTCCAGCTCAGACCAGCCGAGATCCTGTAGGATTGCCGTAACACTAGTATGCGGCGAGTACGACGACTTTACCCATCTCGCTGCTTTTCTCTGGATTTTTTCAAGCTTTGCTCTGTCCTTCAATTTATGAGGGTCCCATATGGGTGCTGCGTATTCGAGACCCAAGCGGACAAGTGAAGTATAGGCTAGGCGTCTGGATGCTAATGGAGCACCCCTGAGATTACATCGTAGAAATCCCAGCTTTTGATTGCCTTTCTTGGCCACATAGTCCACGTGATGGGACCAGGACAGGTCATTGGAGATCCACACGCCTAAGTACTTGGCGGTGCTCACCTCTTCGAGGATCACATTATGTAGTTCGTAGAAGTAGTTCATTGTTCCACACAGACCAGAGCGAGTCCGAAGGATGTTGCACTTCGTCGGGTTGAATTTCATGCCCCAGGTGATACTCCAAGCTTGGAGGGAGGCAAGGTCTTGCTGGAGCAGTACTTGGTCTCTTATGGTGTGAATTGGCCGATACAGAAGACAGTCATCGGCAAAGAGACGAATACTGGTTCCTGTGTTGAGATTACTTTCAATGTCGTTTATGAAGAGGAGGAAGAGTATGTATGTATTTAATTTCATATTAAAAGTCACTAATTATCTTAATTCTGCAATGACACTATTGTTTAATCTAATATTACAGCATAGAACATCATACAATAAATTGAAGATGTGTTTGCCTTCTATCAGGAATAAATTCTGGATCCTTATCGTTGACATCAGTGATGGTGATGGTCACTTTTGCAGATCTAACATAGATGACTTATACTTTTTTTTAAAGAAGATATAAGTTCAAAATAAAATTATCTTTCCATAGGAAATTACATGGATTATTATTCTTCTGTGTGCCAGTAAGCCGCTGAGGCCTCCGGCAAGATTGAGGCAGAGATAATTAATCCCAAAGAAATGAGGGTAAGGAACCGTTCAGTATTTATGACAGGGTGGTGTAGGAGGATTTCCCGAAAGTTTGTTGAAAAAGTTAATAGCCCCCCTTCAAATCTGTGAAAAAATTGATGACCCACCGCACGCCCTGCTCCCTTAACAGTTGATGCAATCATTGTCATTTCATTCAAATACAGTTCTGGGATCACATGCTGTGTCATAGCTAAATCTTGAAAATATATATATATGCAAGTTTGGTGTCATTAATACTGAATGGTCCCTAATATTTCTTATTTATAACATTATTTTAGCATCAGCACTTTATCATATTAAATTACAAGAGTTCAGTTGGACAAACAATTGTTCTCACTGGTTCAACAATAATAATCGTTTTATTCAGATTGACTACACAAAAAAAATTGGAACGATTCCATTAAAAAAAAACAAGGGCAAGAAGTATGTTTCTAAAAAACATCAAAGAAATCTTCCTGTCAGAGTACTGGTAGATTGTGGCCGAAATTTGAAACTAATGTTGTTAACCAATGATTTCAAGCAAGATCTGTTTACACTTGATGGAACTTTCAATAAAGAGATGTTCACACAAGGTTGGATGTTCTTTTAATTTAATTTTTCTATAGATTAAAAAAGAATGCATAACTAAACAATGTTCTACCATTTTTTGATGTTCTTTTTTTTATTTCAATCATCTCTAAAATCTGTTTTTTTTCTTGTGGCTAACATAATGTAACAAATTAAATTCTTATGCAGTTGATATTGATATCACCATGGACTTAAGTGATGATGAAACCATGCAAGATATGAAGAACACTCAAGCACATAAAAACAGCATGGCCACAAAAAATTTCTTTAAAGAATACAGGAAAAATATTGTAACGGTATTCACCACTTCCTAATCATTTGTTCAAGTTAAGTCAACAATTCCAGTTTAGGCCAATTGCATTTGTCTTGCAACAATTTATATAATAAATAGTCATAATATATAAACAATAGATATAATCAGTCTTTCAACTTCAAAGTGCTTTTTCTTGGGAAATTTGAAAGACTAAGGCTCTAAATACTTCTCCAGAAAAAACATTATCTGGAAAACTAAAACTGTCGAAGCGTTTTTCAAACTCAATATAACAAAGCAACTGTTAATTTAATAAAAACAAAATATCATCGTAATTGCTAATTACATTTGACTTAATCATTATTTAATCATTTTTTCAGTTTGATGATAATCTGCCGAACAAATGTTATGTCCAAACAGTTGTTAATGCACTAGTTAAATTACCAAGTCTCCTATGGTTGATGGAAATAGAAACAAGAAATTTGATTAGTGCATGCTCTAATGTTAAGGTAATAAATAATGACGCAATAAATGATTTTCTGCTTATCATAGTACATTGAGCAGGATATGAAACCCATAAAGGATTCTCAAAGCTCACACGGTTGACAATTTTCTTGCTGTTCCACTCGAATGTATGTAGCCCACATTTTGGTGCAAAATGAGATTTATTCTACTGCTAAACACATTCTGCGCAACTGGAACTTTAATAATGGATATAGAATGAGAGCAAGTTTATTTTCACATTGAATAATAATTCAAATTAAATTAATACTCTCACCACTCTGCAGGATTCAACAACACATTATGTAGAGTTGCTGACTTACCTAAATTATAAGGAGATTGGTGAAAAACAAGACGCAATAGAGTTTTTCCAAAAGATTGCACATATCGAAATTTTAAAAGAAGTAAGCCTTTATTCAGTTCATACCATGCTTCAGAGTATTAAACCCATGGGTGTTACCTTGATTATAGGCGAAATATTCTGCATTTTGTAAATCACACGTAAAATGACTACATCAAACAGTCCATCAAAAAACTGTAAAAACACTCCTGTTTTGTCAGTCACTGATTTTTGTTTCATCTTTTCGTTAGTCTACATAAAGAAGTTGAACTCGGCAAAATTTTTATGATTTTTTGAAGAAATCAACAGATTATTGCTAATATTTTTACTTTATTTGAAAGGACGATTATCTCTGCACCGAACACGCATTTTACACTGCAAATTTCAACCCATTAAGTCTTGTATCTTTCCGACAAAGCATAATATATTATATATCATTCAAAAGTTATACGTGTGCTGGCAAGCTTAGGGATAAGAATTTAAATATTTACCAGTCCATGGGATTTAATACTAAGGAGTACGGAAAAACTGTAAACCCATTTTACATTCGCAACTAACCTTCATATTTAATTGAGAATATCATTAATTTGATAACGATCTTTATTTATTAATTATTGATTTATTTATCATCAACTTCATTCAAACTATTAATTACTGAGTACTCGATTTTTAAATCCAAACAGATACATCTGAAAACTGAACTAGTTACATAACTTTTGTAGAATGAAGAATTTACCAGGAATACCACATTGTCCAGAAAAAGTGTTCAAAAAAGAACACTGCGTCGCTAGAACGACGTTGACTTATGGGCAATTAAGATACATTGTATATACTGAAATAATGTATACTTTACAATCAAGAAATTTATGAATTTGAGGAGAAAACATCAGAATGAATCAGAATCAATATATCCAGCAAAAAGATATTTGTGTTGCCATACAATAGTACTGAATAACAAGATGATAATCAATATCTGTTTCAAATCCAATAATCAATTTTGCTGTTGCTTGGAATATTGATTTCTTTCTTGAAGGCTAAGTGGATTGAATATTGTTAAAAATGTCATAAAAACGCTTCTAGAAAGCTCAGTTTAATTGGCAGATTGCCCAAAATCGAATCACTTCGGTGTCGCCTCAAACCTCATAGTTGTGTAAAGTTTGAACGAAATCGGTTCATCGGTACGCCCGCTAGCTTGTCCACAGACATACATACATAGTTACATAGTTACATAGTTACATACAAACGAACCAAACACAATGCTTGCTTCAGCAGCTGAGCTGAAGCGACGCAATAATAATTTTAACCAATCACAAATTATTCATAAATTTAATTATTGGTATTGGCATATTTTCAACACACACAACAATTGATTGTTTGACTTTTGCAGGAAGGACACTTGCATAGTGATGAGCCACCCTACATATTTGTTCATAAACATCTTTGACAGGACCATGAACAAGGTAACTTTTATAGCAGTTATGAAAGTCCAAATCAAGTAAGTAGTATGTATATAAAAAAAGGTGAAGTATTTAAATAAAATGTCAAACCCAGAAGTGCCACTAAATGACAATTCACATCGGTTGACAACTAAAAAAAACCAGCTTCCTCCCCATATAGGCCCGGTGTGTCTGACTTATCTGCAAATTTGAAAAAAATAAATAACATTTTTTCAATCTATATATATAAAGGAAGAAGCGGTTTTTTGCGTCACAAAAGGCTTCTTAACCACAAGACGTACACACTTGTATGTAAAATCAGGACATCTTGGTGGTCGTTATAATATCACATTTCAAACCAAATAAATTGGTTTTA
Source organism: Streblospio benedicti (assembly GCA_019095985.1). Taxonomy (NCBI): domain Eukaryota; kingdom Metazoa; phylum Annelida; class Polychaeta; order Spionida; family Spionidae; genus Streblospio; species Streblospio benedicti. The sequence goes on along the minus strand of CM032669.1, from coordinate 2,791,649 downwards.
ATAATAAAAAACAAGAAAAAAGAATTTCTATAAAGTTTGCTTACAGGGCCATGTTTGTTAAAGGTACGTAATACGTTAAACGTTTGTATATGTCAAACGTATGTTGCACGTCACACGTACAGTCATACAGCGAGGGAGCTGGGAAGGGTGGTGATGGTGATGGAGGTGCATTTTATCTGCTCCGGACCTGTTTTGAGGAGGGGTGTTGGCAGAAAGGGTGTGTGTGTCCATATGGCTGGGGGGGGCATGGCTGGTGTCCATGTGGGTTGGGGGTATGGCTGGTGGTGAGTCAGGGAGGAGCATTCTATCTGTTCCAGATCTCATCAATTTCAACCCGAGCAGCAGCAGAAAGGGGGTGATTGACATTTAATGGTCTGCACGTGTTTAGCACGGGTAGGAGTACCTGGAGGGAGGGATGTTAAATGGATCAAGCATTGACACATGCATGTAGTGTGTGTATGGCTGTCACATATGAGTGTGGGAAGAAGGTGATGGAGGTGTATTTAATCTTTCCAAGACCTGTGTAGTGACGGGAGCTGGTGTGAGGGATGTGGGACAGGGGAAAGAATGGGAAGGGAGGAGCATCTAGTATGTTCCAGATCTCTTCCGTTTCAACCAGAGCAGTAGCAAGAAGGGGTGCATTAATTGTGGACCTGCTTGGATGGGTATGAGGTAGAGAGGGTTGGGGAGAGAAGAGAGGGCGGTGGAAGGAAGGGTAGGGATGAGTGGGACATTTAATCTGCTCCGCACGTGTTTACTATGGGTAGCAGTAGCTGGGAGAAGGGATGTTAGAGGGATCAATCATTGCCATATTTAGTACATTTACTGTGTAAATGGCTGTGACATTTGACGATGGGAGGACAGTGATGGAGATGTATTTCATCTGTTACAGACCTGTATACTGACAAGAACTGGTTCGAGGGATCCTACAGGAGGAAGGATGGGGGGGAGTATCATTTAATGTGTTTCGGATCTCATCTGTTTCAACCCGAGCAGTGCCGGGTATACAGCTAGTATTTTATATAAGAGAATGTATATATGATAATGAAAAATGACAAAAATTGGTAATTTATATTTTAAGTGATAGAAATATCTTGATATAAGAGTCAAATTTAAATGAAGTAAAATGCAAAAAAAATGACCAAAACTTATGTTTCTATATTCACGGTGTTCAATCGATCTCCAGTTAATGTGCGTAACAAGCAGAGCTGGTGAGAAAATCAAGAGCTTTCGTATGGGAAATGTTTACTTTTGAAATTACAGGTTCTGATTTTTCACTGCAGGTAGTATAAATATCTGTCTTTGGCACAAACTATTTGGCCCATGCATCATGAGAATATCTGTAGTGTCTATGAATGGTTTGTATGTCCACTTCAATGGTCTGGTTTTGCTGCTAAGTCTGCAATAGTTGAAGACCCTTGTTCTACATGCCTGTCCACTGTCAGAAAATGAGTGATATCTTGCCTAATATTGCTTTGTCAAGCTGTAATATAGGTCAGCTGTGTGGCATATACTTGACTGAAAACTATCTTATGCATTGCATATAGATTATCAACTTATATATTGTGTTAAGTCTCCAAATCCACAGAAACTGGTTTGCTCCTTATATGAAAACTGTTTATCACAGCTTGCCACTACTTTAATAGTTTTTGTGCAATTATATGTTTTTAAAAAGCATGGGATTAGTGTAATCTGTTTCAATCAACGTTGAGATACAATCCTGTTCATATACATGTTGCCTGAATTAAGCGGCTTTACAGCCACAATATCCATCATTTTCCATCAGATGACACCAATTTTGAAGGGGGGTGATTATGTAGACTTAGCAGCAGAAACCAACCCATGTGAGTGGAGGTAACACACATCAGTATGTGCCAGAGGTATTCTTATAGGGCATGGACGAAAGAAATTGTACTAAAGATTGATTTTCAGCCTGTTTACAGTGAAAAATCCAAATGTCTGATTTCAAAAGTAAACATTTACAGCACAAAAGCTCTTGATTACGTACATTAACTGGAGATCGATTGAACGCTGTGAAATTTACCCATCAAGATAGCCATATCATAAAATCATTCAGATGTAAGTCACTAGCCCAAGTTTTTATATTATATAAAAAAATAGTCACATCTATCGCTTTCATGTTGATTTTATCTCCACAAGTTTGGGCATGAGTTTGGTAGATCCAAATGACCGAAAGGCTTGGAGGGGACGGTTGAGATCCAGACTGGGCAGCCAGGCCACACCCTCTGAATGAGGAATAATTAGGGCCTGTTTAAAATAAATTTAGGATTTGATTGATTTGATTGAATGAGTCAGAATGGTTGATTGTATGCTGATGCAATGCTATTTACATATACATGTTTTTTTTTTTGAAGTTTTTAAATTTCAATAATTGTAATTCTCCTGATTAGGTCTTCAAACAAGACGAAAATATTAGAGAATAAAAAACTTTGGAATAACTTTTTGAGTATCATTTTGAACTTTAAATTTCTTTGGTGGAAAAGACGGTAGCTATAAGATGAGAAAAACCAGCTACAACCAAATTATTCATCTTAGTATTCTAAACATTTATTACAATAAATTT
>CM032669.1:2717204-2788965 GCA_019095985.1 Streblospio benedicti | reverse complement strand
GATAACAACAATAGAGTATCAAATAAACAAACTATTACAAAACAGAACGTCATCAAACATTCCCCAATTTAAAATAAACAGTACCACATGCTAAAGCTTTTGTTACTAGCTGGGGCTGGCTTATGTGTGAATTAATGAACCAGAAACATATTACAAATAAACAGTACCACGTGCTTAAACGGGAAAATACCCCAACTACAGCTGGACTGTTGCTTCTAAAAATAGAAGCCATGTGCTTTTTAGTAAATGACGTCAAATTAGCAAAACATTTTGCAACTACAGAGGCTTTAGAATAGGCCTTAATGTCAGACCATTTAAAGGCCTTGAGATAGGCTAGGTCTGGTACCCACTGTCAAGACGGTGTTCACCCCTGGGTTTCACGACACGCCTCCACTCGGGGAGGACTTCACTTCGAATCAGTGCTGACACGCAATGCCCTACAAACAGTCACGTGAGACTCAGTCCACGAGAAGGAGGAAAGCCACCTCGGAAGAACAAGTGAATGTGGGCCTATTCCGAGGAATGGGTCACAACCCTATACTTGCTGCCCATCCAGCATCTAGGAGAGAACTGCCGCTATTATATTCGGCTCAGCCCCAGCACCAAAGAGTAGTAGTTCCCCAATCCTACAGTGGCCATAATAAACAACATCTAAGCCTATCAAGGTGTGTGCAACCCATGGGAAACTAACCTATTCCAGTGCAACTTATGGTAAGAGTAATTTATAGTCTGCGACCATGCTACAATGAGTCGCGTACTGGAGGCCTAGAGTACTTCAGCAGTTTTGCTACATATGAAATAATTGTATTGAATGCTATTGTATATGTAAATGTGCTTATTTACAGTCGTAATTCACAGTGTGTCGTACTCATTGCGTCATACTGTCATTGGTGACGCACCCACTGAAGGTGTGCAGCAGATGAAGCAAGGCAGAATGGACAATGGCTGAGAACATTTCCCCCCATAGGTTTTTAAAGATATATGTTTGGATGTCAGAATAGGGGAGCAGCGTCTTGAACTTTCCCCATGCAGTATTGCATCTGGTGCTGAATACGAGTTTACATAGTCTTTCTGAGCATATATATATATATATATCCGAGATAGCATAAATTGGGCTCTTGTCAACCTTGATATCTGATCTACCATCCATCGGACAAGCTTCACCCTGAAATCTTAGACAGGCGTAGTCTGTGCACCAAAAGCTTGCATTGTGACCAGGAGATGGTGTTCACACCTACACCACTGCGGCACGCAGCACATGGGCACTTGCCAGAGTCCCTGAGAATGTCAAGATCAACACCAGGCACCATTATCTTAGACGTCATGTTGAATCTTAAGATCTTTTAGCTCCATGGTGTCCTTTCAGGCTTTCAGCTTTGCAATACTCATCTTTTGAGTCATATCAGCTATGACCACCAGGTCATCTGCGTATACTGTGAGTAACTCCCAAGGCACACCAGAACGAAACTCACATGATAAGGCCTCTAGTACGAAATACTAGAGGGCTAAAGACAGAGCCCTGATTCACACCGACCCCCCACTCCGAACTTCTCACTGTGCTGTCCATTAACCCCCACTCGACTTCTGGCATTGGAAAAAATGCCCTGGACTACACAAACTGCCCATTCCTTCATCCCTACACCCAGCAGTGCCCACCACACAACTTTTTTGGTACACGGACAAAAGCTTTCTCCAGATTGACAAACTCAAGATTGAGTGGTTTATTGACAGCAAGGTACTTCTCTTGTACTTGGTGCACTGCGAAGCTAGATTTTGGCATCAGTCGTGCTTTGATCCAGGACAAATCCGAACCATTGCATCAATGTCGACCGTAGAATGGATGAAAGAGTCCATCACCCTCTCAAGCAACTTCATTACTTGGTCGGTGAGCTTGAGTCCACAGTAGTTGCCATTGTCAAGAGCTTCTCCCTTACATCTGTAGAGATTCAGGATGAAACTCTCCTCTCCATCCCTAGGAATTGAGCCATAACATAAATAGATAAAAGACAGGTCCAGCCAGCTCCCTTATCGGCCTTATCAGTGCCACACCCTGCTCCCATGTAGCTTTTAGCATTTCCTTCGTGATGCCAGAAGGACCAGCAACTCTACAAGATTTCATCTTCTTGAGAGCCTTGCCAATTCGTTCTTCAGTAACTGGGAAAGGTGGACCCATTACTTGGGGGACCATGGGGAGCAGATCACAAGGCGAATTCAACGTTGAGCAATCTTGCATAGTGCTCAACCCATGCTTTCATCTTTTTCGTAACACTGAGTGAGTTCTCTTAAACATTAGTGTCATTGGGAGAGATGTCACAGAACACTTCCTTCTCAGCTTCCAATTAACTTAGCACCCCAAACAACCCGTTATGCATTATGCTTTGCTTCAGTATATCGTTATTGGCTTCACCCGACTTGCCAGCTTTCATCAGGGCCTTGTAAGTTTTGAATCGAGCTCTCTTCTCATTAAAAGCATCATCTACTCTGGCGTCCCACCACCAGGTCTCATACTTCCAGCTTTTAAAGAGACACCGTCCTTCAGAATGCAAGATTATTCAAACTGAGTTGTGCTGTGTACATTAATGATCAAGACAATACCTTCTTCTAAAAGCAATGCATAGTGTCAATTGATTTAAATAAAGTGAAAGTTGTAATTGTGATGTTCTTTTCAAAGGGTGCCATGTCTCCGAGAAAAGGGGAAGGAACAGGCAGTCAAGATTGATGTAGCTATAGTAATGATTAAATGATGGTGTTGTAATTTTTGTCTTTTTACTTCATGGATGATATTTTTGACATCACAACAAAAGTTAATACAGCAATGGAGTCAGCAATGCGCGCGTCTGTTGAATCTGCGACGGTGGGACGAATAGCATTAAAAGTGGGAGATGGCTGAAATAAGTCGGAGATGGGAGAAAGGCAAGAAAATTTTTGGGAGAGGGCAGATTGGCAACCCTTATAACCCCCCCCCCCCCGATCACTCACATTAGCTTTCACTCACTATGCTGTAGCAACCTAGTCTGTACTTTGTATACACTAGTGTTTTGTTGTGTAAACGATAAAATGCTATATAGATCTATGTAGTCACTCTTTGCAGAAACATGTCAGATCAATCTGACGTCTAATACGCAGAGTGTACAGTAATTCTCCTGACGGACCAGCCCGCGTGCTCATGACGGAACGACTTAAGTTTTATGACGGGTCAGCCCGGAATTCTTCGTAACGGAAAGTTTTCATGACGAATCGTCACATGTGGCGTTTACTCGCTTACTTTTTTGCTATGGAGAATATTTCATGTTTTGACAGAAATATATCAAAACAATGATGTATGCAAAAGATTACCTATATTAGAAATTAGGAAATCGATTTAAGGTGAGTTTCAATTTTATTGCAATAGTAAACTGTCAAGCGGATGTATTGATTTCAATCGAAGACTCTTTCAAAGACACATTCAAAGCTGATGAAGTTTGCTCAACACAAGCACTGTCAGTTTTTATTTTATGCTATAAGTTGCCCCTGTGGTATACAATTACAGGGTTGCCAAGTAGTACAGATATGTCGGGTATTAATACAGATTTCCAACCCCAAATACCCAAATACTAAATCTACCTTCAAAATACAGATTTCCACACTTGGTGTATTTTTCATTAATTATTTTTTATGAAGTAAAAGCACAGGAACTGCATCCCAACATAATCAACATAGATATGTGTGCTTGTGATTGGTGTTAAAAGCCCTGAATGCTGCTTACATTACACCAGAAATACATACATATCAGTTCTGTGCTAATGGATTTCTTTATACACCCAGTATTTTTGTAGACTGTTTTGCGTTCCATCACAGAATACCCCTAAAATACTAATTTTGGGCAGAGAGCAGTGAAGCAAACATCTATGGCTAGATTTAAACAAATATTCAGTTGTGTAACAGTGTTTCAAACATTTTATTTCACCACGCTATTAACTATATCCACAACTGCATTGATGTAAAATACAAGTCTTTCACCCAGTTCAAATAATGAAAATATCTCGTCTTTGAGATTTTGACATGAACACATGACATAATTGTCGTAGTATTTGAAACAACAGCCGAATTGTGCGATAGGTGTTCTACTGTCCATAATGCGTTCAGTTTTGACGTTAAACGTATACACATGATACCTTGGATATAGATTAAGACTAACCAAATACATGCGGCAATGATATGTGGGTCGGATATTAGTACAGAACCCTGTACCTAAGACACGTATTAGTGATTAGATGTCTAGACACTCTGAGTGTATGTGTGTATTGTTGTCAATAAATTGAGCACTACCAATAACTTGGGCCTGACGTCCATAGTATCCCTTGTACAATAGTATAAAAGAGTATCAGAGCTTCATTTCGTACCATAGTTCAATAGTTAGAGCACCTCACATCCATCCCGTATATTTTTTTGTTTAACCCATCGTAGCACAGCTTTTAATGAACCAACAATAGCGTTTAAGGTGTTAAAAGGAAGCTACTTACTTGTGTTTTCGTAAGATAAATACAATTTTAATAGTTCATTAAAATTACATGATCTATGATGCATTTTGTTATGAAATAACGTATGCACACCCATCCCGTAGGTGGCGATAATATGCGATTTGCGCATGTTTATTTACATTAGATCTTACTAGAAATGTTCTTTTTACACTTTGGCGCCAGGAAAACTATCGTGTTCAAAGTAGTAATATTATTTGGTACTTGTTTGGATGCTAAATATTTTTTCAAAAAACATACGGGATGGGTGTGACCTACGGAATGGGTGTGCACTGCTCTAATGAATTTTCTTTCAAATTTCAGTCATCGTCATGGAAAGTGTGACTCAGAATGGAGCAGCCCACTTTCCGCGTAGCTCGAGCATTACAAATAGAAATGGCTATGCGTTCTCGAAGGGAGACAGTTATGAAATACTGGACATTGAGATTGACCGAGGTTGTGATCAGTCGTGTTCAAATGGTTTATGTGGACAGCAGGAAAGCGATGACAAGAACATCCCACTGTTCAAGTATCATGAATTGCCAAGCTTTTTGAAAGGAAATCCTTATGTGCTGGAAGGCTATCGATCTCTCTTGCCATTCAGTCTCTGTCTCAGAAGGTAAGCAGGATGATGGTTAGATGGAAAAGTGCTACTATTCAGCAGGATTAGTACTTGAGGATGAGTGAACCTGGTACCATTTTAAACTTATTTTTATGAAATATGTATACTTTCTGCTCAAAATGGACCAATTTCTATGGTATATGGATGAGTGGATGATTGCTTAATCCTGACTGACTAACTAAGCCTACCCTATATACAGTACATCCTCGTTTATCCAGACACGTTGGGAAACTGGAATGACATTCGGAAAATCGATATATCCGGATGATTGAGGGGGAGGGGTGGGCGAATGTAAGAAATCATGTATCATCGTGTGTTTACGACCACGAGTGACTATGGACGATAATAGAACATTTTCAACAAATACCTTGTAGAATGACTCCTCCATCACTTTGATTTGACGTTGATATATCATAAAACAATATTCCCACAAAGATAATTTAATAGAACCTCATTTTATAGCCTGTGCATTGGACAGACAGCTATATTTTGTGATAATATTAGTTGAAACATGCTTTCATTCGTTGACAAAGGCTAATACTGCGTGCATTGCATGAGCACTTGCATCATACAAGGCTTATACAGTTAGACCTACAATAATTGATTCTTTCTACTAGAATGTTTACATATATAAGAGACAGCTGTTGTTTACTCTGTCTCTTATATATGTAAACATTCTAGTAGAAAAGAATCATTTATTGTAGGTCTCACTGTATAAGCCTTGTATGATGCAAGTGCTCATGGTGCATTGTGTTCATCTGCTCCCATGAATAAGTAAAAGACAATAGTTCGAGTCCGTACTCGATCTCCCGAAAATATACGTCAGCAAAAAATTGGGACTATAGCAGAACGTCCGGTTGATAGGAAAATCCGGATATTTGATATTCGGTTAAACGAGGTTGTACTGTATTTGCATTCTCTTACCTTAACTTTTCTAAATAGCTTGCTAACTTTTTAATGAGCCGATTGTAAAATTAAGTTTAGTTTTATTTAGTGCTGAAAGGCAGTTCAAATGTGATTGTTATAAAGTCTAATCTAATCAATCATGGTTTTTATTTCAATGCTTCATCTTTCTGTGGTTTGTTTAGGTTAATGAAATCTTGTAACCGGCCATAGTTAGTAGACATATATCAGTGTGGGAAACTTCTCCAAAATAGGCACTGGACACCAGGGCTGGCAAGTTAAAAAATTTACAGGCCCTAGTGAAATCTTAGCAGCCCTGGCATTAAGTGCCGTATCTAGGGGCGTCCGGAAGCATTCCACCCCACAAAGTTTTGGACATATATTTTAAAAAGAGATTATGCGGGGTCATAAAGCTGCCAGACAACTGGACAGCCAAGTCTGAAGACCTGCAGGGCCACTAGTAAACTTGCCTGCCTCGGGCCACTGGGCAGGCAGCCATTTCCCACGCTGCATCACATATTCACAGTCACACATCATTCGCTTTGCAGTAAATGTCGAGAAAGAAAAGTCAAACCAGCAGAGAATAGGTGTTATCACAGCAGTGTTTGTAAAGTTTTTTTTTTTATTCAACGTATTTAGAGCAGGAGCTTCCAAGACTTCCTGAGGCTAACTGTGCCAGTTGTTTATGATGGGAAGGATTGTTGTCTCACTCTCAGTTTCAGGTTGTCACGTATTTTACTTGCAGTCTGTTTTTGTGGACGAACGAGACGCTCAACATCTGGAGCCACCTGCTGGGCTTCGTGCTCTTCTTCTGGCTCATGCTGTGGGACAACGCTGTCTGGATCCCGAGCCGCGGAGGTGGAGTCTGGGACCACGTTGTCCTGTCCCTCGGCATGCTTTGCTTCCAGGTGACAATCACCACGCATTCCATCACTCAGTGCAAAAACAACGCCAATACTATCCAATATCAAGTTTATACGGTACACTGCATGTTAATATGTATAGTTTTTCTTATCTTTGCAATAAACAAAAAAATCCTAAAGTTTAAAAAAAAAAAATCTCTAAAATAATATAAATCGAACAACAGTGATTGTTAAACAGATTGAAAAGGAGGCTGTTGCCTTGAAACCAGGTTTCAAATAGAGAATAAGTTATTTTTTAACTTTAGATTTTTTCGTTTATTGCATGGATAAGAAAGACTATACATATTAACATAACGCCAATACTGCTTTCTGATTGGTCCATAGACGTGCTCAATTATGCGATTGAGCACACTAAAAAAGGCATGCAACATCCAGATTCTGAAAGTGGGTCACACTTTCATCTCTACTCAAATAATAATGAATGAATGCTCACTTTACTTGCAAATAAAGCATAGGCGATTAAAATATGCCTCACATGGTACTTGTTTTGTAAACGTTACAAAATAACCAATGCGAAATGAGGACACGCAGATATTAACATATCTACAAATGGCTACCTTCAGAAGCCTGTAAGTTGTTGAATATATCTAGAAATAATGGATTATCATTGCTGCAATAAGACACCCAACAAAGTGTTTACTAAAAATCCTATGTATTTGGTACACAGGGCTTGGTCTCATTTTGTTTTGGAATGGTCTTTTATGCTGTATTAGTAGTGTTCACAATTGTTATAATGTTTTTTTTTTTTTTTTTTTTTTTATTTATTTATTTTTTTTTAAATTCAAAATCAAACAATTGTGAACACTACAAACACAGCATAAAAGAACATTCCAAAATAAAACAAGGTGTTTGAGTTATAGACAAATAAATCCATAATCCTAATGTATCATACAATTTCATTGGATTTCTTTTAACCCTCTTGACGCCAGCCGTAAATTCACTATACTCCCCCTCAGTGCCAGACACGCATTTTGCGTGACGTGTTATTCACTGTGGGGGGCTTCAGTTGTCATAGTTGAAATATGATCCTTTGTAGCTCTTACGTTTTTCATCAGAACATTTTCACATTTACAGTACACATTCAGGAGACGGTCTAGTTTCTTATTTTTACCATTATAAATAAAGATACATACAGCATAAAGTTAAATTTTGACAATTTCGAATTCATTTGACAGCTTGCGTGGTTGATTTTTAAATATCGTAGTAGCAGTAGAAATTTTAAGTGCAGCGAGTTTTTATCCAGGATAGACACAAAAAACACCATAAACCATCCCTATTTCATAATAATATATTTTTACTTACAATATTACGGACCAAAAACGTGTTCAACTTTTTATTTCTTCAAGGCCGTGAAGTTTTGACAGGCACCAGTGCCACCACTTGATCACCCGACAAAAACATCATCCGTTTTGATAGAAATACTAGATTTCCAACGTCCACACTTATTGGGTAGATTGCCAAACGGTTTATTTGTGATTCGGTATCCAAGATACAATAAGATGGAGCGTGGGTGACGAATAATATGATAATTCTTCTTCAAAAATGTTCAACTTTGTCACTCTTATAAAATCAGCCTTGCGCAGCGCGTCGCTGATATAGAATCGAGGGATAAAGGCTAATTCAGGGTTCCTTAGCAGTGTCAACGTGTTTTGTGGCGCTTGAACCTAAGAATACCGCTATTCATTTTGATTAAGGCTCAAAATATATATCTGGATATGACCTTGATGAGTCTAGTTTCACATTTGTTTAAGGTCTCGATGAATAGCAGGCTTCACGACGATTCAAACCATATACGACAAGCTATGGTTTGCAACACAAATAAGAGTATTTCTCTCAAAATTGCAGCAGATAATGCGTGTTTGGTGGGTAAATATTCGTTCACACTAATATAATTAAAATATTAACACTATGCTGCTTATTTACTTCTAGAAATGCTTCGAAATGTCAAGGTAAAGTTGTTGTTGTTGACATACCGGAATTTGAGCCTAGAACCACGAGTGTTTATATACGAATATGGCAGACAAACTCAAACTGTTTTTTATGAAAACTGAGGCGCATATATGCGCCTCGGCACTAAAGGCACGTAAAATCTGAGGCGCATATATGCGCCCCGGCACTAAGGGGGTTAACGGTATGTATAGACTGAGTTTATGATAAATCCAACATTTTTCATTTACAACTTCAAAATTTTTGGTCTAGTCATCTGTAGATCATCCTCAAGAATGGCGTCATATGGACGTGACGGGAAGTTATTGCAACCTACGTAATTGCAGAAGCACTTTAATACATAGGAGAGACTGCAAGGAAATTCAGTGTCAAGTTGATGAACATAAGAAGTGAACACCAACACAGGTTTGCGGACCAGAGCATCCCAGCTGTCCTCTGCCAACAACCCACATAAGTCTGCTATCACACATCACGTAGTCCAGGCAAACCACATCCCAGACTGGGACAACAGTAGAGTTGTGTTAAAGGAGAGCAGTCTATGGTGAGACAGATTAAGGCAGCCATCACAATCAGGGCAACACTAGAGACCATGAACAGAGATGAAGGTGCCTACCAACTGTCTTATACATATGACGGCCTCTTGGAACCGGGCACTGCCCACAGGGCCCATCTGAAGTCATAGGAACTTCCGGTGACATCACATTGTGCAATACCTTTGTGTGACGTCATTCTTGAGAATAATCTACAGATGACTAGCCTGAAAATTTGAAGTTGTAGTGAAAAATGTTGGATTTATCAGAAACTTAATCCATACAATCCAAAATCCTGTTACTACGCCTTAAAAATAATTTAGGCGATGCAATTTTCAGAGATGTGAACATCCGGGAAAAAAATGTAAAATTACGTTTTTCGAGGTCTGTAAAATCATTACGTCTGGGACAAAGGTTTATTACGGGAATCTGATAGTTTCATGGAAATATGCACTTTTCCTTGAAAATATTGCATATCAGGTGTGTGACAGACATTTGTTTGACACACTTTTGCCGCTCACCATGCAGCCTCCATTCCATCCTTTTAGCTGGATCAAGCCGGTAAATGTAGCGCATGGAAAACGTGTTTTCGCGCTGTTGTTTTTGCGTTTTGATAAACACATGTATAGTCAGGTGCCGATCACTGCACTTGCAAAAAACCTAAAATGGCGTCTGCTTTAAAGCTTTTTAAGCTTAAATTATTTCATTTTACAGCAATTGGGTATTACCAGGAATAATGTAAGGCATCTGTACTACGAATACTTGATTTGTAATACCATTCAATTTCGCCACATTGTGTAGCACGACTTCAAATGTGTAATTTTCAGTCTTCTGCTTTTGACAACCTATCAGAAAATGTTTAAGAATGTGATCCATTATTTTCACAGTTGTAGATTTGTGGTGGGTACGTGCAGGGACTAAAGGATTTGAAAGATTGCAGTGTCAGATATAGAGGCTGAGCGGTTTTACCCCTTCCCTCTCCGTCCATGCAATTCCTCTCCCAGCCTACAGTACTGATTTCGTCAGAAGGATACAGAGGAAAAATTTTGAGAATTACGCTCTGATTGCTTACAGTTTTCTCCTATTTCTTCTCATTGTTGCGACTGTTACAAGCGAAAAAACGTTTTGTTGCTCCCGCAAGTTACGTGGTTTTTTATAACTCGCCTGAAGCTACGTTTTTTTTCCCCTTGTATTATGCATTTTACGGAGGTTCCCGTAATAAAAGGAATATTTCTAAAAGTTCATTTATAACCACGCCGGACATTTTGACAGATTTTTGTTTATTTGGGTGTCTGTCAGCACTTTTCAGTAACCAAGCGGCGCTATATGTGTATATGTGGCGAAAATAAACAAGAACACACAAACAAATCCAATTATTAATGAGCAATAAAAGTATCAACATTGGCATGTGTGGAAGTGTAAGAAATTATTCTGATTATTACATTTTTTTCTGTTTATTTCAATAAACGTAAGTATTGTAGTTTCATTGATTGAGCAGTTCAAAACAACCGTGATAGGCGTAACTTTGTTTCGAATTGTTAAGAATAGTTACGTTTTCTTAACGCTGATTTCTCTAATTTCGTTACGATTCTGTATCCTTTTGCCATAATCAGTACTGTACCCCCATCCCCTTGGGTCATTAAAAAAAATTACATCAGTAACTTGTGATATTTATTGCTTCCCATACTAAGATTGTACTAAATGATCGCTATTATTAGATCTGTAGCTTATTATATGGAGAAAAACATTAAGATTTTATTATGATTTTTGTCCGTTTTTTAAGATTTTTCTCTGAAAATTAAGATTTTTGATGCCTCTGATTAAGATTTTTTGTAGTGACAAGTTCACATCTCTGAATTTTTAAGACACATGAAAATTTATGTAAACAAATAATCATGTATGGAGGCCCCAGAAAAGTTATTGTTTTGAACCTAAAAATGTCAAAACAGAATTTTAATGTTTGAGCTCCTAAATCGCCAAAATGATAAATCTTGTGGGCATGAATTTTTCATGACTTTTGTTTATAAAGAAAATGGCTCTTAGAATGTCTAATTTTTCCTTAATAATTTTTATTAAGTTGATCATATAAATACCGTATTCGTTCTTATAAGTGCACCCCCCTGTTTACACAGATTAAATTAAACAAATCTTGCGTGTTTTGCGAAGCTTTCACTCACCTGGCACCATATTGTAAGACTAACACGCCAGTATTATTTGGATAACCACAAACCATGCCTGGCAGGTTGTGAAACAATATTCAAAAGTTCATACTTGTTGACATTTATCGCTCAAAGCCAGAGATAAAGAAAAAAATGCAAGATCTGCAAAAAATTGTCAGGGTGCGCTTATTAGTCATTTGTTTTTGTTTGAAATATGTTTTGTTTTTTTGTAAGCAAACTATGCGCCTATTAGAATGAATACGGTATACATTTTTGTGAAAAAGGATCAAGATATTTATGCAAATCATGACTGGATCCTTATTAAAATTGTACAGCCCAAATATTAAGAGACTATGCATACGTTGGAACCTGTCATAAGTATTTGGTGAGACTTTCAATGTCGCAACATTTGCATCTGACCAAAAGAAATCCTCAGAGGAGCAATTGAGATTTCATTTGGCATGGTGAAGATGTTGCGACATCAAAAGTCTCACCGACTACTACATTACAGGTTCAAATCTATAGATTCTCTTTTATCATGAATAATGGAACATACTTTCTTGGCCCAAATATTCTGCACAAATGCCTCCTTAGATACATTGAATTATTTGCATAAAATCTGCATGCTGTGGCTGCCATTTTGTTGTCACCTTCATATCTCCTGGAAAAAGGAGCACTACATTATTTTTAATGCAGCCTGTATCACCGTGTGTCAAAGGGCATCTCTGGTCAGAAATGGCTTAAGGCTGACACAATGTAAATATTTACAGGCAGGATTTTGGGGTGTAATTTTATAGAAACAAGTTTAGGCCAATGAATAATTGTGAAGAAATGGAAAATTAAACTTAGATAAAATGTGTATATTCAAATGGCTCAGCAGGCCTTTTCTGTGACACAAAAAAGGTCATGTGACTGTTATTAAGGCCATCAGGCCATCCGGGATTTGATATTGCAGTTTGAATGACAAACCCGACGATGGGCAATTTCAATCCCTGACAAATCAATAAAATGTCTATAACCTTGTTGTATTATATTTGTTCCGACGAGATATCCAACATGCAAGTTATTTTTTTCCTCATCACTGATGAACACTATGAGGATAAGGCGTGATGAGCAAAAGATTCTTTATACTTTTTTTTTACAACAGTCGATTTCAGTTTCGTTTTCACAACACAGGACATTTAATTAGTCATGTTCAGGCAGACTCTTATTGCATATTTGGTGAGGATTCGCCACCACAGGGTCCAGTTGATTCAGACTACACGGAATATTTGAATTTTTGAGCATGCGCACTGAGACGGAAGCGTCATGTGCAATTTATTCTTCATAAATAATAGTATGTGGACGGTTAACCGGATAACCGGCTACGGTCGATTTTTTAAGCATAACTGGTCCCTACATTGACAAACCGGTTATTGATTTTTATGATTATTTTCATGCTCAAGCTATATATATCCATATATTTCATTAATTTTGCGTGATTTAACATTTTTGGCTGTTCAAATTGCCTTGCTAGTGAACGTAAAAGACAAAATGCATAAACCGCAATTTTTTTTAAAAACTAGTTGATACAGGGTGTCCAATCAATAAATCCAGGGTCCGGTCGTTTGAGACTACACAGAAAATTTGAAATTTTTGAGCGATAATCGCGGTTAATCACTTTGAGACGTTAATAGAGCCGATTAACTGGTCTCAATTTTCTCGAACCGTCCACACACTAATAAATAAGTAAGTTATTTTGATTTTCCGACAAGCATTCGTAATAGATTATTATAATTATGTTACTAACGGATTATACAATTGTATATTTGAGAATTACAAGTGACAAATATCATGACAATCTATTTGACACCCAGAATCATAGCAAAATGTACACGGCTGAGTGATAATGGATGTTTGTAGTTACTACGTGAGTTTGTTATCTTTATGGAATTATTAGTCCCAGGTCAGGGCTGTAGCTACATATGAGGCAACTGGCCTGCCTCCCCATTTTGGGGGAAGTTTGTTTTTTCGACCCTGATTGAAACTGAGAGTTAACATATTTGTTTTTATGTTCCAAAAATTATATAATTATGTCTCATAAATCAAACTATACAAATATGAAAAGCATCAGTATCAATACTTGCCAAACGTACTCCTTCATTTTTAACAGGAACTTTTTGCCTTCTTAATCAATAGGCCTAACTGTGTTTTATTTCTGAGCCTCAGAAGCCAAGAAAAAATAGACCCAGAAGCAGCGGTTATAATTGCCTCACCCTCACCCAGCATATTTACCTCTGTTATGTACTCCTGCATGCGACGGCCCTGTAGGTATTATGACATAAAAACCCAAAAAAAAAAAATTTTTTTCAAATTTTTTTTTTTTTTTTTCCCCTTGGAAAAAAATTTCTTTCCCCCCAAAAAAAAAAAAATTTTAAAAAAAGGAAAAAAATTTTTTCCCCCCCCCAAAAACCCCCCCCTTTTTTTAAAAAAAAAAAATTTTTTTTTTTTTAAAAAAAATTTTTTAAAACTTTTCCCAAAAAATTTTTTTTTTTTTTTACCCCCAAAAAAAAAACCCCTTTTTCCCTTTTCAAAAAAAAGAAAAAATTTTTTTTTTTTTTTTTATTAAACCCAAAAAAAAAATTTTTTTTCCCCCCCCTTTTTTTGGGGGTTTTAACATTTTTTTTTTTTTAAAAAATTTTTTTTTTTTTTTTTTTTTTGAAGGCCCCAAAAAATTTTTTTTTTGGGAAAAAAAAAGGGGAAAAATTTTTTAAAAAAATTTTGGGCCCAAAAATTTTTTTTTTTTAAAAAAAAATAAAAAGAAAAAAAATTTTTTTTTTTAAAAACCAAATTCCCTCCAAAAAATTTTTTTTGGGGGTTTTTTTTAAAAAAAAATTTTTTTAAAAAAAATTTTTTTTTAAAAAAAATTTTTTAAAAAAAAAAAGGGTTTTTTTTTTTTTTTGGGGGGTTTTTTAAAAATCCTTTTTTTTTTTTTTTCCCCAAAATTTTTTAAAAAATTTTTTTTAAAAATTTAAAAAAATTTTTTTTTTTTTAAAAAATTTTTTCCTTAAAATTTAAAAAGAAAATTTTTAAAAAACCCCAAAAAAAAATTTTTTTTTTTGGGGGAAAAAGGGGGGTTTTTTTTTTTGGGGAAAAAACCCCCCCCCCGGGGGGAAAAAAGAAAGATTTTAAAAAAAAAACTTTCCCCCCAAAAATTTTTTTTTTTGGGGGTTTTTAAAAAAGGTTTTTGGAAAATTTTTTTAAAAAAAAAAATTTTTAAAAAAAAAAAGGGGGGGAAAATTTGGGTAAAAAATTAATTTGGCCCAAAAGGGTTTTTTTGGGGGGGTTAAATTTAAAAAATTTTTTTAAAAAGGGGGGGAATAAGCCCCTTTTTTAAAATTTTTTCCCAAAAAAATTTTTTCCCCCAAAAAAAAGGGTTTAAAACTTTTTATTTTCCCCCCCTTTTTTTTTTCCGTTTTCAAAAACCCCCCCTTTTTGGGGGGGTTGGTTTCCCCCCCGGGCCCCTTTTTTTTTGGGGGGGCCCCCCCCCTTTTTTTTTTGGGGCCCCGGGGTTTGGGGGTTTTTTAAATTTCCTTTTTTTTTCCTTTTTAAAAAAAGGGGCCCCCAAAAATTTTAAAAACCCGGTTTTTTTTTTTTTAATTCCTTTTTTTTAACCCTTTTTTTAAAAATTTTTTTTTCCCCCAAAAAAAAAAAAATTTTTTTTTTTTGGGTTTTTTAAAAAAAAAAAAGAAAAAAATTTTTTTAAAAAAAAAGGGGGTTTTTTTTTTAAACCCTTTTTTAAAAAAAAGGGGTTTTTTTTTTTTTTCCCCCCCCCAAAAAAAAAACCCCCCAAAAAAGGGGGTTTTTTCCCAAAAAGGGGCCCCCCGGGAAAAAAATTTAAAAAGGGTTTTTTAAAAAAATTTTTTGGGGGGAAAAAAAGGAAAAAAGGGGAAAAAAAAAAAGGGGGGGAAAGGGCCCCCCTTTTAAAAATTTTTAAAATTTTTTTTTAAAGTTAAAAAAAGAAAAAAAAAAAAAATTTTTTTGGGGGAAATTTTAAGAAAAATTTTTTAAAAATTTTTTTTTAAAAAAATTTTTTTTTAAAAAATTTTTTTTTAAAAAAGGGGGGTTTAATTTTTTTGGGTGTTCGGGGCCCCCTTTTAAACTCGCCCCTTTTTTTTTAAAAGGGGGGGAAATTTGGGGGGCCCCCCCCGGGTTTTTCCCTTTAAAATTTAAATTTTAAAAATTTTTAAAAAAAAGGGGTTTTTTAAAATTTTTGGAAAAAAAACCCTTTTTAAAAAAAATTTTTTTAAAAAGGGAAAAAAAATTAATTTTTCCCAAAAAAGAGCAGCTAATCAGTTGAAGTTACAAGTGGTTTGAAATTTTCAACCGTCACAACTAATAAATAACAGTTTTTGATTTTCCGACAAGCATTCGTAATACTAAGTGACAAATATCACGACAATCTATTTGACACCCAGAATCATAGCAAAATGTACACGGCTGAGTGATAATGGATGTTTGTAGTTACTACGTGAGTTTGTTATCTTTATGGAATTATTAGTCCCAGGTCAGGGCTGTAGCTACATATGAGGCAACTGCCTCCTCTGTTTTGGGGAAGTTTGTTTTTTCGGACACTGATTGAAACTGAGAGTTAACATATTTTTTTTTTTATGTTCCAAAAATTATATAATTATGTCTCATAAATCAAACTATACAAATATGAAAAGCATCAGTATCAATACTTGCCAAACGTACTCCTTCATTTTTAACAGGAACTTTTTGCCTTCTTAATCAATAGGCCTAACTGTGTTTTATTTCTGAGCCTCAGAAGCCAAGAAAAAAAATAGAAAAATAATATTTGGGAGGGGTGGGGGGCATGCCCCCAATCCACCCTAGAACAACTGTGCGGCTATGGCAATTGCCTGCACCCTCACCCAGCATATTTACCTCTGTTATGCAATTCTGGCGACGGCCCTGTAGGTATTATGACATATACACCAAGGAAAGTTACTCTTGGTCAATATATCGGGGGTTCTAGGTGGGGTGCACTTCATGTTCGTATAAAGGAGCATGGGCCTATATCAGAGATCAAATCTTAAAATACCCTTATCCCTCTCTTTTTTTGGCCCTTTTTCCCATATACCTCTTTTTTCAGCCTTTTCCCCTTATCACATTCCCTTTTAACCCCCCTCCCCCACCATAACATAATAACTAAGACAAACTTCAAATAGATCAAAGCATAGATATACATATAGTAACAAACACAATAGAGCAATAATCCTTCACATGTTGTAGCAACAATAAGAAGCTACTTTTTCTCTTAAAATTTCAAAGGTCAGTTAATTATTCATTAAATGCTAAAAGTATTGGAGTTGTTTCTTGTTTTGTTCTTTCATGATCACTAAATTGAATTACTAAGTTCACAGTTCGGAGGAGATTAACACCAACGACCAACGGACACGCCCCTGTTCGCGTAATTATATATAGATGAAGTTTATCAGTGTATCAGTTTATATAATAGCATCATAATTTGAGATATATGAGAAAAACAAAGATGTGTGTTTTAAAGGTGTGGTGTGAAAGCATTCGATTCTGCTGTCTAGAGTGTTTGCTGGACAGTAATGCAATCCTTTATAGAAAGCAGTGCCTGGTAGTCCAAATGCGTGACCAAGTCAAAATTGATGAATAAAAGAGGTCCTAAGAGTGATATGCCACTGAGCTTATATTAATTGCTTTATTACTCCGAATAACCATTGTAACTGCTCTAACCATGGATTTCCTGTGTGATTACAGATCTGGCGCGATGTGTACCTCATCCTCATCACTCTGCTGTTCGGAGCCGTGCTCTACTTCCAAACTCAGCCGCGTTACTATAGTGACGGCTGGTTCCACAAGCGGCTACTGCTGTATATTGGGCTGTCCGCGTACGGCGTCCTTCCCACCATGCACTGGGTGTATCTAAATGGTGGAACAGCAGCGGAGGTTGTGCAGGTGAGATTTGTTTAGACCTTTCTTCATACATCAGATGATAATCGCTTAATTGCACATCTGATAATTGAATATGCTGGATGAAGACTGTAAAACCACTTGATGATTAATATCTTATAAAATGTACTGTGAATTGCATATCTTGCTTAATCGCATAAATGTGAGTGGATGGAGGTTATGCAATTAATTAAACAGTAACCATTGAAAAATATATTTGTCTTTATCACATATTCTTCTCTATTTTTGACGACAGGATTGAAAAAAAAAAAGCTAAAATATACATGTATATATAAGATTTGTATTATTGTGGGAGTCATATTTAGTAAGATAACATATATTTCAAGAGATGAGTTTCAAAGGAAATTCATTTTTATCTTCTAGGCAATTCAATATTATGCCTTGTTTTAGAATATAATTAAAGAAATCCATTGACTCTTTTCCATGCAGCTGTTCGTCCCGAAGGTGACCGTCATGTACATTCTCGGCATGTGCGCCTTTGGATTCTACATCAGCAAGTGTCCTGAGCGGTGCTTCCCAGGTAAACTCCCACTCGGAAAATATTCCGTTTTCTAAAACAATAAATGTTACATATTTTCCTATGAAAATGAAAGTGTCGACAGGATTAGTGGCTACATAACGATCTGATGCCTAAAGAGGTTATCAGCTAGCTTTGAGAAGTAATGTGTAGCACTTATAGTCAATATGGTGCAAACAATCAATGTACGTCTCTAAACCATTCTCTTTGTCAGATTTAAGATGTACCCGGTATTCCAAATGCTTCATACAGAACACCTAGCATTTCGAGAAAATCAACAAGGCCACTTGTTCCAGTGAGCAGATTTATTGTTGCATAGCCAGTATCGACAACATAAATCGCGTTCCCTTCTGTACGCAGTGTTGCCAGATGACCAAACTTTGACTGTGGCCTCACTCCGACAATTTGTCAGACCACTTTTCCCCAAGAATTTATTACGTAATAATGTAATAACGTAATAAGTACTCGATAAACTATGACAGGGGCATCCATACAAAGGATTTTGCAATTCAGATCAGTTGCTTGGACACGAAAACACGTACGATGCCTTCATTATCACCCATATCGGAGTGGTCATAGAAAAGTAATTTGTTTGAAAAAATAGCTCTCAAATGGCACCATTTGTGTTGTAATTTGTAAGTTCCCATTTTTTCTGGGGGTGCATGCCGCGTATGCCATACGTCGACTATGTACCCGTTTTTGACGCCTACGGTGCTCATTTTGTCGGACCACTCTTAACCCTATGGATGCCGTGGGATCCTGTAGGAGCCCACTCTAAATACCCCCTTCAGTGCCGTGGGCTCCTGTAGGAGCCTTATTTCAGAAAAAAACAGTTTGATTTTGTCTGCTATTTTTGTAAACAAATACTCATGGTTCTACTCTCAATTTCCGGTGTGACAACAACAACAACTTTACCTTGACATTTCGAATATTTCTAGAACGAAAAAAACAGCATAGTGTTAATATTTTGATTATATTCATGAGAACGAATATTTAACCACCCAACACGCATTATCTGCTTCAAATTTGAGCCCCGAAATACTCTTATTTGCATAGGCAAAACCATGGCTTGTTGTACATCGCTGGCATTGTATTGAGACCAAAAATAAATCTGAAACTAGACTCTCAACGTCATATCATGGCATCTAATGTTGAGTACATGAACACGGTATTCTTAGTATCAATTGCCAGCAAAACTACGTTGACACTGCTAAAGGATGCCAATAAGCCTTTATCAAGAGCGCTCTTACGATTCTATCAGAGCGCCGCGTGCTGCGCAAGGCTGATTTCCGGGCATCACCGGTTTTTGGCAAGATAGGCCATGATGTGACGAACTTGAACATTTTGAAGAAGAATTATCATATTCGCCATCCATGCCTCTTCTTATTGTATCTTGGATACTGGATCACAAATAAAACGTTTGGCAAACTACCCAATAAGTGTGACCGTCGGATATCTAGTATTTCTATCAAAACGGATGATACTTTTGTCAGGTGATCGAGTGATGCCTGTAAAAGTTCACGACAATGAAGAAATCAAAGTTTGAACACGTTTTTGGTCCGTAATATTGTAAGTAAAAATATATTATTATGAAATATGGATGGTTTATGTTGTTTTTCGTGTGTATCCTGGAAAAAACGTCGCTGCAATTAAAATTTCTACTGATATTACAACATTTAAAATCACCAGCTGAAGTTGTCAAATAAGTGGGCGATTACTCGAAATTGTCAAAATTTAACTTGATGCTGTATGGATCTTTATTTATGATGGTGAAAATAAGAAACTAGACCGTCTCCTGAATGTGTACTGTAAATGTGAAAATGTTCTGATGAAAAACGCAAGAGCTACAAAGGATCATATTTTAACTATGACAATTGAAGACCCCCACTGTGAATGACACGTCACGCAAAATGCGTGTCTGGCACTCAGGGGGTATCATAGTGAATTTACGTCTGGCTTCGAGAGGGTTAAGGTGCGTGCGACGGCCCTGGGCCTTGCACATCACACGCTGAAGTCATTTTATCTTGATCAAGAAACGTCCACCCAAAAAATATCCTACATTGTTTCTGGAAAAGTGATAGGTGATTTTCGGCGTATGCCAGAGTCTTATCACATATATATTTTAGTGACATGACAAGACTCTGACGTATGCCAAAGCTCTGTCGACCGAATCTAAATTATAAATGAAAATTCTATAGACATATTTAATGTTAGAATTCTAAATATGTAATGCCATTATAGTTACATTTAGACAGAGCAGGAAAGGTATCATTAGACAAAATGAGTTTTGACAAGATAGAAATAAAAATGTACAAATTTATGACGTAAAAAACACTGAAGTGATATTTCTGTAAAAATTAATTATGTTCATAGTGCAAACATGGAGTAGTATCTTTGAAATATTTTAAATCCAAGTTTTGTATAAATTGTATAAAAGTGCTAAAAATAACCTCAATATTTAGATATGTCTCTATGATTAATATTGTGCTTTCTTAATTTGTCCTGTATCCTAATATTTTTTTTCCATAAAATAGCACGAAAAATCGTGATATTTTTTTTGCTCCTCCCTTATCCCACTTTCAAGTTGGAGATCCCTTATCCCTCTTTTCGGCCCTTTTCCCCGTTTATCCCTCTTTTTTCAGCTTTTTTCCCCTTATCGCACTTCCTTATAACCCCCCACCCCCATAATTGTGAAACAATACATGTTAATATTTTCCTATGAAAATGAACAGGATTAGTGGCTACCTAACGATCTAATACCTAAAGAGGTTATCAGCTAGCTTTGAGAAGTAATGTGTAACACTTATAGTCAATATGGTGCAAACAATCAATGTACGTCTTTAAACCATTCTCTTTGTCAGATTTAAGATGTATTCCAAATGCTTCATACAGAACACCTAGCATTTCGAGAAAATCAACAAGGCCACTTGTTCCAGTGAGCAGATTTATTGTTGCATAGCCAGTATCAACAACATAAATCGAGTTCCCTTCTGTACACATTGCTGTCAGTTGACAAAACTCTGACTGTGGCCTTGGTCATCACACGGTGAAGTCATTTTATCTTGGTCAAGAAACGTCCACCCAAAAAATATCCTACATTGTTTCTAGAAATGTGATAGGTGATTTTTGGCGTATGCCAGAGAGTCTCATCACACGTATATTTCAGTGACATGACGAGACTCTGACGTACGCCAAAGCTCTGCTGTCCGAATCTAAATTATAAATAAAAATTCTATACACATATTTAATGTTGGAATTCTAAATATGTAATGCCATTATAGGTACATTTGGATAGATCAGGAAATGTATCATTAGACAAAATGAGTTTTGACATGATAGAAATAAAAAAGTAGAAATTTATGAACGTAAAAAACACCGAAGTGATATTTTTGTAAAAATTGATTATGTTCATAGTGCAAACATGGAGTAGTATGTTTGAAATATATAATCCAAGTTTTGTATGAAGTGTATAAAAGAAAAACCTCAATATTTAGATATGACTCTATGATTAATATTATGCTTTCTTTTTTTGTATTGCATACTAATATTTTGTCCATAAGATAGCATGGAAAATCAATATTTTTTTTGCTCTTCCCTTATCCCACTTTCAAATTGGAAATCTCTTATCCCCCTCTTTTTTTTTGCTCTTTTCCCCTTATCCATCTTTTTCAGCTTTTTTCTCTTATCACACTTCTTTATAACCCCCCACCCCCACCATAACATCATGTTAGAACTAGGACAAACTTCAAATAGATCAAAGCATAGATATAATAACAAACACAATAGAGCATTACTCCTACACATGTTGAAGAAACAATAAGAAGCTACCTTTTCTCTTGAAATTTCAGATGTCAGTTAATTACTCATTAAATGTTAAAAGTATTGGAGTTGTTTCTTGTTTTGTTTTTTCAAGATCACTACATTGAATTACTAAATTCATATGACTGGTCAGAAACGAGTAGAAATGTAGAGTTTCTGCCAATCAAATAGGGTTTCATTGCTCAATTTCCAAAACTATTTACCCGGTATAACATACACTATGTCTAAATTTTGCACTCCTCTCGGTGTCAATGGGAAAATTGAGCTGTATGACAATGACGTCTTTAGATTATTCACTTTGTTCTGATAAATCAGACGTCAGCATGCTCAATTTTGACCAATCAACGACAATCGATTGGCGGTCATTTTTGCATTCTATGATGACTAAAAATTTCACTAAACCAGGAATAAATAATTCATGGTGTTATTTAAAAATAAAGTATGTGTATAAATTTACAAAAATTCATGATTTTGAGGCAGGGATATAATTTTTCATAAGTAGGGTTTCTGCAGCTATCAAAAAGTATTTTTGAATCCTATGACACTACACGCTTACATTTTAACATTTATTGACAATGTGACCAGCAGTGACTTCTTCTGGTCTTTTTTGATTTTGATCGTCACACGGCGCCTACAGGTGGAATTCCCGCCAGATTGACCAGATGGAGGAGGGCTTGATTTTGCCTTGGTTAATGATAGAATGTTGGTGCTTGTAAAACCAGGAATAAATAATTCATTGTGGTACATGGTGACAGTTAACAGTAAATGTTAAATATTTACAAAATTCATTAAATCTCAACCAAATGGATA
This sequence comes from Streblospio benedicti, assembly GCA_019095985.1. NCBI lineage: Eukaryota > Metazoa > Annelida > Polychaeta > Spionida > Spionidae > Streblospio > Streblospio benedicti. The sequence continues at coordinate 2,766,254 of CM032669.1, read as the reverse complement.
TTCCTACTACTAAAAACAGTCTTCATAAAGATATCCAAAAGTAGTTCTTTATATCGATTTTATAAACATATATTTAATATTTTGTGTTTGATGGTGAAGATAGATGGATATTTCTTTTTAAAACCACCAGTAGATGTATTTTCCTCATGCATCTAGGACTAATAAGTCAAAAGCATAGACAATATTTCATAGGATATTCTAAAACCTCTGCTAGTTTTTTATAAAAGGAATAATATGACCAACCAGTCACATTTATTGGTAAGGTGGGTGCATTGTGAATTTTATACAAAATATAAAAATTATGCTCACAGGATTGTGAGAGCTCTTAAAATGTGTGTTTTTTTTTTAAATCTGCAAATTATTTAATTGTAAAGATACTTTATAGACGCTTTTATTCAACAAAGATTGTCCCATCTTTAAACAAAATAAAAAGGGAATATTTTACAGAATTATAAGGAATTCAATATTACTTATATTATGGGTATGCTAGACCTAAATCAAAATATACATACCACTTTTTCATCCTGCTAAATATGTAAAAGTTACTTTTGATAGCCTTCCAAATATGGAAGGTTAGCCTAAAATGTAATAACCCACAAGATAATGCATTAGTACCCAGAATAGGATTGCTATAAATCCGGTTCAAATCCATCTGACGACAGCAGATGAATCGAGCCTCGAAGTCAACACCTTTCAGTTTCCACTTTTGTTTGTTTGTGGAATCCCTATCATGAAATCACATGACGTAGCAAGGGTACCAGCGAATTCGGCACAAAGCCAAAACAACATCAGTTTTTGTGCCGTTTTGGTTGTTGAGTTGTGTTCGTTTACTCCCAGGCTAAGTACTTTGATTTTCATAAGTAGGGTTTCTGCTGGCTGTCTAGCCTATCTCAAGGCCTTTAAACGATCTGACATGAAGGCCTATTCTAAAAGCCTCTGTATGACGTCAATTTTGCAAAGAGTTTTGCTAAAGTGACGTCATTTACAAAAAGCACATGGCTTCTATTTTAGGAACAGCAGTCCAGCTGTAGTTGGGTATTTTCCCGTTTAAGCACGTGGTACTGTTTATTTGTAATGTGGTTCTGGTTCATTTATTCACAAATAAGCCAGCCCCAGCTAGTAATTTTTTTAGCATGTGGTACTGTTTATTTATATTGGGGAATGTTTGATGAAGTTCTGTTTTGTAATATTTTGTTTATTTGATACTCTATTGTTATTTGATCATGGATAATGAAGCAATTAGACATAGCTTGCAAAAGATTGGATATGAACATTTTCAAGTAGTTTTACTTTATCAAATGATTTTAAGTTTTCTTTTTCACACAACAAGCACTTATAGTAGGTAGGAGGTTGAAGTCTGACATCCTTATTTGTTTTTATTTGTGTACTGTAGTTAACTTTTGGGGGACTATTATTTGGAGGTGTATCCATTTTGGTAAAAAGAAACTAAGTCATACGTGTACAAGTAACTGAGAAACATATCAGGATTACATACATAATATCTTGGCTGAACCTTACCTGATCACCCATGCATACATGTTCTGCTGCTTCTGCAGCTGTTGCTAGTGATTACTATGGTTTTAAAGGCTATAACAGGGCAGGATGTTTGAGGCTGCGTATTTAATATCAGTAGAATTCCTAGGGTTCTGTAAAAGACCTTATAACTATTAGAGCTAGAGGCAGTCACAATTGTACTTGCTCGTTGACACGAGTGGTTTATGTAATAATAGAAATAAAAACTATTAGATATAAGGTCTTTTGAAAGACTACTGCCAGCTATCCAAAAGTAGTTCTTTATATCGATTTTACAAACATATATATAATATTTTGTGTTTGATGGTCTAGATGGATAGATAGATAGATATTTGTTTTTAAAACTACCTGTAAATGTATTTTTCTCATGCCTCTAGGACTAATAAATCAAAAGCATAGACAATATTTCAAAGTAGTTCTTTATATCGATTTTATAAACATATATATAATATTTTGTGTTTGATGGTGAAGATAGATGGATAGATGTTTCTTTTTAAAACTACCGTAGATGTATTTTCCTCATGCCTCTAGGACTAATAAATCAAAAGCATAGACAATATTTCATAGGATATTCTAAACACCTGGCTAGTTGTTTATAAAAGGAATAATATTAGGCCAACCAGTCACATTTATTGGTAAGGTGGGTGCATTGTGAATTTTATTCATAATATAAAAATTATGTTCACAGGATTGTGAGATAGCTCTAAAGATGGTTTTTGATATCTGCAAAGTATTTAATTGTAAAAATCCTTTATAGACACTTCGGTTGAAGAAAATTGTCCCATATATAAAGAAAATAAAAAGGAAATATTATACACAATTATAAGGAATTCAATATTACTTATATTATGGGTATGCTAAATCACAATATACAGACCACTTTTTCATCCTGCTAAATATGAAAAAGTTACTTTTTATAGCCTTCCAAATATGGAAGGTTAGCCTAAAATGTAATAACCCACAAGATAATGCATTAGTACCCAGAATAGGATTGCTATAAATCCTGTTCAAATCCATCTTACGACAGCCGATGAATCGAGCCTCGAAGGTAACACCTTTCAGTTTCCACTTTTGTTTGTTTGTGGAATCCCTATGATGAAACTAAACACCTGGCTAGTTGTTTATGAAAGGAATAATATAAGACCAACCAGTCACATTTTTGGTAAGGTGGGTGCATTGTGAATTTCATACAAAATATGAAAATTATGTTCACAAGTTTGTGAGATAGCTCTTAAAATGTTTTTTTTTTTTTTAAATCTGCAAAGTATTTAATTGTAAAAATACTTTATAGACACTTCGGTTCAAGAAAATTGTCCCATATATTAACCCTCTGGAAGCCGATTTTATTTTCACTGTTTTGCTGCTCACTGCCGAGTATGGCTTTTCACTTGACAAGTTATTCACCGTCGGAGGTTCACTCAAAGAGAGTGAAATACAACCCTTAGTAGCTCTTGGGGTTTTTATCAGAACTTTTTCATATATACAGTAATATATTCACGAGATTGTCTGGTTTCTTATTTTCACCATTATAAATAAGGATACATACATCATCACATTCGATTTTGCTTTTTTCTAGTAATCGCCGAATCATTTGACAGCTTTCGCGGGCGATTTTAAATGTCGTAATATCAATAGTAATTTTAATTGTAGCGACGTTTTATTAAGGATACACACAAAACACAACATAAACCATCCATATTTCATGATAATATATCTTTACTTACAATATTATGGACCAAAAACTTGTTCAAACTTTGATTTCTTTATCGGTGTGGACTTTGACAGGCATCACTCCATCACTCGACAAAAACATTATTCGTTTTGATAGAAATACTAGATATCCTACACCCACATTTATTGGGTAGTTTTCCAAACACCTTATTTGTGATCCGGTATGCAAGATACAATAAGATGGGGCACGGATGACGAATAATATGATAATTCTTCTTCAAATATTTAAATTTCGTCACATCATGGCAGATCTTACCAATTTGTGGGAAATCAGCCTTGCGCAGCGTGCTGCATCATGTTAGATTCGGAGTAGCGCTTTCAATGATAAAGGCTTGGCATTCTTTATATAGTTTTGCAGGCGATTGACCCTAAGAATACTGCGTTGATGTACTAACTTTAGATGTCGTTATATGACCTTGAGAGTCTAGTTTCATATTTGTTTGATGTCTCAACGCAAAGATCTCTTCACAAGGATCCCAGCAATGTATGACAAGCCATGGTTTTATGCACGCAAATAAGAGTATTTCAAGGCTCAAATTTGAAACACAGAATGCGTGCTGAGTGGGTAAATATTCGTACTCACGAATAGAATTAAAATATTAACACTATGCTGCTTATTTTCTTATAAAAATACATCGAAATATCAAGGTAAAGTTGTTTGTTGAAACACTAGAATTTGAGACTAGAACCACGAGTAACCCTCTTTTTTTGGCCCTTTTTCCCTTTTATCCCTCTTTTTTTTCCTTATCGCACTTCCTTATAACCCCCTACCCCTATAATTCTGGGCCTTGCACATCACACGCTGAAGTCATTTTATCTTGATCAAGGTACGTCCACCCAAAAAATATCCTACATTGTTTCTGGAAAAGTGATAGGTGATTTCCGGCGTATGCCAGAGTCTTATCACATATATATTTTAGTGACATGACAAGACTCTGACGTATGCCAAAGCTCTGTCGACCGAATCTAAATTATAAATGAAAATTCTATAGACATGTTTAATGTTGGAATTCTAAATATTTAATGCCATTATAGTTACATTTAGATAGATCAGGAAAGGTATCATTAGACAAAATGAGTTTTGACAAGATAGAAATAAAAATGTACAAATTTATTACGTAAAGAAAAACATGTTGATATTTCTGTAAAAATGGATTATGTTCATAGTGCAAACATGAAGCAGTATGTTTGAAATATTTTTAATCCAAGTTTTATATAAAGTGTATAAAAGTGCTAAAAATAACTCAATATTTAAATATGACTATGATTAATATTGTTCTTTCTTTTTTTGTCCTGTATCCTAATATTTTTGTCCATAAAATAGCGCGAAAAATCGATATATTTTTTTTGCTCCTCCCTTATCCCACTTTCAAATTGGAGATCCCCTATCCCTTTTTTTGGCCCTATTCCCCGTTTATCCCTCTTTTTTTAAAGCTTTTTTCCCCTTATCGCACTTCCTTATAACCCTCAACCCTCATAATTCTGAAACAATAAATGTTATATATTTTCCTATGAAAAAGAACAGGACTACTGGCTACCTAACCATCTGATGCCTAAACAGGTTATCAGACAGCTTTGAGAAGTAATGTGTAGCACTTATAGTCAATATGTCGCAAACAATCAATGTATGTCTCTAAACCATTGATGTGTCCATTTTTATTTTTTATTTCTATTTCTATTTTATATTTGTGAGCATATAGCATTTTTTTAAATTTTTTGTGCAGTTTGAATTAAGATTTTTCAAAGTGCCATGATTTCTTACCGTGTCATGTTGGCAAGTCACGAATCTCAACCCTGGAAAGCATATTTGTGATATTGCACTTGTATTTTTCAGGCAACTGTGATTACGTGGGATCGAGCCACCAATTCTGGCACGTGATTGTCGTCCTGGCGTTCTACTGGTGGCATTCTGCGGGTCAGGAAATCCTCCAGTACCGCCTCAATACTCCGTGTGACTCCTAAAGGACCCTTGCTTTGGCCGTGTGATACAATCTAACATTCAACTGGAGGCCGCCTCCATAAAAAGACAATTTCTCGCAGTCCCAAGCCTTCTTGAAAAAGACTGCTATGAACACCTTGATTCACAACACTGGGGGGGGGGGGGGGGGGGGGGGGGGGGGGGGGGGGGAATTGGATTTTCCCTCCAAACTCACAGTCCATTAAAAAATAAATTTCGTTTTCCTCTGGTTAATGCAAGGAAGAAACTTGCAGAAAATAGGTCAATTATTGTTAATTTCATCAAGTACTTCTACAGACTTTGAAAATTTGTGCTTGATGTAGATTATTAGTACTATTCTGAATAATATATGCAGTGTACAGTAGATTATTGTTGTATTTCATAACACATGACACAAATAATATGGTCACAGATGTTGTAGTACCTTAATTTAAAAGCGATATATTTTTGTGTGATAAAGCACCATAGTGAAGTGTACTCATCATAATCCACCTAGTAAGTTTCCCACCAATACAATAACTATTTCTGATATGCTGATATGATAATTTGGCGATATGGTCATTTGCTCTGAGACCTTTTGTTACTCTAACAAGTGTATTGGTTGGTGTTGTATATAATACGGTAATGCAAAATGTGGAAAGTAACTTTGCATTGGAGTGTTATGTACAATGTATGTCATTGAACGAATACTTTACCCAGAAGGTGCACACTTCCTGAATTGCAATGGTACTTCGTAAAATGTTCAATCATTGTCTTCATATTGTGCCAAATTAAATATAGTGTTAGACAATACAGTCATGAATATTCAAACCAAGTCAGTTCTGGAGTTGTAAACCAGTGGTATGATTGTCTTGTCAGTTGTCATAGAAGTGGTTTTGAATTGAATCATATCTTCCCAATTTATCATCTGCTACCATGCGGTAAAAATTCAGGGATGAGGATTCGTGACTGACTGTAGCTTTAGTTCTGGTCAAGATAATATGATCTCACTATTTCATTGATTTTGCAACCAAGTTAGAAGTTGCAAGTAATTATTCAAATAATAATGATATCATCCATTTTGCTAATTCATTCATACTTATATGCTACCACTATTGTCTAAATATTCAATTACAAATCTATTCTTGCTGTTGATAATAATAATCTTCATCTTGCTGTTATTTATTTTTTGTTGTTGTTTCATTAGTAATTTTACTCTCCCAGTTTCTATTATTCGGTTCATTTTACTAATATTCAGTAGGTCGTGTTCATGTAGTTTATATGTCACCAAAATGTAACTTTATATATCATTAGAAATGTATAAAAATGTCATTCATCTTGATCGTATTGTATTGGGAAGCTTGTCAAAAAAAGATAGTGTCTCACTGTAGCAGTATTAAAATCGTGACCATTCTTTCACTTGCATTCTGTTATTATGTTTTACCATTTTGTAAAACAATATTATAATTATAGTAATTGTTCAAGAATTCATATACACATTTTGCTTTTTATTCAGAATCAACAGGGTTAAACATTTCTATGTAATAATTATTTCCAGTACGTTTGTCAAATATAACTTTTAATTAGCATCATTGCACTGCTAAAAGTGAAATTCAGGGCTAATTTAGTTTTATAGTGTTGGTGTCTTGTCATTTTTGTGTGAAATTTTAACAAGTAAAAATCTTTTATTGTTATATGTTATTAAGTAGGGAAAATGAATGTGTCCGTATAGACTGTGATATGCACCAAGTTGTAGGAATATTGTTTTATCTTTTTCACTTTTATAAAAAAAATTGTTATGGTATGAATATGTGTTGGTGAAAACAGAGAGCAAATGTTGTTTTCAATGAGCTGTTTTATATGTATTTTTTTAATTGTTAAATGTGACATGATATATAAACAAAACTGGGTGAGCTGGTAAAGATGAATTATTTTATCAGATGAGTTCTGGTGACACATCAGGCTCGCCCTTTGGGGTCTGCGTGATACGTCCCAAGAACTCACCTGATAAAATGGTTCATGTAACAGACTCACCCAGTTTTGTCTATGGATTATTGTATTGGTGCATGTGTGAAATGTACTTTCAAATTAAAGTGTTTGCAATGTTTTTAATGCCAATATACTTTGAAGTTTTTAATAATTTTGAAGACTGCTAACTTTTTTCATCAAAGAATGTAAACTTCCAGCATTCCTTCATTCCTTCATTCATAATTTTATACAAGAATTTAAAAGCTACCTTTAGGAACAAAAATATCTGTCATGTTGGTGAGACTTTCAACTGACAACTAATCAATATCTTAACTTCAAATCAAACCATCATTTGGAAGACAAAAGATCAGTGGTCCGTACTCAGTGCCCGCAATTTAGTGACCACGCCTGAAGACCAGGCCAGGGAGTGTGAGCACGTCAAAGCCGTGTTAAAAGACAAAGGGTATAAACCCTGGGTGTTTAAATTACCTAAACCTAGAGACAAAGAGTCTTCCAAAAATGCAAAGATTTTAGTGTAAAAACCCTAGTCTGCGTCCTCTATTTAAGAGATCTCTCCGAAAAACTAACTTACGTTTTTCGCGAACACAGAGTCAGCACCAACCACAAACCTTTTAACACCATTAAGTGGATGCTGCCTTCTCAAAAGGTTAAGTCATTGGATAACTCTAAATGTGGTATCATACACATGTATGAAGTCCAGTGCTCCAGGTGTAATTAAGTACACCTATGTTGGTGAGACGGGACAGACACTGAACACTCGTATCAAGGAGCACATCGATGAATTTGTTGCGATAACAATGAGTCTCGTCAACAAGACTGGTATTTTGGATCCTAAAGCTAGCGTTTAAATTTCTTGTATAAAAACTTTTTTCATGTTTGTATAAATAGTGATGATCCCTTCTAATAAGTAATGACGAATGAGCTTTATGAAAATTATACTGGTACAAATAATTGTATTTCACAAAATAAACATTTTATTGTTTTATTTTATTCCATGGCTTGTACATCATTTCATTTGCAACCAACACTTTAATAATATGTACATTAAAATATATATCTATATATATGGTGTAATAAACCATCATAAGAATCTATCAATACACATGTGAACATCTAACATTTAATTTCATTATCAATATTTCTGTAAATTTTTTATTCATGTTTTTGTCAATTGCTAAAAACTTAAATGTGAAACCATAATTTATATTAAATAGCTTGTGTTCCAAGGATGGTGCAATCCTAGCGTCTCACAAAAATCAAACTTAAAGAACATGACTTAATCCTATCCAATATCATTGTCTTAAATAAATATTAAAAGGACATCACAGTTTTTTTCAGTAATCAGATATCCATCACAAAAGGAACATAAAAACGGAGGGATAAAAACAATTATGTTTAAAATGCAATAAATGAATTTATGTTTTCCTCCTTGTGATATGGTCATAGATGACGACCTGAGTGTACTTTGGAGTTTCTATGATTGACCGGGTGGAGTTGTCACCGGGACTAAGCGCCTGTAAAATTAACAAAATGAAACGCATTTTATGTTAATAACAAATGAAGTTTTGTGTTATTAGAACAAAATATGCATCAACTGAGCTTGTGTATTGCATGAAATATTCTGTGAGTTATCTACTAAATTAAAGAAATCATATATAATTTAATCGTTTGAATCAGAGAACATGGCTGCAATAAAAATATAATGCAATACATAAATTCAAAAGTGATACCTTAGGATCAACATTCAAAATTTTCCTGTCCCGTTTGTTTTTGAACAATAGTCCTGTAGCATTTTCGGCAATAACTTGGTAGTTTGGCGTGGGATTGGATGTTGGTGACTGTGTTTCCCAGTTATAAAAGCTGCAAATGATGTGATTTTTAATGTTTTATTTGAAAGTTATATCATATGAAAACTACAACTACAGTGAATGTTGATTAAAGGAAAGATTAAATACTGGAAAGAATTAAACAGAGATTTTAGTACTTATGAAATTTTAAGAAGAATATTTTCATAGATTTGTGGTGAATGCATTTGAACGAATAACACAATTTAAGTCAACAGCTTGGATGGAACTTACAGGCGGCAGAGCGCTGCAACAACAGAAACTTAAAAGTGAACAAGAACAAGAAAAAAACAATGGAACTAAATCTAATATTGAAAGAAAATACCATTGTTATGGGTAAATAATTCCACTGAAAACAAAATATTGTTCAATAAACTTACTATCCAATATTGGGTAAGTATTTTTCATTTGGTATAGACTGAAGTTACACTATACTTAAAAAGTTTGATACATCACTTACCTGAGATCTGAAGGTCTTGGTAATAATTTTCTTTTGCCATTAAAATAAGGTTCGAAGTCTTCCGTTTTTAACCTGTGAGCATAATCTATGTAGCCCGAGATTTCTTGTCCTCTCATGTTTTTGTCACGAATGAAGATGATTGTCTGTAAAATTCAACATAAATCTACATGATAATCTATTAAGTTTCTGTTCAATTCACAAAAATAAGCCCACTTGCTTGACAGATTTAGTTATTTTTGTAGCTATTATCAAAGGAAGCATTATCAAAATAATGACCACAGCAGTAGTTGGAACTGTCGACCAGGTAGGCTAATTTTTGTGTTGTGTCACAATAAAATATGCATAGATTAATAAGATTCCAATCCAATGCACTCCTTCAAGGGTATAAATCTTCATGATTTACAGCTTGTTAATAACTAATATGAGGTAAATACTCACTCACAAAAAATAGTAAATGAATTTATTAGGAGAGATATTTATCAGGATGTAATAATGTATTTTCAAAACAAGTAGAATTCTAAATGTACATGCATTCCATCTATCTGCAACTTGATTTTTAATATTAAACCAACAGAGCATCTTACAATTATAATTCCGTTCATTTAAACGTTCTGTAATTTTAAAACTTATTCAAAATAAACCATAATTACCGTCATTTTACCACTTCTATTTGCCTCTTCTCTTTGTGCAAGACCCTTTAGCAAGGGGTCTTTAATTTCCTTCCCAGAACTGGCTAATGTTCTGCAAAAAATAATTGCATTGAATAATTGACACTTATATTAAAGTTTGACCTACCATGATTTGCAGTTTTTGGTTCCTCATCGTAAAATAATTAACATTTAATTTTTTAGCAAATGTGCATCAATGTGATAATGATTTTAACAGATTTCCCTTAATTTTCCATGCTCTAATAAAAGATTGATTAAGTTTTTACTACTGAGGATTTATAAACACTTAAATACAGCAAAACAAGTTCATGATTGTTTGATTTTTTAGTCTTGTTTATTCTTAATGACGTCTGCCTTAAAACATCAAAATAATGAGTTAATTTTTGCTGACAAAATTACTTAAGCTTTAAATGACAAGAAAAAATTAGCATAATCATACTTCTGTTGACTTCGTTTTGACAGCCGGCTAGCTTCAGCTGCCTGCTTCCTGACTTCAAACTCTTCTCTTTTCAACACCTCCCCACTTCCCCTGTATCCCAACTCAACAAGCTGTCTTGCCAATTCTTCATCCTGAAAACAAAACAAAAATTATTTACATCAGGAAAACTTTCTTGCTCTAATGTTTGATTTAATGTAAAGTATGCAGAGGTGATGAAAAAGCAAGCATGAATACAAAATGGTGGTGAAGAAAAATGGTATCAATTAATATGCATGCATTATTTGACGAGTACAGTACTGGTAGATTCGCATCATCATTTAACATGAGTTTTCAAAGTAACACCTCAATTAAATCTACATGTGTCTATTTGAAAACACATGTTGAACTACACTATCTACTTCAGTGACATTATTAACTGAAATTTGTCATAATCTCATATTGCTAAAAATATTTTAAAACGTTCATGGAAAACTTAAATTTCTTTACAGGAAACAAAATGTTTTTGTGGCATCTGTTAGAAAATTATTATGTTCAGCTTTTTTGTTATTCAACAAGTTTTGACTAGCATCCAACAGTTGGTACAGGGGTCAATCACAGTACTATAATAGACTACAGACTGCGCAGAATAAGGTTATTCGTTTTGTATGTAAATACCATAGTAGACATCACTTATCATCACTAGACTTTTTAAAACTAAAATGGCTAAATGTAAAATTTAGAGTTGATTTTTTAAGTTCAAATTTAAAGTTCAATATGTTTAAAGGCAATGCATCCTCATACTTTTCATACTTTCAAATGAATAACAATGTACGTCAAACAAGATATAGCAATAATTCATTTTATAATCCCCCATGTTAGAACAAGGAATTTATTTTCGCTACAATGGAATTAGATCCCTCAGGAAATTAAAATTTGTGAGAATAAAATGTCTATTAAAATTGAATGTAAGCAACATTTGTTAAATAAAGTGGTTCTCAATGAAGCTGATATGTTTACAATGTTGTACAGTCTATTTTCCATAACTGCGATAAATTTATGAACGTGTTATAACGTCCCAAACGAGCCACATAAGCAGCCCTGGGATGTTGTATTGTCAACATGTGCGTGTGGCGTACCTCACTGTATGCAACAAATCAGAAAATGCAGCTGACACAAATTCTGCGACCAATTACCCCTCCCCCCCCTCAAAAAAGAAAAAGAAAAAAAAGAGATTAAATCAAACTTGAAACTGTGCTTTGTGCTCGATTATTATCCCATGCTACATGATTAAAAAATCATTTGCACTTCGGGTCCCCGTGCAGGACTCTGGTCCCTACTGAAGTGTGACGAGGTAGAATGTTCTAATACTAACTGGACTAACTAATACTACCAAGGATTTTTGTCACACCCTCCCCCAGTTTTCACTTTACAAGGTCGTCCGCTTGTACGGGACTAACTTGTGCAATGAAAACTCACCCCGCAAAATATCCATGCAATGTTCTTGTGAAGTCCATCATCCCCATTGGCTCCTATTTAAGTTACACACGGCAGAGTGGACATCTGGAGTGGGCTTCAGCTGAAAAGAAAGGGTAGTGATCCCTAGGTCTCAGTCTGACAGAAAGTATCATTAGAAAAACATCTCACACAAGATCAGCACAAACATAGGGAAGTTGCAAACTCACCCACATCAGCCTCATGGGCCACTAATAAGTTTCATAACTGTTTTCGGGTTTACCCTTGACCACATGCGAGTTACCACTCAACCACGTTCGGCCATAGACTGAAGTATTATCATTATACCAGTGAGCAAAGTGAGTTCCACTTGTACGGTTTTCTAGAAATGTATACCCCGGTAGTTTCGTGAACCAAATTCGAGCTACTACGTTCACTAACACTTATAATACTGTCAATAGGTAAGAAATACTGAAACACCTTCGGTATCCTGCCTGCATCTACATGTACACGTACTAACTTGAGACCTGAAACAAGCTTAAAAACCTGAGCCTTTAAATTTCACATCCAAAAAACATGATGTGCTACTACCAAGTTACTCCGTTTCAAAGTGCCCAATCCCCACCTCAATACTCCTCAAAGGACCAAGGTTTCCTGTGGCTGGCAGTTGAAATTGACTCATCTGCGCAGTCAATTCATTTCCGACTCACTTGAAAACTGGAGTGTCTTGACCCTGTCATTTTTCAATTCCGGATGGGTGTTCCAGACTGGTACGGGTGATAAACTGTCCAGTTTCCCGTAGTTAATTCCAGCAGACACCCATCCCGCGATCTACAGCATTTGATTTCTAGACTCCAGGTTCCCCTCCTGGCCCCAGCCGCCTTGCAGAAGCTTGTTCATTTCCATATCAAAGGGATCTTCTTGATATCCTAGTCACGGCAACAAAAGTGTAAAATTTTCAGCCATGACACCTATCCAGGCAATCAGTTGTAACAGGTAGTACACACCTGGACTTCTTGTTATGTTTAATTACTCCCTAATATTGCATGTCCATGCTCGAGTCTCGCATCAACTCAAACCCACAGGCCCTGTAAGCGGCTCCTAGCTGGTCCGGGAGACACATGAATGGAGACGATTCCCTGAGGATGGCAAGCACAAGCGTGTGTAGCACGCAGATCAATACTGCCTTCTACAGTTGAAGAGACTATGGGTGCATTCTAATAACAGGCTGGTCGCAGATAAAGAATAAGGGCCCAACTCCACAGGAGTTGGGTTGTCTGCCCAGCACAAAATCTAAGCTCTAAGTGATGCTAGTCGGCTTACTATGCTTGCTACTGAAGTGCATGTCTAATACAATATGGGCTTAAGAAACTACACAGTCCCTAGTCCAGAGCCCTGCATGGGTGATAAGTTTGCACTCGCTCTGCACGTTTATTTTGGAGCCCGTATCCACATGTTTAATGAAAATGGACGCCAATGTGCGGAAGTGTAAGAAATCATTCTGATCATTATGTTTTTTCTGTTTATTTCGATAATCATATTATAGTTTCAGTGATAGAGCAGTTCAAAGAAAACTGTGATAGCTGTATTTTGTTTCGAATTGTTACGAATTGTTATGTTTTCTTACGCCGATTTCTGAATCCTTTTGCTCTAGTCAGTACTTGTATCATGTCGAAGGTTTGTGTTGCATGTCTACATATAGGTTAGAAAATATAGATTCTGGATAACTATACATTATTCCTGTGGTAGGTTTCAGAAATGAGTAAACTCAATTTTTCTTGTACCAAAAACTATGTGAACGACAGGTAGATCACCAATACACCAATCGCTAAAACCGGCCATACGCATCAACTGTGAATCTTACGCATGATGTAAAATTTGGTGACATCTACAATGGGGAGTTCAAGTCATAGGTAGAATTCACGGACTGTGTGTATGGCCGAACAGTGCGATTGATGCTCTACTAAGTATATGCTGTTTTTTGTCGCTATAATCTAAGGTCCACTATGGGAATAAAAATTACTATACATATATGTACATATATGCATACCCTTTTAGTGGTCCTTATCTATTATAGTGTACAATATGTTTGTCTTTTGTTTATAATGTATCTGATAAATAAAATAGTTTCAATTTAATTTTGTCAACATTGTCAAATGTCATTGTTTACATTCTTCCCAAACTTGTTTTTTCACAACGTATAGAACGCACATCATTTAGACAACTTTATGATGCCATACCTCTAAATAATATAAATCCAATGATGTAATTTGTGAATCTAAAAAGTCTTCATAAGTATTAAATTCAGTGACAATATTGTCGCCTCCACTTTGAACTTCTTCCTCCATTTTGAGAGGCCGACGAACACACTTTGTAAACAGATATATCAATGTCCATAACAAAAAGATGCGATGAAATGGGTTTATGTTAAGCCGATAATTCTCATTGACACACAATAAACATACGTATAATTGTACAAAATAACCAGTATTGGCAACTACTGTGAATACAATGATAAATAACGTTTAGACAATAGATATTAATATTGTAAAATCAATGCGCGTATTGCTATGGAAATCGAACTACTTTTTCTCTCGCAAAAAATACGAGAACGTGATACTACGAGGTTTTACAAGTAACTAAGCAACGTAACGCTCGAGAGTATATCAGGTTTGTAAAAAATATAGTATTTATTGTACTTTCTCCTGTCTATCATTTTATGATGAACATCAGAAATAATTTATGTGCATTTTTGTCATGATGACATGTCATTGATACCGCGATAATTGCTACTATTTAATCGAGATTGAGAATTTTGGACCACTTGGGGAAACAATCACCTGCTGGAGCACTTGGTATGTTTATATTTACACAGTCAGATAAGGTTTCACAAGTACGTGCCAGGTAGTGTCAACTAGTTGGACTTTGTGAGCTAACTTCTCATTGAAACTGAGAGTGGATCTCTGCTGGAAACCTGTTATAATACCCCCTTTTTATTTCTTTATTACTGGAAGAGTGATAATTTTTTATCCCCCCAGTCCACAAGTTGGGTATAGGCATTCGGCAATCCTCGTATGTTTCCGCTACTCTCACAACAGATCTCGGATTTGATAGATGTAGGAATATGTACCAAATTGGTGCAAAAGTGATCAGTCCAGTTTGCCTTATCACCACTCTATTAAGACGTTCAAAACAGCATGTAAGACGTTCCCAGAAATGCGGGGCACGTTATTGTTTGGAGGGTTGACGTTTTAAAGAACACGTTGAACGTACTGTGTCCTACGTTGAACGCTGCACGTTTTACGCTAGTCGCTCTTTATTCTCGTAAGCATGCAGCCATTAACATTATTGTAAACAACTTACAACTTACAAGTCAGATATTTTATTGATGATCTTGAATCCGGGCATTCTAGCATATACATGTATTTTTAGTGAGTATACAATGTGTCTGATGAAATAGATGGTAATCAAAATGCCATGGGATTATTTAAAACACCTGGATATGGAACCCAATTGACGTTATCAGGACGGGAAGATTCGAATCGACAAGAAAAGCAACATACATTTGTAGTTCCAAAATGGATTCTCCCCGATCACGTCCGAGGTCTGTTGAGCTCTGAAACATTCCGAGTAGATCTGTGTGGGGTATAGGGCCCATATGGGGCTGCCT
Organism: Streblospio benedicti; assembly: GCA_019095985.1. Lineage (NCBI taxonomy): Eukaryota > Metazoa > Annelida > Polychaeta > Spionida > Spionidae > Streblospio > Streblospio benedicti. The sequence continues at coordinate 2,750,553 of CM032669.1, read as the reverse complement.
TGCATGATGGTGAGAGGGGGTATCCTGGGGGTGTCAAAATTTACACAGCAAGGCATTCGTTCGCTTGTATTGATAAGTAAATCCTTGTGGAGGACGAAGCAAATGTTTTCGCAACTTGTCCCTTTGATGAGTAGCAATTCGATCTAGAGTCTAGTCCATTATGCATATAGGGTACAAGTATACTGCTAAGCATGTTTTATATATACTCACCTGTCAGGGTTGCAAAGATCAATACGTAGGAATGACAAACGATACTCTTGCAGCTCGAATGAGAGGACATAAGCAACAAATAAAAACACCCAAATACAGAAAACTGGGTGTTAGCAGCTGGCAGAATGTCCCACCAATTCCCCTATAACATTCACTGTTACACCTTTTTTTAAACTCAATGACTCCAAAATTAAAGGACTAATAAAAGAGAACATGTTCATTGAACAATTCAACCCTAAATTGAACAATTTATCACTTTAGAACGTCAATTTATATCCATATATGTCTCAAAATAATCCATACTATGTTTACTGTATATATCTTAGATATTCATGAAGTACTGGATTACATTATGTCTTTGTATTTATATGGGATAAAGATAATCCTGTTTTTTAAAGGTAATGCTCAGTGGCCAAACAAGTATGCTTGCACAGAAACAATATGATGTGTTTGGTCCATTCTGAAAGTTTCTTTCATTTAAACAGCATATTAGAATATCCAGAGCAATTTAATTACGACGCCATAAGCAGCGGGCTAGAAACCCATCAAAACATGTGAATGCCAAAATGTAAGCGGATGATTTTCGTCAGACGTAACTTGCAAGGTGCATGTTAGAAGTCGCCTATCTCTCACATGTTAATTGTGACGTCTGCCGTTTGAAATCTGCGGTATGTCTGGCGAAAATCAGTCGATTATGCAATATCACGTGACCTTGTGTTTTAGGGGACGATATGTAATGGAATTTTAATAGGTGTAATAGATACTAAATGTGAAAAATATGAATCTTATTTTCCTTATACTTCCAATGGAAAAGACATTTTTTATTGATCATGGATTTTACAGAACACATATATTTTTGACTAAGCATTATCTTTAAAATGATTAGATATTTAATATCCACTATATTTAAAGTAGTGTATCATTGTTTACAAACCTAGTTCACCATCAAGTGTATATTAACTTCCTATATGTTATTTGTAAATTAACTTTACGTTTTATATATTATCATTGTAATATATTTTCTTTCCTTGAAAAGACTTAAGTTGAAAATGTACAATAGGAAATTAAAACCAGGAATACCAGTCAATCTCTTTTTATTCTATATCACATCTGGGTAGAGAATTGAACAATATTGGGCAAGTGAACCCATGACCTTCTGGTCATGAGTCTAACTACCTATTCACTCAGCCAAAGAAGCACATTAGGTAGATGCTGTAGAAACCAAACATTGGCTGGAGGATTGCCATGATTATGAAGTGTATGATATATTGAGGGACACTGCAATACAATGTGGTCATTAAAACACCGTAAAATCGCGACAAAAGTGCAGAAAAAAATGAGGGAATTGTCATGTTCCATGTTCCACTATGACTTCCTATGTTCCATGTTCCACTATTTCTTTACCCCATGTTCCATGTTCCACTATTTTTTGACCCCATCTTCCATGTTCCACTATCCTGTGTCACCCCCCTCAGTCATAACATGATGCATATACTGTCTAATGAAATTTTTCTTCTGTTTCAGATGCAATCATGGCGTCCAGAGCAAAACCAAATAAGCCAAATCCTTTAGAAACCAGATACCAGAATCTGCTAAAACCTGGAGTCACTGCTGATTCTGATGATTCAGATTCTGATGATGAGGGAAAGAAACAAAAATATGCAGCTTTTCTAAGGTTTGCTATATTGTTTTATAAAAAATCACTGAAAATACATTGGTATTTCTTGGCATTGCGTAAATCTAGTCTAGTAACATTTTTTTTGAAGCATGTTAAACCCAACTTAATGCTGATCCTGTATGTATATTCTCATCTAACAAGTCTTAAGTTATTTACCAGTATCTGAATATGGAGATGTAATGTATTTTAAAGTAATATCCATACTCGATATGAGGTTTTATATAGAGAAAACACACCTGGTTGATACTAGAAATTTTTATTGAACGAGTTTGGCAGCCGTATTACCCAAGTGCGCCGCACGAGGGGAATGCAGGCTGACAACCGAGTTCAATAAAAATTTCTAATATCAACTAGGAGGTGCGCTTTATATTCATCCCATATCAATCTAGGACAGTTATTAAACAAGTTTTAGTCATGCTCATGCATTCATTTTTATTTAATAGATTTTTATCTATCTTGATATTTTCCTACACAGGAGATTGACCATGTGCATTTAAGCCTGAATGTAAACAAACAAATACCAAGCTTCAAAGTAGGTGATGTGAAAGATAAGATAATAAAGAAATAATGCATTCTGGTTTGTTTTTGAATATGGAGTGTAATGCCATTCTTGCATTTACAAATGACACATCAATGAAGAAAGTCATAATATTTTATCCTAACAAATAGCTCAGGTATTTTACGTGAAATCTACATGAGAATGGCATTTCTTAAAGTGCAAGATACATCAAAACGTTGTGCGCACTTTTAATGTACGTTATTGTCTTAGACGTAAAATCATGAATGTGAAGAAGGCCGGCAATACACCACACTGTGGTGTACGGATGTTTTTATTCACCAGTAGGATAGACAGAATCAGCGTGTGGTGATCAAGGTATATATACCCGATAAAAATGTGGCCTTAGTTTTTGTTTTTATAGCCATTATTATGTTTTTATTTTCAGGGAAAAAGAACGAAAAGTTGGACCTGACGGTTTTGTAGATTCTGTAAGATATAAAAACTCATATGTCGTCGGAGGAGAGAAGAAAGATAAGAAAAAGGAAGGATCAGGAAAAGGAAGCAAAAAAGGAACAACAGTAGTGGATATGGCGGTAAAAATTGAAAAAGATGAAAAAGACTACGACAAGAGAATCAAGCTAATTGAAGTATGTTGACATATCAAACATTTTATCTAAAATTCTAAATACATGTACATGTATATGAAAGTTAAAATGACGTTTTTATCATTTATTCGTTTTTTTTTGTGAACAATGAGCACAGAAATCATGTATCCCCTTGGTGAGTAGAGGAGGGGGTTCTCTCCTCAAAAATGGGTGCGGGTGTGTCATTTGGAATGTTGAAACGGTACCCATGGATATAATAATTCGGCATATTAAAAAAAGAGACCCATGTCTATACCTTGACGATGAAAAAGTGACCCATGTCTATACCTATCAAATAATGAAACTACATACTATTACCATTTCATCAACAAAATATTCAAAAGAATTATCTCAGTATCAAACAAAATGACAATATCTAACAATATCTATACATTTAATTTCAAATCCATAGCTATACCAAAAATCACAAAATTAAGACCTATCACTATACCTGGGATGTCTAAAAAGGAAACCCATAGAAATGGCACACACTTATTACCCTCCATATAGGAAGACCACATCATCACACGTTATTCGTATATTATGCATATGCATTGATTGATATTATTTTATAAATTTTAAGGGTGGAGTGAATGTTCAATTATGATAAAAAAATGTATTAGTCCGGCTGTCAGTATCCTTAAAAAATGGTCCTGAAAAATACTATCCAAGCTGTAAAAATGACTACAAAACAGACTGTAAAGTGTGCGTTGTTTTGTGTCAGGACCACATGTGGCAGCACAAGCAGGAAGAGCGTGAACTCAAGCGGGTGGAGGGGGACATCATCAAGAACCAGCGCACGCTCCGCAAGGAGATGAGGGACTTCGAAAATGGTGAGCTCAGGCCTCTATATTAACACTGGTTAGCTGGCTGTTGGCACTGATACGGCAGGTACATGTGTCTGTAATGCAAGTTAACTTATAGCTAAGCTTATCAACATCAACGCATAAACAGTACTGATCCTGTCAGAAGGTGCAATATAAAGAATTAAGCTAGGATTGTCTACTTTTCTTTGATATTTCTTCTCATTATAACAACTTTTATAAACGAAAGAAGGTTCTGTTGCTTCCGTAAGTTATGGCTTTCTTCATAACTCACCAGAAGTCACGTTTATTATGTTTTTTCACACTTATTACACATTTTACTGAGGTTCTGCTAATAAAAAGAATATTTCTGTTACTTGAAAGTTCTTGACCAAGCCAGACATGATTTTGACTGATTTTAGTTTCAATGGGTGTCTCTACTAGGTCTGCACTTTTTAACCAATCAGCATTGTCGTTGTGTCAGAAATAACGAGAACGCTCTCAAACAAATCCGAATATCTAAGAGCAAAAAAGTATCAAAGATGTAAGAAAATGTTTTGATTTATGCGGGTTTTTTCTGTTTATTTCATTAATCGTAAATATTGTAGTTTAAGCGATTGTGCAGTTCCAAGAAGACTATGATGGCCATAACTTTGTTTCGAATTATTATGTTTTATTACGCCAATTCCTCTGATTTCGTTACATTTCTGCTTCCTTTTGAGTCAGTCAGGACTGTAAGATGTATTCCAATACATTCATTCCATGACGAATGATATGCAATAATTTTATATGAATATAGTATAGCACAGGTTAATGTTATACAAATCATTCAGTAACTTGCCATGCATTATTCTTAGCATCTACATTTTAGTACCTCTGATGCTGTGTATTATGCTGAAACTCTACATAATATTATTATAAAATCATTTATTTGCTGGGTCCACTGTCCATTTTCTGATCATTTTGACAATGTCTTAGAGACTTTGGAGACGGCTCAAGTCGCATTTTGCAATGCCGAATCCTTTTTCTTTTTGAAATGAAATATCTTTAAACCAATGTCTTTGAGTCTTAGACCATCACCTGGGTTTTGACCTGCATGATTTCCCTGCTCATTTCGACGCTCGGACCCCTTTTGTGAGAAATCGTGATCTGCCCCTCTATAACCAGCTAATGTGAGTTGCATATGGGTAAAAATTGAATATGCAATTTTCAAAGTTCTATGAAACTGCGACAAAGAGGCATATAAATATGGGAGTGAGTAGCTTTCATGATTAACAGGCAGATTCAGGTTTTTGAAGGGCCCAACCTTTGGATTTAATGGGTTTCTTAGGAAGCTCATGGACATGCGAAAATCCCCATGGAAAAGAAATTTTGGGGATGAAAAAGCTGGGAATGTGACCTTGGACAAGGGCTGTGATGGTTACGGTTCGGTTACGGTTTTTACACAGTTTAACTGATCCGACCTCGGTTAATTGACATGGTGTTGACTCTGCACCTTACTTATTCGAAATAGATTGTCGTGGTATTTGTCAATTGTTGTTCTCAAATATTAGAATAGTAATTCATTAGTAACATAATCCTAATAATCTATTACGAATGCTAGTCAGAAAATCAAAATAACTTACTTATTTACAAAGAATAAATTGCATACGAAGCTTCCGTCTCAGTGCTCATGCTCAAAAATTCAAATGTCCCATGTTGTCTCAATCAACTGGACCCTGTGGTGACGAACCCTCACTAAGTATGCAATAAGAGTCTGCCTGAACATGGCTAATGTCCTGTGTTGTGAAAACGAAACTGAAATCGACTGTAACAGTGTTGTCGTTTGCTCATCACGCCTTTTCCTTGGGCGATTTTAGAGTTTAAAAGAAAATGTAAAATCTGCCATGAAACGTGCATTGCTGATATTAGCTCAGCTCAGCTTATTAGTTGTGTTCCTGATTGAAATAATTCACAAACAACATTAGATATTTGTTATTTTATTATCATAAGTCATAACCAATGCAAATAAAACGTGATGACTGAAGGCATATGATGATTCCGTTAATCGACGTTCCATTTTGTAACCGGCACTTGCATAAAACCTACCCAACGTCAGTTATTTGTCTAACCGTCTAAGCCCTACCCTGGAGGTGACTACAGTCTCTCATGTCGGACGTACAGGCTTTCTGATGACTGGAACTGTCAATATTAAATTCTAAATTTTCATTTTGTGAATGAAAAAATATTATGTATAATTGTATATGTATAATGTTAATCAGAAAATGAATGAGTTCAAGTCCTTCATTTTATTTTATTCATACAACTTTGTTTCATAAGTACATTACTCAATCATCAGTGCTCATGATACTAAAATTTTCACAATACAAAAATGGCATTTTAATCGGAATCTAATTCTTTTTAGCTAAAAATGCTGTCAATTTTTTAATGTGCCAATTTTAGTATCATCGATCAGCCCTGATGATTGAGTAATTACATGTATGTACTCTTGAAACAAATTTGTATGAATAAAATAATAATGAAAGACTTGAACTCATAATCTCGCTCCATTCACATGGTTGAGCACCTTTCAAAGTGCTAAGTTCAACTTCATCTCAATTTCTATATATAAATTATGTGTTTCCCAACACAATCTAGGATTAAAGATAGCTTTTCCCCCTTTAGTTTTGACTCAGAATGGGATATTGTCTTTTTTCAAAAACAATGCAAACTGGGCAAAACTTTGTATAATGGAAACTGTTTTACAAAGCAACCTCATAATTATGCGATATTTAGATCCTGTTTCCATATTTAGTAATTTAGAAAATTCTATAGCAAAAAACAATATCTTATTAAAACTTACAATCTGCTTTGTAAATATTTTTGAAAGGTGAATCAAATATAAACTACATGAAAATGAAAAATAAATAAAGGGAGATTCTTTCACGCTGTTACATGGAAGGGCTTGTTCTTCGATTTGCAGCAATCCTATTCGGAGTACTAATACATTATCTTGTGGGTTATTACATTTTAGGTAATCCTTCCATATTTAAATGGAAGGATGTCAAAAGTAACTTTCACATCTTTGTTAGCAAGAATATATAGTATGATTTAAACTAGCATACTCATAATATATGTAATATTGAATTCCTTATAATTGTGTATGATATTTCCTTTTTATTTTGTTTAAATATGGGACAAGTTAAATAAACTATAATAACTTTAATACAACATACTTAATAAAATGAAATATGGGACAATTTTGTTGAATAAAAGTGTCTATAAAGTATTTTTACAATTAAATACTTTGCAGATTAGAAAAAACATTTTAAGAGCTATTTCACAAACCTGTGAACATAATTTTTATATTTTGTATAAAATTCACAATACACCCACCTTACCAATAAATGTGACTGGTTGGCCTCATATTATCTATATATAAAGGAAGAAGTGTTTTTTTGGTAATAAAAGGCTTCTTAACCAAAACTATGTATGTACAACTTGGTGGTCGTTATAATATCTTCATTACAAACCATTTACATTTAATGATAAAAACAAGAAAAAAGAATTTTGTAGAAATGTTTGTCATCCTTACAGCGCCATGTTTTTTTAAATGTACGTAATATGTTAAACGTTTGTGTAAGTCAAACATGGGTTGCATGTCACAGTACAGTCACCAATATTGTGGAGGGGTGCAGAAAGGCTGTGTGTGTGTTCATGTTTGGCTGAGGTGGTGGTCGTTTGGGTGGGGGGGTGGGTGGGTGTTATGGTTGGTTGTGAGGAAATGAGATGAAGTGGGGAGCATTTAATCTGCTCCAGATCTAATCGGTTGCAACCCGAGCAGTAGCTGGGGGGTGGGGGTATCAGAAGGATTAATCATTGACATATACATGTAGTGAGGGAAGAATATACCCGACCCCATTCTCAAGTCTCAGCAAAAATCTAGGGCCATCCTCACTAATTTTCTAACCATTCTCATTTCACAATTTCTAAATTTCTTAATTTCTCACAATTCTCAAAGGAAATTGACCCCCATTCTCATTTTTCATCTAAAATCAAGGGCCATTCTCACATCTCAAAATAGGTATATTTCCCCCTCTGTAGTGTGTATAGCTGTCACATATGACAATGGAAGAAAGGTGATGGAGGTGCATTTAATCTGTCCCAGACCTGTATACTGACGAGAACTGTTGTGAGGGATGGGGGACCGAGAGATGTCTGTTCCAGGGTTGGTGACAGATGATATGTTGGTGAGGAAGGGAGGATCATTTAATTTGTTCCAGATTTCATGTTTCAACTCAAGCAGTAGGACGGGAGTGATGGAGATGCATTTAGACTGATCTGGACCTGTTTATATGGGGATGGTGTATAGAGGGTTGGGGAGAGAAGGGCGGCCGAAGGAAGGGTAGAGGAGGGTGGAACATTTAATCTCTTCCACACGAGTTTACCAGGGGTAGCAGTAGCTGGTGGGAGGGATATTAGAGGGATCAATCATTGCCATATACATATAGTGTGTATATGGCTATGACTTATGCCGATGGGAGAAAGGTGATGGAGGTGTATTCTATCCATCACAGACCTTTATTCTGACGGGAGTTGGTGTGAGGGAAGAGGTACAGAGGGAAGGATGGCGGTGGGGGTGGGGGAGGATTTAATGTGTTCCGGATCTCTTCTGTTTCAACCCGAGCAGCGCCGGGTATACATCTAGTAATATATATAATATTGAATTCCTTATAATTGTGTATGATATTTCCTTTTTATTTTCATTAACCCTTTGGATCCCTTTTGGAACCCTTTCTTTAACCCTTTGGAGTTTGGATGCCAAGGTCTCCCGCAGGAGCCCACTCTAAATACCCCCTTTAGTGCCGTGGGAGCCCTATTTCAGAAAAAACGGTTTGATTTTGTCTGGCATTTGCGTCTGTAAATATTCGTGGTTCTAGTCTCAAATTCTAGTGTTTCAACAACAACAACAACAACTTTACCTTGACATTTCGATGTATTTTTAGACGAAAATAAGCAGCATAGTGTTAATATTTTAATTCTATTCGTGAGTACAAATATTTACCCACTCAGCAAGCATTCTGTACTTCAAATTTGAGCCTTGAAATACCCATGCGCAAAGCCATGGCTTGTCATACATCCCTGGGATCCTTGTGAAGAGATCTTTGCGTTGAGACATCAAACAAATATGAAACTAGACTCTCAAGGTCATATAACGACATCTAAATTTAGTACATTAACGCGGTATTCTTAGGGTCAATCGCCTGCAAAACTATATAAAGGATGCCAAGCCTTTATCATTGAGGGCGCTACTCGGAATCTAACATGATGCAGCATGCTGCGCAAGGCTGATTTCGCAGAAATTGGTAAGATTGGCCGTGATGTGACGAAATTTAAATATTTGAAGAAGAATTATCATATTATTCGTCATCCGTGCCCCATCTTATTGTATCTTGCATACCGGATCACAAATAAGGTGTTTCGAAAAGTACCCAATAAATGTGGGTGTAGGATATCTAGTATTTCTATCAAAACGAATGATGTTTTTGTCTGGTGATCAAGTGATGCCTGTCGAAGTCCACACCGATGAAGAAATCAAAGTTTGAACACGTTTGTGGTCCGTAATATTCTGGGCTCACGCAATGGTTCGTTTTATCGCCATGGGTGAGAGATTTTAAGGATGGGCGAGAGATTTTGCTTACTCTTTCGCCAATATGGCGAATCATTTTTATTCAAGAAAAATTTGCAAAAAAACAAATTTCGCCTGGTTTTACTTCGACTTCGTACTTACCGGATATACCATTTCATAATGCAAACAACAATGGCACCATTTTACAGTCGATTTGATAGACAGTTTTCGGTTCGTCAAAAAGTCTTCAGTAGTTTACTCGAGTTTTAACACTGTGACAGCATTGTACCACGTACATGACTCGAGTAAACCACTGAAGATGTTTGCCAAATCGAAAACTGCCTATCAGAAATCGAACGCAAACAAAAATGGTGGCGCCACGTTTTCTATTTTTCAATGTTCGGCGAACATTTTTTACTAGAACTTTCTACAATACTGGTGTTTGTGTGATATTATAACATTAACGCATTTACATCAGTTTAGGGTATGTATATCTGCGTTTTTTGATAAATGGGCACTAGTAAAAAACGACATGGCATGCCATTCACCAATCATGGCTACTCATGAAGGAAACGTGGCGAGCGCTAAAATATGTCTAGAAGTTGGCAATAAATTACTGGCTGGCCAAGAAGACCTAAGAAGGTTCAATAAATGAATGAAAAAATTATTCTGTGATGTATAAATAAAAAAAAGGTTCAATAAATGAATGAAAATTTTTTCTGTGATGTATAAATGTAAATAAAAAAAATGTTCAATAAATGAATGAACAATTATTCAGTGATTTATGAATAAATAAGGTTCAAAAAATGAATGAAAAATTATTCTGTGATGTATAAATGTAAATAAAAAAAATGTTCAATAAATGAATGAAAATTTTAAACTTGTTCTATTTGATCTTTCACAAAACCTGAAAATACCATTAGCAATTTTTTATTGAATGTTATCTGATACAATTTATCATTTACTTGTGCAATTTAGAATGACAATTATAAATTAATAACAGAAAAATCATCATAAGGAATAAACAAAAGTAGTAATTCCGCTGACGAAGTAACTTGATGAGCTTCAATGAAAAAATGTATAGCCTGTCTGGCACTTTGTCAAAAATATCTACAAAATAGTATTGATATGTAATATATTACAAAGTCCAGCAAATCTACTTCATTTAAAACAGTATTATACTAAATTCAAACTTGGCTAAAAAAAATTTCAATTGGCTAAAAATCTCTTTAGTTGTTTAGCCAATTGGCTAAAAAAAATTCAGTCGGCTAAAAAAAATTTAAGCTGTTTAGCCAATTGGCTAAATTTGAGATGGGTCTAGCGCTAGCCCAGATATTGTAAGTAAAAGTATATTATTATGAAATATGGATGGTTTATGTTGTTTCATATGTATCCTCGATAAAACGTCACTACAATCAAAATTACTACTGATATTACGACATTCAAAATCGCCGTGGAAGCTGTCAAATGAATCAGCGATTACTCGAAATTGTTAAAAAGCGAACGTGATGCTGTATGTATTGTTATTTGTAATGGTGAAAATAAGAAACTAGACCATCTCGTGAATGTATACTGTGAATATGAAAAAGTTCTCATAAAAACCCCAAGAGCTACTAAGGGTTATATTTCACTCTCTACATGGGAACCTCCGACGGTAAATAACTTGTCAAGTGAAAAAAGCCATACTCGGCCATAAGCAGCAAAACAATTAAAATAAAATCTGCTTCCAGAGGGTTAAATATGGGACAATTTTCTTGAACTGAAGTGTCTATACAGTATTTTTACGATTAAATACTTTGCGGATTTAAAAAAAAACGTTTTAAGAGCTATCTCACAAACCTGTGAACATAATTTTTATATTTTGTATGAAATTCACAATGCACCCACCTTACCAAAAATGTGACTGGTTGGCCTTATGTTATTTTTTTATAAACAGCTAGCCAGGTGTTTAGAATAACCTATGAAATATTGTCTATGCTTATATCTAATTAAAACCAGGGTTGGCAAATGTCATGACATTTATAATAAATGTCAATTAATGTTGACATTTATGACATATATCGACATTTATGACATTTTTGATGAGCCATATTTGTCAAAAGGATGCGTGAAATCAGAAAAATAAATGTCATTAAGTAATATGTTGACATTTATAATTCCCATGTATGTCAAAAGGATGCTTGAAATCAGAAAGATAAATGTCAGGAAGGCATATCTATGACATTTTTAAATATACCATGTAATCCTCAAAGTCTCAATAAGGTGACAATTTTCATAACTGAAGTTACCAGAAAGATCCTATTTACCAAATACTCCAGCACTAGGGCTAATCATTCAATAACTGGGAGTTGTAATTACAAAACGTCAAATACCAACACTTACCCATGTAAAGGTTAACACTTGTCATTAAGACAAAGAGCTTTAACAATAGGCAAACCTGTGAAAATATCTCCTTATGTCCAAATGCTTAACGAGTTAATGTACTCAGCAAACAATTTCGCTGGTGCTTGAGACATTTAATTAGCATTGTGACACTAACCTTGCATTTACCAGTTTACATGTACTTGCCTCTACTTGATAATTATTAAATTATAACTTATTATAAATGTCAACTGTATTACTTATTGACATTTATTTTTCTGATTTCACACGTCCTTTTGACATATATGTGAATAATAAATGTTAACTTATAACTTGATGACATTTATTTTTCTGATTTCATGCATCCTTTTAACATATAAGGCTAATTGACATTTATACCAATTCAAAAATATCTAAATGACTCGCGAATTTTAAGAAAAATAAATGTCATAAATGTGAAAATGTCACGACTTTTTCCAAAAAAAAATGTCATAAATGTTGACATATGCCCAGATTAAAACATACAATCTGCTTTGTAAATATATATGAAACGTGAATCAAATATAAACTACATGAACATAGAAAATTAAAAAAATAAAGGGAGAATCTTTCACACTGTTACATGAAAGGGCTTGCGATTTGTAGCAATCCTATTCTGACCATTCTGGAATAATTGGCTGGGTGATATTAATCAGAATATGTATATCACATGTCAGTATAATAAATGATTATTGACTTGACTTGACCTATTCTGACTACTAATGCATTATCTTGTGGGTTATTACATTTTAGGCTAACCTTCCATATTTGGAAGGCCATCAAAAACTGTAACTATATATTACAGGATGAAAAAGTGGTAAGTATATTGTGATTTAGTCTGGCATACCTATAATATATGTAATATTGAATTCCTTATAATTGTAAATGTAAATGTGGTTGTTTATAGTCGCAATTCACTGTTATTCACTGTTATCGTGCTCTAGCGACTTTACATATTTACACCAGGTCATTGGCATCCTTTTCACACTATATCCTTCTCAACTCCCCAGGGAGCATACAGCACATCGCAACCGTAGCGCAGACGTGCTAATCACTCACATTAGCGTTCACTCGCCTGACCTGTACCTATTTAACGTGTAGGTACCACGGAGCAGTGTGCAACCTGTTAGAGGTAGGTTTGCTCAACACCTACCATCAGACCCGACCGGGAATCGCCGACCTTCTGGTCACAAGTCCAACTCCCTATCCACTCGGCCACGTGTATAATATTTCCTTTTTATTTTGTTTATATATGGGACAATTTTGTTGAATAAAAGCGTCTATAAAGTATTTTTACAATTAAATACTTTGCAGATTTTACAAAAACATTTTAAGAGCTATCTCACAAACCTGTGAACATAATCTTTATATTTTGAATAAAATTCACAATGCACCCACCTTACCAAAAATGTGACTTGTTGGCCTCATTATTCCTTTTATAAACAACTAGCCAGGTGTTTAGAATATCCTATGAAATATTGTCTATGCTTATATCTAATTAAAACAAACAATCGGCTTTGTAAATATTTTTGAAACGTGAATATAAACTACTTAAAAAGATAAAAAAAATAAATAAAGGGAGAATATTTCACACTGTTACATGAAAGGGCTTGTTCTTCGATTTGTAGCAATCCTATTCGGAGTACTAATGCATTATCTTGTGGGTTATTACATTTTAGGCTAACCTTCCATATTTGGAAGGCTATCAAAAGTAACTTTTCCATATTTGTTAGCAGGATGAAAAAGTGGAATGTATAGTATGATCTAATCTAGCATACCCATAATATATGTAATTTTGAATTCCTTATAATTTTGTATTATATTTCCTTTTTATTTTGTTTAAATATGGGACAATTTTGTTGAATAAAAGGGTCTATAAAGTATTTTTACATTTAAATACTTTTCAGATTAAAAAAAAACATTTTAAGTGCTATCTCACAAACATGTGAACATAATTTTTATATTTTGTATAAAATTCACAATGCACTCACCTTACCATTAAATGTGACTTGTTGGCCTCATATTTTCACACTTCTCCCTTTCTCTCTCACATCTTTTTAGCAAGCATATTTCTACCAACGATAGATATAGCTGAAGACATGTTTAACAACCCTAAGCTTTCATTTGACTATATCAAGTGGCCCTGGCGGGACTCGAACTCACGACCCCAAGGTTGTGAGACCAGAATGATACCATCATCCCAAGCAGCCAGGCTTTAGAATATCCTATGAAATATTGTCTATGCTTTTGACTTATTAGTCCTAGATGCATGAGGAAAATACATCTACCGGTAGTTTTAAAAAGAAATATCTATCTATCTTCACCATCAAACACAAAATATTGTATATATGTTTATAGAATCGATATAAAGAACTACTTTTGGATAGCCGGCAGAAACCCTAATTATTATAAAAACTATATCTCTGCCTCAAAATCATGAAGTTTTGTAAATATTTTACACATACTGGTAACTGTTTAAATGTAAACCATGAATTATTTATTCCTGTTATCAGAGAAATTGTAAATCTTACAAATGTGTTTGTTTACATTATCCATATACCGAGTAAATAGTTTTGGACACCCGGCAGAAACCCTATTTGTGGCAGAAACTCTACATTTATACTCTGACAATATGAATTTAGTAATTCAATTTAGTGATCTTGAAAAAACAAAACAAGAAACAGCTCCAATACCTTTAATATTTAATGAGTAATTAACTGACCTTTGAAATTTTAAGAGAAAAGGTAGCTGCTTATTGTTTCTTCAACATGTGTAGGATTAATGCTCCATTGTGTTTGTTACTATATCTATGCTTTGATCTATTTGAAGTTTGTCTTACTAACATGATGTTATAGTGGGGGTGGGGGTTATAAGGTAGTGTGATAAGAGAAAAAGGCTGAAAAAGATGGATAAGGGAAAAAAAGAGTCAAATAAGAGTTGGATAAGGGATTTCCAATTTGAAAGTGGGATAAGGGAGGAGCAAAAAAAATCAATTTTTGGCGCTATTTTATGGACAAAAATATTAGAATACAAGACAAAAAAAGAAAACACAATATTAATCATAAAGAGTCATATTTGAATATTGGGGTCTTTTTAGCACTTTTATACACTTGATACAAAACTTGGGTTAAAAATATTTCCAACATACTACCCGATATAATACAGTTATTTCTTCATATCAAAAGCTATCACAATTTACCAATATTTAACTCAATATTTCTACAACAAATGTGTCCGTCTTTCTCAAGAGTGTGGAGCCATAATGCAAACACTAAGACTCCTGGAGCCTGTTGCATAAAGAAACGGAGATTTTGCGTCGGATTAGCGATTGCTAAGCGATGGCGAACATTTAGCGATAGCGTGGGTTGCAGAATCATTATAGCTAAAGTAGTACTCTATGCAATTGCAAAAACGTCTATCATAAATAAAGGGTATTGCATTTTACTGTGAATCTGATGTATTAATTAAATATCAAAACCAACTACAATTGAATTAAATATCTCCACGATTAGAGGTGTAATATACACACTTGAAGAGTTGACCATGCTGGTCACTGAGGTAAAGTTATTTAGATCATAAATGGTAAGCACATATACAATGTTTTAAGAGAACAAATATCAGCAAAAAAAAATATGTCAATTCAAAACAAGAAAATGTATGGAATCAAACATTCACATGAAAGCCCATATTACACCACACGTGAATTGCCCATATGGTACATTAGAACCTCTCTATTAGGAGCACATTTGGGCCAGTGTTAGGTGTTTTCAATGGAGAGGTTGTCTCTATACAGAGGTTCATTTTTGTAACTTTATAAAGGCTGGGGCAGTGAAAAGTGGTCTTATTATAGAGCTGGTCTTAATTGGAGGTTCTACTATATATTATGAGGTCTTTATACACGCACACAATTTATTTTGCTGTTGCCTTCACGTTTCATATCGATTCAATGTATTGCTTTAAACTGCAATGCCATCTATTCTAGCAATTTACAGACATCACCCACCCCCTAAATTGAACTCACCATCATGGAGCATGCTTACCGAAAAAAGTTTGTCATTTCACAGTTACATCATACAGTAAGTGTCACACGTTTTAATAACAGTAGTGTTTAACACGTGTGAAAGCTACTACTAATGCAAATAATTGTATGGACATGCTAGAAAATATTGTCTGTGACCCCGTTTATGCCACCTTTAGTTGATCACGGAATACACGGACGTATATTGAGTCTGTGCTCTTGAAAATGTCTGATATGCAAAAGTAAAGCCAATGACATGCTCCTCTACTGTAGTTTAGCGAAAAGTGGACCCTAATAGCGATTACAGCTTCATTGCGTTTCTCTTTCCATCAACACACCAAACTTTACTTTGGCAAGGTAATTTCACGGAAAGTAACTTTCATGGGCGTATATGTCATTACATACAGTTTATTATGAAAGAAAGTTTAGTCACGTGTATAGTTCTGCTTTCATCATCGCTAAGTCATGCACGTTTTGCCGTGATTCTGGTTGTCAAATCGATTGAACATCGCATTGTTAATTGTCATTCTCAAATAACATTAGTTGAAGCAACTGGTGGATGCATTATGTTCTTGTAAATATTGAGCCTGAATTCTTTTCGACCACACAAAGTTTTATTTTCAGGTTACAGACAAAATGAAATAATTGTACACAATGGAAATAAAACTAAGATTTTAGTGCTGTACAATCATTGCAATGTTACAAAAATAATTAAAATGATGGTAATGGTACCCCAATCCTTCAGATAACTTGTAATCTCTTAAATTTTAATCAAAAGGCCAAGTGTTGCTCATCCCTTCCCTAGGCTCTAATGAGGCTTTATTTATTTATAGTAAACTTATTGCTGACATATGGGCAATAGAATTGCAATGCTGACAGCTTGGCGACATTGCAACATAGATTTTTATTTTGATGTTGATTTTCTCCTGTGAATATTATTTTGGTTCAAATGCCCGTGAATTTTATTGCTTTCTTCTGACGCCTAAATATTGATTGATTAATCTCATTAAGAAAGCAGCAGAAGATCGTACCTATAGCTTTGGGATCTACTTGATTTGCTCATCAATCTTTGTTTTTGTTTGTCTTTTCATTCATCGAACGTATCCAGGAGGAACAAGTGATAAGTTTCATCGTATTTATACATCATTATTGTTGTGTGGTACATGACAACCATTGACAAAAATGATCATGATGCATGACACCTGAGACAAAACATCACCCATCCAACCTACTTTGGGAAACAAAGATTTAAAAATAAGATTTGATTTATGGATTAGAGAAGAAAATAAAGAGTACATGAAATATTTTACGAGCAGATAAGCAATGAACTGTATAATTCTGGCTTTAGTCTCCAAATTAGTGTGATATATAAACTGTGCAAATTTTATGAAAGATTAGGTATTAATTCGTTCATACATTCAAACAATTCTCAATAAATAGTAAATTGCAGGTGTCTGAACTGGTGCCCAGGTTCTTTCTTCCTTGAATAATGTATGTCAAAGAATATCTGTATTTTCACCAAACAAATAATAGGAAAATATGATTATGGTTCAAAACGAGTAATTTGCCTTGTTGCAAGCTCATTTTCACCCTTTGCTAGTTGATATAATGAGTCAACAAACTTCGGACGCTAAATTTGATACATGTTCTTGAAGTAAACAAAATTCACTGAAAATGGACATTACAAATATTTATCCCATGTAAAAAGTGCGTATTTGCTGTCTGTCAAGATATTCTTTTTTAAAAGAATACTGATTCATGTGTGCTATTTAACTATAGTTCACTGAATCATATAACTGGATCTGCAAACTAAATGGCTTAGCATTCCAAATAAATGTTTATCAATGATATATATGATTGTGAGGCCCTCTGATTGATTGAGATCGTGAATGGTGCTTTTGCCTCTGGTTTATTACAATTGGCGTTAGATTTTCTTTATAGTTTAAATAACATTATAACGGAAATTATCGATCACATTATGGAGTAAATACTTCAGGATTATTTTTACATCAAGCACCGTGAGACTAAGAACGATTCTTGCGCTTGACGACATTTAAAACATAATCTTGTTTGTTGTCATGTTTTTTCTGTTGTCGCATGCATTTTTACTGCTGTCTCTTTGCGTGTTTGCTGAAAACGATGAGAATGATCAGATAAGTAGTCCAGTGTTTGTGAATGCATCGACGTATGAATAATTTCAATGCAGGGTAAATGGATAAGTGTGTGCAAACACAGGGAAACATGATATTCCGTCAATAACTGTATTGCACCATGGATATGTACAGCAAAATAACGAGTGAGGAGCAAATAGCTGCGTGGCAGAATGACTATGTTTCTCACACAGAAAGCACGACTGTGCCGCTGTTCTACAAGCGAAAGCAGCACACTATGATGTCCTCTCTGGATTTCGATAAGCTCAAGATACATGGTGTTCATGTCGAGAAACTGCAAGCAAAAGTTGATCATAGTAAGCCTCTGCGAAAAATACTGAAAAATGGATTACCCCAAAATGGAAACCACAACAATGACGCCGAGTCATTGTCACCATCTGAGTCTGTGTTGGATTTATCGTCTGGTGTGAAAAGAAAACCGCCAAAATCAGTGACTTTCAGTACAAAAAATTTGGAACATCCGCAGGACGGTCAAAGGCTGCGACTTAGTCGGCCTTGTTCCGTGGTATCCACCGATTCTAGTGTGTTCACCAGATTGAGTCTGCCAGCAAGATTAGGACCAACTAGTTCTGCGGGGACATATTATAGGACTAGTTCTGCAAAGGATACAGGATGTTTGCCGAGGATAACTGTGGACAAGCAAAAGCAGGATGCATTTAAAAGACAATTGTTTGTATGTTCTGGTATGTTTATCGTAGAATAACAATGGACAGCAGGCGTTTGACAGACGTTAACTATGGCCCTCGTTCTTATATTGCTGCCATTGCAAATATGTGGCTAATCGTCTTTTATTATTTTGTTTCCTAGTTTACTTCACAATTTTATATTCGATTAATGTGCAATTATAAAAATGTTTAGTCCATTATTTGACTAAATATGTATTACAATTGATCACACACTGTCATGCTGGATTAAAATGTTTGCTCATGTATTAATGACTTCCTCTTGTTATTGATATGTACGACTGTTTCAAACACTAATTGTTTAGCAGCTTTTTAGTTGTACAACTCAATGATAATAGTTATGAACTCCTCAATCGTATCTTATTATATTTTATAGAGGTCAATACATTGTATGTCAACTTCTAATATAAAAAGGTCATCTTACCGTAGCATTATTTTTTATTGAAGAGTCATCATCATTCTTGGAAATTGATCTTTATGCATTAAAAACTTATCTTACAATATTCGCAGCGTGCAAAAGTCAAGAAAGTATCTCGTATATTTTTTTGCTCATTGGTGCAAATGTACATGTAAATCTATCTCTCCTGATGAAATTTCAGGATTTGCCAGCATTGACTTCCATACTCATTTACATGTATGTTGTGTAGGGTTTCTTTATCCAACATGATATCATCTACAGGAATCTCAATTTTCCGATATTGCTAAATCTTACTGATTAGCACAGCCTTGAAAAACAATGAGAATTATGAAATTTAGTTTATTTTCCTTTGTTTCAGCTGTTACACGGAAACGGATGGCAGAAGAGAAGAAACTGAACCACGGCCTAGAAAAGTACACCAAACTTCAGCACCAGCACGCCCACCAGAAAGAAAGCGTGAGGCTTTTTGCAAAATATAGCTATAGTACTGTATGCAACCATCCAAGGAGCTATCCCCATGTTAAGGCTCAATTCCAATGTAAATACACATTCATGTAAAGCCCACTGTCACAGAAGTGACCCAAGGCACAGTGACCTCACTCTTGAGTGGCATGTGCAGACACGTGTCAGTGGTGCCGTCAACCAGACATGGACAGAGCCCATTAATCATGAGATGGGGACGGGCAAAGTTGGAAAGTGTTTCTAAATGTTTTGTGTGGCTGGTGTAAACAGTTGTCACACCTGACTACATGTATATGACCTCAGTCTCCTATTGAATCACTAGTCCACTAGTCTAGACTAGTAGAAACTGGGGAGGACTAGTGCTGAATTCGGCAACTTGTCAAGACGAGTAACTGTTGTGGAGGACTAGTACCTTTTTAAAGTAACTAGTCCTGCAGAAGAGTAACTATTGAGGCCTGAACTGGGAGACTGATGGAGTGCCTGTAATGTAGATCAAGAGGTCAAAAATTCAAATCCAGGGTCATCCAAAGTTTTTCAGGTTTTACCAAATGTTTCCCACCACCCCCTAAATTGACTATTTTTCAAGCTAATAGACCATGGACATTTTGGATGCTTGTATTTGGTAGTTAGAAAATGGTATTAATGGAAAGTCACTAAAGCACGATAACAGCACATTTGCATTTTATTTACATTGTAACTTATTTTGCAGACAATGAAACTACGAACAGAACAGAACGTACAGAACGACATGGCTGCCAAGGACCAAGGCAGGAAAGTACAGCTCACCACGTAAGTACCGAAATGTGGGTGCAAAAGTACTGCGTACCTGTAATTATAAAATGTCCTTTAAGGTAATCCTTGCCTATGACAGTGACTATTAATTTGACATATTCTAAGCGACTGCATTAATAGTAAATAGTCTCAGATGCCTAAAATCGTGATTGCACGCACCAAAAAAATAAGTTAATCAAGGATAGAGAAATGTTTTCTCCATACAAAACGTTTATCTTGATCAGAAATCTTCTCCCCACATAATAAATACAAAATATCAGGGTAAATTACCTCAAATTTCTTAGGGAAGGACTGCCTTAACATGCATATGTGTCACAAGTTACATAGAAAGAATTATAAGATATATGATATTATTAGTAATTTCATTGAGTCTATGCATAGGAAATGGTCTCATTTTTGTACTTTTTTTCCTTTCTGTGCTATATGCTATATGAAATTAATGTAGAAAATGTTCAAAATGTTTTTAATTTTCTCTACAGAGCAGTAATCAGCATTAGTCTTCATCATAATGATGATTTAGGGCTCTGTAGAGCGGAAAAGCTTTAAAATGAAAATTAAAAACATTTTGAACATTTTTCTACATGAATTTCATATAGCATAGAAAGCACACAAAGTACAAAAATAAGATATGTAATGTATATAGAATCATCATATCTAAAATAATTTTTGGACTACTAATAAGTTATATGTTGAAATAACTCAGACAAATCAATTGACTGTCCAAAGGTTTGTATGCAGTTTGAAATCATTGCTACATATATGTTTGCTTCAACTTTAAGAAAATGGGATTCCTACCTAATATCCCATTTTAGCAGTGACTTTGATACGATATCTTTAAGTGCTAGCCAATAAATTGATTTGATAGATTTGTTTACAATCAGCAAATCCTTATGGTGAATAACAGTTTGCAATATTTCTGTCATAAAACATTTTGATTAACATAGAGCTTATCTTTAATGATGATAACCCACGAAAAATTAATCTTCATGTAATTTGAATTTATAGTGTGTATAGAATTATATCCTTGGATTTTATGAGGTACCTCTTACAACAACCATAAACTTGGAATAAGAATACTGGGAAGGAGAGGAATTGCCAAAAATGCTTTCTTTCCCTTATTTTTTTTATGATTGTTGTCTTTAATCAATTATCTATCTAGATATGCTCATAGTCATAGACAATCCTATCATGTGACCTGACAGCACTATGATCTCTACCTTCTGGAGTGTAAGCCACATGATACTCCCCAGGGTGTATCTACCACAAGATACTCCCCAGTGAGTGTCAACCACAAGAAACCCTGCAAAAAGAATGAATGCACTATGTTCCCTTATATCACCTGACCTGACTGCCCCAAGTTTTGGCGCCGGTTCGCCGTTGCAGCTCTGACCTGGCGCATGTAGTCCACCACATGACACTCCCCAGGGAGTGTCCATCACAAGGATACTGATTTTTTCACCTCGCATTTTCTCATCATCGATACAACAATTTGAAAATTAATGCTTATCATGTGTGGTTTGGGGTGATATGAGAAATATCATATCTGTAGAGAACGACTCGTTCGCTGCGCTCACTCGTCGTTCTCTACAGATATGATATTTCTCATATCACCCCAAACCGCATATGATAACCCTTAATTCTCCTGACCTCACTGTTCTTTGTTGCTGCCGCGCCGGCATTTGCAGCTCGGACCTGGCGCGTAAGTACCGCACGGCCATGAGCGCCGTGGAGCTGAAGCGCATTGAGCAGATGCGGCTGGAGGAAGAGTACAAGGCCAAGCTCCGCGCCAAGGAGGTACCCAGGAGGAGGCTGCGAGGCACAGGAGGGAGGAGCGGGGCTTTAAACGCTCGTCTTCTGCAGGCTTGTCGCTAGCATTGAAAAGTAGCAACTCACGCTGAAAGGAGATCGCTGTTGGGTTGTGATGTTTTAGAATTGGTTGGTCCATACGTAAAATGGGTGCCATATTGACTGAAATGTTGTCAATAATTGAAAATAAGTAGTTGGATTTACTGAAAGACGAGCACTGTGGTGCCACTTTCAGTGATTTTTTCACTGGTATAATTGTAAAATAGGGGCCATATTGACTGAAATATGCTTTTGATAATGGTTGGGCTTTAGCCAACATGGCGTGACTGCTAGCGACGGGCCTGTCGATCCACAGGATAGAGTGATGGATACATTGGCGCATTTTTTCATCGGAGGTGGGGAACTAAATCAAGGACTTATGCAATTCCTGAGAAACATACCTAATCTTCACCAGAGTATTTCTGTAATTACAGTTTGTCAAATAGCCAATCCATCCACCACTCAAATTCAAGACTCAAAATTAACTTGGGACTTGATGTCAAACCTGCTGAATCTATTTTGCTCCGAATGACATCATGATGCTGTTTCTCTTCTCTTCAGTCAAACAATCATGATTGATGTGCTCAAATGTCTTTTACCAGTCAAATACAGTAGAGCCTTGTTATCTTGATATTGCTTATCTTGAATTTTCTGTTATCTCAAAATAAGTTTCATTTCTTATCAATCACATTAAGGAAAAATATCTGTTGGTTAGCATGAACATTGGTTATTTTGAACGTTTTACTGTAATCTCTGCAGATTCTAGATAGCAATTTTCTGCTGTAGTAAGACAACCAAGATCAGGTTATACAGTAATAAGCTGACGCAAAATTTTAATTGGATTCTTGTCTATTTTTTATGTCAATCGGCAAAGTAAATTTGGAGTCGTTTGATCAATCTGACCTCTTTCTGCTTAGATTTAGATCAGTGACAACTTTACATTGATCGGACAATGCATAGTCCATTAGAAGCTTATGATTTATCATCTAATTGTTTGTATTATAATTATAATGAAAAAGTATATAGATATTAAAGGCTTTATCAACCTTATTTTATCATATCTAATAGCACTAGACCCATGCATTGTTTTCTGTGTGGTAAAGTTTCATTGCTCTTGGTATAAGTTAGAAGTGGTCAGAATGCTTACCATTTTATTTACCATAAGTGTTGTTGCATTTATTAAACTTGGTTTTGTTTTAGCTATTAATTTTGTGCATTTTCAAACAATAGGCTGTTGTATGATAATTGGCAAATTAAACAAATGTGTGAAATGTTCTAATTGACTATTTAAAACTGTTTTTAGCAATCATTCCAATTATTATACAATTATTTGAATTTAATTCAAAAATATCTTTCAAAATATAAGAAAATTCTTTGAGGACAGTCTGACATTGAAAGTCCTGTTGTACAATATTGAATTAACATTAGAATTCTTCCCATTATGAATCCATCATGATATTCATTGATATTGATAAGTCGTAACAAAACTGAGCCATGGGGCTGCTTTCTTGTATGATTAAGTAATCGAGCTAACTCATAATGGAAAATTAACCAGGACACTGTGAGACCTTTTCGCAGGTATCGAACCAGCCATTAACGACAGCAGCCTTTGTACTTCATACAATAACAATCAATAGGTGTCTTCACTTGTTTGTACCGCAGGACCTGTCTTATGTATCCACCTTTATGTGAAGCCAAACACGGGCTCTAGCATCAGTATTCGTGCACATAACTACTAGTATATTAGGACACTATTGAAAGAATTAAAACAAAAGATCTTTTCGTATCTATTCTTGTCTTGGAAGCCATAAATGTCAATGTAAGACAGGTGTTCATTATACACAGGTTCACTTTTGGACGATATACTTAATAATATACATAGTGGGATAGACACAGCTAAAGGTGTTTGCGTAAGACAGGTGTCCATAATAAGGAAGTGTCACATAAACAGGTTGAACTGGACGTGTGATTATCTACATCAATAACAGAGCTCCACAACCAGACAGTGAAGGCATTTAACGATCTCTTTGACTGTTGCTTGTAAAATAGAAAAAAAATTAACTATGACTGTTCTTTGGGGCATACAAGCGTTCAATTGATCAATCATATTATGTAGTATGAATCATCACTATAATTTGGGGAAGCAAACTACTTTAGAACCTTTATGTTTATAAGAACAATCATAGTAAATCACAGTTTATATTATCTCATCACTGCTGTACTTCTTTTATTTTTAGCAGCATTGCGTTGAATTTAAAACTCATTGATTTCATTCATCTCAAACATTTTCATAGGTTAAAACATCATGCCTGCATAGCAGAAAGCTTTCGAAGAAATCTTTCTCAGTACTTTTTAAGTACTTCATACAGTATTCCCCGAACCAATTCACTTGTTTTGCTGAACCTCAAAAGTATGAACGCGTATCTCATGCGCTTAGTGTGTTTTGTTTTGGCCAGGTCGCACTTAGCACGTCAGTATCGCACAAAAATGGATGAGCTGGAGCTTAAGCGGATCGAGGCTACGCGAATCAGCAGCGAGTTCGAGAACAAATTGCGCCGGAAAGAGGTTGGATATAGAAGTGCTGCCGCCTGGTGTCACTGCCACACACTGGTGGCTGTAATCGTCCCCCTTGCCGTGCTCTGTGTATCAGTTGTAATGTACCGAACCTTTGGTTTAAATTTGGAACTTTCAAATCAATGATGTCATTTTGAAAAAAATATAATGCTGAAAATCTGTAACATCTATTTCTATAATCAGATAGAGAAGAAAAAAATTACCAGTATATTTGATTGGTCATTATTTCATGCTGGAAAACTGCATGACATTTGACGATAGTATTTTGAAATCTAAATTTTAACTGTTAATTTTAACTGTTTAATTTTTACAAGGAAATGTTAAAATGAACATTAAATGAGTTTAAACAATGACTTTTGTAGAGCCTAAAACACCGTAGTCTTCTGATACTCAGAGCATGTCTTCCTCACACTAAATGGTTGATTGAAAAATGCCATATTCATTTGATAAATGCCAATTATGATTAATATTTTAATTACATTTTTAATATGATTTTGTGCAAACAATTTTTTGAATACTTTTCGTTGAAAGTATTTACATCTGATTATTTTCATACTCAAGATTAAAATATTCAAAATGTTTTGTTTACTTAAGCAATCATTGAATTATTGTTATCTATCAAATGAATTGGCATGTAAAAAAAGTGCGCATCTCCTTAGTATGAAATCACTTCAATATTTAAACCTAGTTATCGATGGTTTTAGTGAGCACATTAGGCTTGTTTTTGTATGTCTGATTAAATATTTTCCAGCAAGCAGATGAGACATTCTGATCATATATGCAAAATGTTCAGAAAGAAATCAAGAATGTTTTGTACTAAAAAATATGTCAAAAAAGAGTGATTTGAACAAATGTGAGGTCTTAATGATGGATGTATCTACAGGTGCTAACAGTAAACACGCTAGTCAGATTGTTGTCATTTATGCTGGTAAATTTTGATCAAATATCATAAATTAAAGAGCGGAAAATTACTTAACATTCTCGAGCGCTACATTGCTAAAGTAGACTGAATTCTGATAAGAAAAGAAGGGAGTAAAAAAAGAAAGTTAAATTCAAATGATTAGCCAAATGGAACTGATAAACATATATCGGCATCTAAATCATTACTCAAACCATTATTCATCATTTTCTTTTGCTCATAGTTCTTTCTAACAATAGTCAGTTATTTAATTGTTAGATACATGTAGCAGTTATTATTAATTGTCTGAAGTGATTTTATCTGTAACCATACATATATATTTTTTAAATATTGTATATACGTATGAAATTAAATATGAGACTTAAAGAAAAAAAAATCTATGGATGTTTTCATATGAAGCAAATAGATTAGAAAAAAATAACGTTAAAACAGTAAATCCAGAGAATTAATTTTTGAGACAAGCTAATCCTTCACCCAAAATTTAGATTCAATAGTGTGTACAACTATCTGAAGAGTCATGGGATTTTAGGTTGAAAATTTGTCAAATCTGGGAATGGGCTTTTACCTGAATGTGTTCATGTATTGACATTGCAATTTCAATTATCTGGATTTCTATAATAGTGCTATAAATTCTATGGAAAATGTGTACTAAATAACGTAATGGTTCATTGAGGAAAATTTCCATCTTTTAGCCCTTTCCTATGAAATGACAATCATTAGAGGAGGATTTACCTGGTTGGATATGACTAGAATTTGAGTGAATTTTGCTCTGTATTAAAACAGAACAAATTATGAAGTCCAAAAGGTACCAAATTTTATTGAAATCACGATGCGAAAATTTGTGATTTCAACGAGATTTAGTACCTTTTGGACTTCATAATTTGTTCTGTTTTAATATAATATGGTACGAGCAGCTCAAAGAACTTTTTATACTAAGATTTGCTCTGTATGGTGTCTTTACGATGTGATCAGGAGGAGCAGTTCCGGCTGAAGCAGGAACTTGCGGAACTCGCCATTGCGCTTAACATGGAGACACAGAAGGGGCGTGAGGCCAGTGTCGACCAAAACAAGTAAGTACCAGTCTATTTTCAAAAATTTGAAAGTGCATTTATTTAACATATGTCTTGAAAAATAGTTCATGATTATTGACAGAACTTGCGTGCATCGACAAATGAAAAGAACCTGTCACATTTGGTGATATTTTTCATAGAAATGAAATCTGACTACATTGAATTAACAAGTATGATACATGCATGATTGGATTCCACTAATTATTTCATGATGATATAAGAAATCTTTATAAAAATTAAACTTCATTTAAGGAAATTCATCTTCCAATATCTTGCTGTATTTCAGAGAAAGAAGGAAAGAGCGTGTGAGTCGAATTAAAGAGGATCGAGAGACCACCAACGATGTGGAAGGCAAGCTTGCGTAAGTTCCAATAAAAATGCACATTCTTAGAAAGCACCATGATTTTTCCACCTAAAACCCCAAAGACATTCAGATGGTCACTGTTTCAGTATACATGTACATGTAATCATCACTCTAACATGTAATTTAGACACCAAAATAATAATTGTATCATTTATATGTCATTGACAAAAATTTATTTCTGCGTAATGGCAGCAAAGATAATTACAATAAGGGTCGCAAAAAATGGCAACATATTTTTTTGCTCTTTTGGACCGAAATGAGGAGGATAAACCACGAATTAGAATTTCATAATGAAATTGCTAAGGAATTACACAAGGAACGGGACTATTTCCAGGAAGGGTGACACGGATATCAAGCATGCAGAGATGAATCGGCGGAAGCTGAGTGCTGACCTCACCCTGGACCCGGCTCACCTGTCACTCAAAAACAGAGAAGGTATGATGCAGGAGTAAGGGAACGATTATAAATAACGATACCGGTGTAGTCGTACATACTTTGGGACTCAAAGAAAATTGTTAACCGACCCCCCATCAACATTTTAAAAAGTTGAGTGACCCCCCCCCCCCCCTCAGCTAAAGCAAAAGTCCTCTACATAGTCATTGCATTTCAGTACAATTGCTAGAAAAAAATATTTGCAATTGCCAATGACCTGGTGTAAATTGTAAAGTCGTGAGATCAAAACTTGGATCAAGACTATAAACTGGACATTTACATTTACATTATAGAGATGTTCCATTGTATCCTTTCTTTGATTTGCAGAGATCCGTCACAAGCGCGACACGGAGACGATGCTCCGTAGTAACGTCAACGAGCAGAAGAACCTCAACGACGCCGCGCTGCATGCGGAACTCGACCTCAGGTCCAAGAAGATTGACCAGAAAGTCATGGTGAGGGCTGCTTCAAATAAATACTCATCTGCTAGTCGAAGATGAGCATTAAACCAAGAGGATGAGTAAGAATTTTAACTTACCCATCCTCCATACGACCGTCTTCTCTCAAAGCCTTAAATGTACAGAATGTGCAGGACGTGTAATATTTTTTTCTTTTTGAGGACTACAGTAGTAATATGTTATCCATACCAGTCTTTTGGATTAGTAAGGTTTACCAGTTACATGTATGTGGAGTCTTACAAAACATAGGGAGATCCAGTGAGGGTGGAACATATGCTCTCCTCCTTTTTCCCACAGAAATGTTTAATTTCCATGGGGGTTTTGGCATGTCTGTCATCAATTGTGCGTACAAAACCCATGAAATCCCTTTTGTGCTCCATTTTCTTTTTCAAAAATCTTGGATCCAGCACTGCAAAATCTGCTTGTATTATTCTCATATCTACTATACTATAACAAATGCTTCTCTCCACCTGCTGGTGTTAATGCAATTCAAATATGTAGTCGATGTGTTGTTCAAAATTATTGTAAATTTTTGAGAGCAATCATAATATGAAATCTGGCCACTATATGCCAAATATTTTTAACCAATTTTTGTAAACATGTAGTTGAAATAATAGTACATGTAATGAAATAATAGTATATGTAATATGAACACTCATGGAGTAAGTTAATCTGTGGTAGAAAATAGCATTTTAATTTTACATGTATATTTCATGGCTTTGATAAGTATTTTTTTAGATTTGGTTGACTGTTGATTTTTTTTTCTAAATGTTACCAACTATTTTAGGCGGTGAACCAAAGAAAAACTATTCTGGCCACAAGAGCGCACAAAGAGAAAAAGGTAAAATTGTTACAAAATATTTTTATCATGCCATATAAGAACCTATGATAGCCAATTGGGCTCATTGTGGTAAAACATAAAAAGTCTTGGAACAATTATAGAATTCACTACCAAATATATTCAATATTATAATTGTATTATTAATATTCATTAGTTTGCTAATCAGCATTAGTATTAACATTAATCATGATTATTGTTGAATATATTTTGCAGTATATTTCAACATATCCCCTGCACCCCCGCACATACAACTGGACTACTTTTTGGTAGTGAATTCTATAATTTAGCCAAAGTCTTTTCGCAATATGCCATAGTTATGCAACATTTATGCAATAGTTTTGCATTATTATGACATAGTTTTGCAATATAAAAAGATAGTTATGTGAATAAGCGTGATAAAAAGAAACTTGAAATAACAGAAAACTGTATACTAATTATTTTACTGCCCAAAATATTGATATATATGTGGCCGATTGAAGATTGAAAAAATACAGCAGATACATGGGAAGAGTGTGAACATTTAGAACTGTCTGCTCGAGTACAGGCTGAGGGAAGCTTGCTAGACAGGCTGGAGTCTGGACACAGCAGCCTTCCAAATAATGGCACAGGCATCTGATGTCAGAGCCATCCAAGTATAGAAGCATTTGCCATCTTCCAAAACATCTGCCGTCCGTAGTAATAGTCTGTGCGGGAGTTCTGTCATCCGGAACTGCCGCCATCTGACAACACAACCATCCGATGTTGTGGCTCAATAAACCGCACATAGGATGCAGCGAGGGGCTGAGATGTCTAGTGCATTCTAAACATAGTTTAGATGTCACAACAGAAGCTTCATCATACCTCCATCCTCTGTCTCTTTTCCTAAATCTGTGGGCTCCAGCCAGGCAGCTGCATCTTAGTGACTGTTACCATACAGCACCAGCACTACGTGGTTGGTGATAGTTCTTAGGAGGACTATTCTATGCATGTGCACTCATGTCATGCATAGCTGAAACCAACGCAGGGCAACTACTGAACCTTGGGCTGAGCTTCAGGCCCAAATTCACTTCAAAATCTGGGGACAAGACAAGCATGATGAGATGGAGCTATGGCTTTCAGTGATACTTGCTCATACCAGCAAATTGTGTGCCAACAACAACTGATAGATGTCTTGGTTACAGAGAGTTTGCTTCTGCGAACTCCATTTGAGAGATCACTAATTTGAGAGATAAGATTTGTGACTAATTTGGTGGTAATCTAAATTCCAAGCTTGGAAACATTAGCTGTTACAATGCTTTCCGACTTGTATTGTAATGTCCACTACCATTCATGAGGCATCCATCGGATGTCGACTTCATTGAATGTGCAAAATACGGGGATGCGTTATGATGACCTGTTAGATGAACATGCTGCAGTATCTAAAGTGACCGATGAGCAGTGACCACATTACCTAGGCTAGCTGCACCTATGACTCGTTGCTTGCATGACCACGTCTGATCAACCCTATGGGGGAAATGAAACATCCGGAGTTCGACTGATGTTTGGCTGTCCTGCGAAGTCTACATCAGTGTGACTACGGTCTGATCAGATAGGATACTTCAACAGCGTAAGAGAACTGAATCCGAAGAGGACATCCGAAGCCTGGCATTCCTACGCTCGCGGCACTTCAGGCACTTTGCATCATCGTGGAAGAAGCTAGTCCAGTCTCGAGCAAGTCTGACCAGAGCGCCTGAGCATTGGACTTGATCCCTGCTGGTGGTGGCTCTCTCCTGACTACTATCCATCAGCTTTTGAAATGCGTTGAACGTCAGGAGAGGGTAGCATCGGAGAATTAGGCTGGCTCGGCACACCGGATCCAGTGCGCTACCACATGAAACGCATTCGTATCTGACAGGATTTTGAGCCTTGATCTCAGACTAGTAGCAAGTACTTGGCTTGTGTCCTTGGAGCAGCCACAAGACCACTTTGTTTCCAGTAAGCCAAGTTACTACTTGGGTGGGGGGATTGGCACCCTGTAACCGGAACACTTGTTTCACTGCCAGCCACAGGAACGCTTGACCATGACAGTCTATGCCAAATGTGAAAATTCTGTGTTAGTCATCCCAGTCTGCTTAGTCCTGAAAAACTGACAGTCCAAATGATTTTCTATCAGTCCGAACTTTTTACCGTGGTTGGAAAATATGGCAGTACAACTCAAGCACCTACAGCCAAGCACATCAAGAGGTTTTAGAGTCATGATTTGCTCCAAACATTTTAATATCTAGTGGCAAAAGAAATCACTTTTCAGAAAAATACCCTTCATCATATCTATTGTTAGAGTAGACTTCTTATGTGAATTTAAAATGAAATTGTTCCAATATTCTTTATTCATATGAAGAAGGGATTACTTATTTACATGCAGATTTCAAGAGGTTGGTAGTTATCAAGTAGTAGTTGTAGTTTACCTAGTAGATGTCGTATTTTGTACCAAGGAAAATACCCTAAAAGGTTTCCATCAGTTATCATTTTACCATACTGTTAATACACACATTTACAAATTATTTACAACTATTACAACTTATTTACAGCTAATTTTTCAAACCAATAAATTCATTGAAAGAAATGCTGTGCCTGTGTATAGGCATTTGCGTGTTACATATTATTTACTCCATACGTTGTGTACAATGTTAATTATTGATGTACAGTGGTGCAGGTGGATAGATTAAATTGATCATGATTTGTACGCCATGTGATGGGGAATTGTTTAACAATATGTCAGCCCCCATCAAAGCAACATGAAGATTTTAAAAAGATATTTTCCCCCTACTTTGTGGATGCCGAGAAATCGTCTCGGTCATCAGGACTGACTATCTGCAAATAATTGTCGGACATGAGTCAAAATTATCGATCAGGACTGACGGCCCGACGGATTTGGCATAGACTGCCTTGAGATAGTCATGCCAGTGCTGGGGTGGGGAGATTGGCACCCTGTAACCTTAACATCCATGTCACCACTCTGTAGTGTCTTGTTGTCTGGATACGTAGAGCGCAGGCTTTTTTGTCTGGTGGTGATGGGTGAACTTCTATAAGGGTTCAGATACTGCAATGCTTTTCAGCATCTCAGCTAGTCACAGTATTCCTTTTTCGACGATTGAACGTAGCATGAATTTGGTTTGCTGGTCTTCCCCCTTTACTACTTTACTGGAAAGGGATGAACGACCCGTATGGCACTTGATATTATTTGACGGGTGCATTGTACTGTTGGGTGGTACAGATCGGTGCTCCAGATGTTGGCAAATCCACAACTGGCTCCGGCTGGTTAGCAGTATTAATGGACCGATCCGAGGTGAAAAATATCCACGTGCACCAAGTTTGTTCTCACACACACAGTTTTTGTTACATTTTGGGTGAAATAGATAAAGTTTGTCATGAATATGACAAGTCACTTGTGTAACAGTTTAAGCGAACGAAGCTGATTTGTTAATTGCATCCTCTTGCTGTTATATAGACCTACTAAAGTAGATATATAATGCACTTCTAAGGCTATAATTCACACGTACATATGTGATGTTTGCAGACGAGACACAAACTTCAGCAAAATGGAAGGCAAAGTATGTGGTTAATATGCCACTTTCTAATCAATGCAATATTGATACATGTATTAGTTTTCAAAACCTACATGTACAAAGCATGCCCATAATATCAAGTTTACAATTCCTCATGGAGAATATGCTATTGTAAAAATGAAATGCATGGGCTAAAATTTCATTCTTTCAGAGGATCACACATTTTCCAAGATTTTCACCTATAGGAAATGATAAAAATAAATGTTGTCATTAACATTGTTGTATACTTGCGTAATTGCAAACCTCTTCTCTTTTCAACATTGCTACATGTAGTTGCAATCGTGTATTTATGATTTAAAATGTCATTCTATCACTTTTTAACTTGGTTTCCAATAATATGCATGGAAATGACAACTAATTTTAAGCTATGTTTCAAATCCTTTAAGAACTTAGTACAGTGCTGATGCTTTGTGAACAAAAGTTTTTCGTAAATCCATATAAATGTCAATACTAAAGTACACTTTGTTTCGTTATCACAGTTCATAAATGTGAATGCTTCATTCCACGCTTACATACCATGTAACACATACATGTGTTTGTGAGACGCATGTGCTATGTTTTGATTGGTCAATACGGAATTGTGGGTAGAGCTCGGATCGGTCCATTGTGGTGTGTCCCATTATTTGCTCTTGTGTGTAATGTACGTGGAAATGTCTTAATTTTTGCATTCTTTACATATGCCGCCAGGGATCATGAGTCTTCTCTTCACTGTAGGTATGGAGACATAGTACCCAGCCCTGGATTCTGCCTCTGATGGGAGTCACTTGAGAGATCAGCTTCTGACGAAGGACTTGCAGATTTTTAGGATACATTATTGAGTGGGTAAAGTTTCCACTATCCAGGCTTATCCCGTACAAGCGGACAAACTTGGAAAGT
>CM032669.1:2676138-2717104 GCA_019095985.1 Streblospio benedicti | reverse complement strand
GATCTTATCTGAGAAATCAGATAATTGGAGTATTAACCTATTAGATGTTGCGCAACGTAGTCGGGTCTGTTTTCCTAGCCAAAAGCTTTTACCTTTTCATTTGAGGTACGATGGTTTTGGAAGTGTTTTTTTGGTATGTTCCATTTGAAGAAATAGAAATATGAAGTTAGTAAATCTAAAACATTGGTGTTGAAAAGACATAAATATTTCATAAATAAGCTGGCATCTTTTAAATGCAAAGAGCCAGCAAATGTATTGAAATAAATGAGCATTTTGAATGGAAAGAACTTTATATATTTGCTGTAATGCAAAAAAAGTCTATTAATAGTGTGAAAAAAAAATATGCATGTAAGTCAATTTTTGTCATGAATATTAGTTCATAGATACAGAGTAAGAAAGTTAACGTTTTATGCATCAAGTAAGAAAGATGTGCCCCAAATTTTACAGTGTCCTCTGTGTTCACAAATGTTCTAAGTAAGTTTATTAACATTACAAGACAATGACACGTTAATAAACGCATGACATTGTATCTCAGAGGAAACACTTTTCAAATCTAAACTTTAATATCCATTGTGCTCTTCTTGTATAATATGATAAACCTCATTTTTTACTTGGAGATCATTCATTTCACGTTTGTTATTCTTATTCACAAGTGCAGTGGAACCTGTCCATGTTGACCATCTGTGTAATAGACCCTTTATAGACCTTCTTGTATATCATAAGTAGGGATTGCAAGAAAGTGGGTGGTTGGGAAAAAGGCCAAAAAGAGTCTCATACTCACAAAGCTGCGGAGTTCCCTCTGTAGCATGTTGCACCGCACTCTTCCACTCAGATAGAATCCCGTCAATGTCAATCGTGGTGTAATGGACACCTGTCTCATATGGACGCCCTCTTCCTAACCTAATGCTGGCCACAAAACACAGTTCCCACTGTACCAAGTTGCGCCGCAGTCTTCCACTCCATTAGAAAACCGCAGATACGATCCCTCATTAAGCCAATTACAGCGGCCGACTTGTGACCCGCCATTTAGCGGGCGAACAACATCAGAAGAACTTTCCCTGGCAAGCAGGAGTCAGCCTGACTGCAGCTCTCTTTGCCCGGTAAATGAGGTATAATTATGCACTGCTCTAACCCCTCGTGTAGAGGGCAACGGGCTGATACGATCGCGTCAAAAGATCGCCACAAATGAAACGTCACGTCGTATAAACGTCACACGCCTTTAACGGACGGCTTTCTCTTCACAGAGATGTGTATCTGTGGCAGCCGCCGCCACTGATGGCTTAATTGGGATGAACATTCCAGTCTTCTTATTTCGGCTTGTGACTAATGTTTGTTTGCTTAGGTTTAGTTTGTTTGTATATGGCCATGTGCCTGACTGTCTGTTTTTATGTGGAGAAATTCTTGTTATAAAAATCAAGGTGCTGTGAAACTGGATTTGGATTTTATGTGGACTCATAGACTGTTTTGTCAACGGACTGTAGTACAAGAAAACCTCTGTAGATTTTAGGGTGGTCTTAATAGAGAAGTTTTACTGTAGTATAAGTTTAATTCTAATCATCTCTGCCAGTTCTCAATGGCAATTAGATTCATAACACTATATTTAACTACTACATCAAGTGGCCCTGACTGGACTGGAACTCACAACCTAGTTGGTGTGAGACCAGAATGATACCTATATTGTCAAGCAGCTAGCTGTGCTAGTATTATATGTATGTTTTACACTTGATAATTATTAGGAAAAGAAATATACATGCAAACTAAGATGTAATTCCTTTTTAAGGATGTATCTTGGTAAACAAGCATTCCTTTACTGGCAAAAGAAAGCACGCTAATATTACAACAAAGTTTCTACGGTTTTTATCTTCTTATGACAATGTACACTCAGTATATAGATTTTGAACCTGTAAGTTATAATCAGCAAAAACTCTCAAATCTAATGTCAACCACAAGGCATGCAAGGTCCATGCACAAACTGAAGTAATTACCGGTCAAATTATGCATGAAGATTCGTATCTAGTAACATGTATTAGGATGAAACACTGGTAGACTTAAGAGGCTATGATTTTTCATTGGAGGAATATAAGAGAAAGATATGTCCGAGCTTAGAAATAATTGTTGCGTAAGACTTTAATGAAATGCTGGTTCCTAGTCAGATTTCGGTACAGACTCTTACGAACGACGATTTTTGTGTTTTGCAAAGCAGATGTGTTTTTTCACCGCAGTTCAAAAGTTTAGAATTTATGAGTCAGTTAACAGTATGACAACATTTATGCATGGCGGCGTGTAAAACTTTAAGCTGTTATCACGCAATTGTTATCATCCATAAAAGCAAATGAGATAGCTTACTTTAACCTTGTTGATCCCCAGTTTGACCTTGATGATG
Source organism: Streblospio benedicti (assembly GCA_019095985.1). Taxonomy (NCBI): domain Eukaryota; kingdom Metazoa; phylum Annelida; class Polychaeta; order Spionida; family Spionidae; genus Streblospio; species Streblospio benedicti. The sequence continues at coordinate 2,714,721 of CM032669.1, read as the reverse complement.
GAATGACTGTCACAGTTCAATTACCACTATTATATTTTACCTCTAAATTCTAAAGTTTATGAAAATATTTTACAATAGTGTATACCGTGGAACCTTTCTATTAGGACTACCCAGGGAACTGGCCTCCAGTGATCTTGATAGAGAAGTGGTCTCTTCACAGAGTTTCATGGTGGTCTCTTTAAAGGTTTAGAACTATGAGAAATGGTCTAATTATAGAGGTGGTCTCAATGCATTGGTGGTCATAATGAGAAGTTCTACAGTATATGCTCTTAAAACGTCCCATTTCCATGAATTAATCAAAGAGTCTCCTTGTAGCATTAATTTGCCAAAACCCTTTATGTCAACGTCTGTCAAATACAATTGAAACATACATACGAATCAGCTAATTGAAGAACATCCTTGAAATGGTATTATTTTCATATAGAAGTCGTTGTTCCTTGTTAATAAGTCACATATATCGGTGTTGACATCAGAAACGAGGGTTAAGTTACAACTTGGTGATAAAGTTTCCTGTGTTGCATGTGAAATATTAATTAGTGCCTCGTAGTGACATTAGCCAAGTTTTCCGTGCAAGGCTGAAACGAAATAGAGACGTTGTGGCATCAGAAATGGGGGGATCGGTTTGAAACTTGATTTGAATATGCACAGTAAAAACCTCCTAATAAGACCACATCTCTGTTGAAATCAACTCTATAATAAAACCATTTTAACAGTCTTCATACAGAGACAAATATGACCCACCGTTAAGAGACCACATCTCTATCAAGACCATTTGAGGCCAGCCCCTTCAGGTGGTCCTAATGAAGGGATTCCACTGTGGGTTTTGAATGCTTAGTGGATCAGAATTTAGAATTTTTTCCTGTGTTTCTATGAATCCTTGTTTATATGACATGAAGTTTGAACATCTTGAAGGAGTGAAGGTGTATGTATTCAAGTTCGACAGTTGACCAGTCGTCATTTAAATAAATACAATATCATGCGATTAGTTCCTGTGACGATTGTCCGACAAAATTCACTTCCTGCAGAAATATTTGAAGTATGTGAACACCCAAAAGACATCCACTTGTGTCTTTAACTAGTTCGTCTCTGTGAAATCTTATCTCAAGAAACAAACAGACATGGAAGACAGGGTTGATTTACTGCACAAAATTACGACTTTGATACCTGTAGCTAAAAGTCAGTGTTCCCTTTTTTTGGCAGATGCAATAGAACCTCTCTATTAACATGTTAAACTGACAACAAATGGTCTAATAGAGAGGTGGCCTTTTTATGGAGGTTCATTGTGGTTGCTTTATGAAGATATGGGACCATGAGAAATGGCCGTATTAAAGAGGTTGTCTTAATAGAGAGGTGTCCTTAATTGGAGGCTCTGCGGTAAATGTTGACAAAGGTTTAAAGGTGGAGATTTTATGAACAATATGACAAGATAATGACTGAAAATGGCAGGTCTTTTTCCTATCACAATGACATGTTTTTGATGATAACAGCAAACAATCATTGAACGAAGAAGTTGTAAAATGTGTCGATAAACTTTGACTTACTGTAAACATCTAAAATGTGAAAAGTTGTGTACCTTTTTTATTTACGCTCTTGTCTTGAAAATATATTATAGCAAATTTGTGTGTGTTAACCTTGTCTATGTGATTTTCAGTAGATGCTGTTAGTTCAAGACTACACAAGAAGTTTGATTCCATCAAAAACTTCAAAGAGTTAAATGTTTTTTTCCCACCTTATTTAGAAAGATTCAGAAAAGAAATTCATCAGCATGTCTACTTTTGCTATTAACGATTGACTGCAAAATCTTATTGATGCCATAATGTGAATGATGATGCTTATTTCACGCTACTGAAAGTTTTCTATAGTCGAGATTCATCATATCATATTATCTGTATCAGACCCTCTGAACATGACTTTCCTTAATAAGAGGATTTAACAATAGTACATACCTCTACATTTCAGGCTAATTAGCTCCTGAGCCTTATTCTAACAATGAAATTACAGTAGAACCTTGTTATCTCAATATTGCTTAACTCAAAATGTTCATTTATTCAGACATTAGTTTCACAAATAATGATCGGTTATCTTGCATGAATCGATTGGTTATCCTGCATATTGCCATTTTATTGTTATCATCACAGATTCGGATTCGAGATACGAGTTTCTACTGTATACCATTTTGTTCATCCGACACGGATTTGCACAGTCCAGCAGCACATGCATGACGCACCTGTCTCTGACTTTGGTTCACTCGGCCCTGGAGAACAGGTGCTCCAAGCTGCTACCAGAAAGCGTCTTCTGCCCTTGACATACATCACTTTATTACTCTGCACCTGTAATACAGAGCTGCTCCTAAGTACTTCATGTCCACTTGCGTCCAAAGACATTTGCAGTTTTTTTAAATGAATTTGTTTATTTGCAATCTCAAAGATTGAATACGTTCAAATGTGTTAATACAAGTCCATTAAAAAAAACAAAAAAAAAAACGTAAGTGATTCTACTTCAATGTTTCGCCAGCCAGCATAAAAACGTACCACCCACAGGGTCAGGATTAGGTGGAAAAGTGCTACTCGTCAGCAGGACGAGTAGATATTTGAGTGCTGCAAAAAAATGTACTCGTCCTTCTTGCACAAAGCTCTATACCTGTATGCCAAATTGACCAGAATTACTACTTGTCAAAAGTACAAGTTGCTAAAACTTCTTACTCGTCCTCCACAAGTTTTTACTGGTCACTACGAGCGGACGAGTGGCTAATCCTGACCCCGATTCAAAACACTTTGTTTCAATCCTGCAAATCCAATTTCCCCACAAGTGCATGTGCTCACGGAGCAGCTCTCACTGTGGTGTGTCTGATTCAGGCGCACGCGGCGCGCGAGGACAACTACCTGAAGCTGGCGTCGCACCGCGCCGGGCTGCAGACCGACCGGCACCTGCTGCAGGAGCACGACCGCGAGCACCAGCGCCTAGCACGCATCGCTCAGCAGACCGAGCAGCTCGCCATCTAGACCGGCCAGCAGAAACACAGCGTCACTCATTATTATTTAGACTCATTAAAGCACAGAGAGCTGCTAGCACTCCTGACTTATTATGTTAGACTCATTAAAGCATTACAGTCTAGAAACACCACCAGTAGCAGCAGCTAGACTCATTGCAGCATGTCAGACTTAAAGCTAGAGTTGCAATAGCTCCATGGAGAGAGAGAGCTAGACTTATTATCTAGAGTCATATCAGCACAAAGAGAGCAGCTACTAGCTGTCTTGACTCATATTTAGACTAATCACAGGACAAGGAGAGCTGCTAGCATTCTAGGCTCATCATCTAGACTTATTCAGTAGCTCCAGAGGACAGCAACCAATCCTCATGAACCCCTGGCTACCTAGACTTAGAACACCAGCCCCAGAGCAGCTAGTAATCTCAGTATATTTAGTTTTGTTACTTCTGATCTAAGTTTACCAGCATCACGTTTTTATTTTACTGGAATGTGCCAAGAATAAGCAGCTGATGATCAGAATTCAAGTGGCGTAATTAATATTAAAAGTTAATACCAATCAGTTTTTCAACATTTAGAAGAAACTTAAACATGAGTGCTTTCACAATTTTTGTAGACTTTTACGATGCAGTGGTTTGATAGTGCTGAAGTTTGATTATATGCTGTACTCAAATAATGCTGCTGTCAATTGCTAGATTTCTTTTACAGTAGAAAAATGCACTAGTCTCATCACAAGGGATATACAGCTCAAATTTTTGAACAATTTACGACGGGGGAACTATTCTATTGAATTTAATATGTAGGATGTAATTAAAAAGAACTTGTTGCTTTCCAAAGAGTGGATGTTTTTAATTGTTTTATAATTTTTAATTATAGATAATTGTTCTTCATTCATTTTTAAGTGTTTTGTACATTCCATTTTATTTGCTTTTACATTCTTTGGATAAGCAGCAACTTTTTGAATTTTAAGTATTATTTTATTCTTAATAAGAATCAGCATTTTTTTCAGAAGTATTATTTCATCATTATTGCTATATCATCATTTTGCTTTGTGAATGTAATACTGAATGTTAGCAAACATGCTTTGTAAGATGTGTGTTTCTGTGTGCAAACTTTGTGATGGATTATTGAATCTATATTATATTAATTTCATCATTCTTTTTGTTTACTCAGCATTTTTATAATTTAGAACATTTGCCTGCTTATGGCATTACAGAAAAAAAATGTTTATGAGGAAAAAATGTAAAAAATCATGTGACAAATTTGGGATGATGCGAGTCGTATTACCCCAATGTGAACTGGTTCCACTGTGTGGTAATAGTTACTTCAGAACAACAGTTCAGTCTTAGGTCAATATCACTTATTTAATCACATTTCTGTCTTTTGTCTCTCTTTTTCCACCCCCAGCATCATGCCACCCATAGCCATCAATCAGGGCTGATTATCTAGACTTTATTCAGTAGCTGGAGAGCTCCTAGAAATGTTATCTAGGTTAAGGGCCATTTTATCTAGTTTTAGCACATCAGATCTAAAATAGGGACATTTTCATCCAGTATTCTTATATTAGGCCAAATCATTGCATTCTTACCACCTACAGTGTATCCTCCATGTTATGCATTCCTGTGTGTCATATATAAGTCTTCAATTTTACGGGATCTTAAGATGTTTGATCTGTTATCTGGCTTCCTGCAAAGGGTGTCCACGTGGACAGTTTCCACTGTCATCACTTAGATCTACTCACTTTAAGACAACACTCCAATAGTTGGACATTTAATTGCCAAAAAGTCATACCCAACCCAGCGCTTCGTACCCTTCATGTTGTGCATTGCAGAGTCATGTCGCGCAAGAGAAGCTTTACAATGCTCTTAAGAACCAGACGGAGAGGGAGGTTCTGTGTTCTATCTCCCATTGTGTCTACAATTTCTTAAGTTCAGCATTGCTGTTTAACAACATAGTACGGTTGCATTGACTATTCAGACTCGTATCACTCTGTTCAAGATACGTAACGCCAAATGCATCGCTTATCGACGCTTTCCCATATTGGCCATCAGTGTTCCTGTGTGAGAAATAGTACTGACTGAAATATATCCACAAAACACAGGTGATCACTAAACACAGATGTCTTGACTCTGCTCAATGGCAGATCTAGGCTTTTGGAAAAGGGGCGCATTTTAGGGATTTCATGGGTTTCGTACGCGTGATCGATGGTGGACATGCCAAAATCCCTATGAAAATGAAGCATTTAGGTGGGAAAAGGGGGGGAGGGGGGTGCGTTACCCCCCTGGATCTGCCGATGTTCTCCGTCACTCACCTCGTCCCCTGCGTTTTGTGCGTTGCAGCGTCACGCCGAGCGGGAGGAGCGTTACGGCGTGCTCATGAAGCAGCGGGAGGTTCTGCGCGGAGACCGCCACGTGCTGGAGGAGCATGAGCGCGAGCACCAGCGATTGGTGCGGCTCAGTGCACGCGCCGCCGAACTGGAGGCCGCAGAGAGCTAGCCGTGCCAGGTGGTGGTGGTGGTGGTGGAGCTAGAACAGTTCGGTTGACAAGTGCAGTCACAGAGAGCCAGCAGCCAGGGAGCGTTTTTTTTTTTTTTTAATTTCTGTAGTGCCCGAGATTTAAAGAAAGGTTTTAAATGTGGGTGGGATAATACTGGGTTGTGCTAAGCCATGTAGTGGTTGTAGGGTGGAATTGGGAGCTAGAATGCTGTGATCTAGCTCATGTTTCTACCAGCATTTGGAGAGGCTCTGCCAATGTGCAGCAAATCTTAGTGAGCAGCCGTGGGGAGCCACCAGTGCCAGGGTAGAGGCTTTTAGGTAGTACAGTATGAGCTCCTTACATGTTGATGGGAATCGGGGGAATTGTTTTTCTAAGTCCTCTCATGGCCTGCACTATTAAAAATTTAAAAATGTAAATTTGTAGTTGTGGGCGGGTTCTAACATTCATGGATCATTATTATGAGGCCCAGAGACCATTTAGATGCAGCTTGCATGCATTTTTACACCAGACCTCCTTTTCTTGGAGATACTGGATGTCTCTCTGAACATTTGCCTTATATTTAAGTTATGTGCGACACTAATCCTGGGTTTGGACATAGGATTCTCAGTATCTTAGATTGTATTTGCGCTGGTCATGTGCTCTGTTGTTTGATATGCAAGCACATATGGTGGTGTTACATAAACACAAATGATGATACTCTATTATCTTGTGCCCATAGCTATAGTTACTACACTCGCTATATATTAAGGCGCTTCCTAGATGAATGGCTCTCATGCCTAGATTTTCGAGCTATTGGTCCAGAAAGCTAGGTTACTTAGTGTTACCTGAGTGATGTAAGAGGAAACTCTTGTGTGCTTTGTAAGGCATTTACTTTTATATTTCTGGATCATTAGCTGGCATTTCTAGAGTACTAGCTATACCTAGTAAGCTAGATTATGTTTGTGTGTTTGCTAGCATGGGAAAGATGTAAAAAATGCATGGGATAGGCTTACATACATTGGTATGTGATTCACAGTTCAACAGCTAATATTTCACTCTTATTTTAAACAGAACATTTAATTCATCCCCATTTTTTTTCTGATTTTTATTTTGCTCTGGAAATAGGTAAACACAATATTTTTGTTTGTTTATTTTATTCTTATGTGGGCTTATAAAATCCTATTTAAACTTTGTCAAATAAGGATTCTTTGAGATCTGACTTCTTCAAAATTTTCTTGTTCAAAGTTTCATATTATTGAAGAATTGTCGTATGACGCGTCAAAATGTACTTGCAGACAGATTTATAGGAAATATTCCCATATATATTATATATATTTTATATAATTCTACTCCCACTGTTCTGCCAAATATATACAGTTATTCATAAATTTTATATGAAATACTGCAAAAAGGCAAAGGTCTCGATGATAGAGGGTTTAAATTTAAAGATTTTCAATGCAAATTATGCTTGGATTATTAAGTATATGTTAAATAAAAGAGCGTGTTTACTGGTGGAATTTAAATGTATATGTTGTAAAGATCAAAGTTGCCAAAATTGAACATTTCACTCAAAGCCAAAATGTCACGTATAGTATTAATGTTCACATTCTGTTGCCAAAATTATGTCTGTGAATCGGTATTAAACATGTATGTGTTTGCATTTGTGAAAGTTGTATATTAGTTATCAGGCCATATTTATTTGAGGCTGATTTTAAGCATTTGATTTTCATGATTTTATAATAAAGTCATGGTATAGTATATAGATCATTTTTCATTATCTTACGTTATTTGGACATGACAGAATTAGTTCTTATTAGATGGCAGCATGTCTTCCTAAAACAATGTGCAAATTATAGAGGATGTTTATTAAAAAAACTATGAGACATGATGTAATGAATACAAACTTAATGATAAAGATAATGCAAAATTTTTGGCTGTAGTTCGCTTTTTAATGGTTTGAAATTTGTTTTCAAATAAATGTGGTCTTAAACTAAATGTTGTATTATTGAATCTGTGATAATATGTAGTTGTGATATTTTAAATGTGTTTTTTTTTTCTTTATTATTTTGTATTTAACATTTAATTGTATTATTTTCATTTTATTTTCATGAACATCAAAAAATGTTGAATAAGGTAAATTAAGATAAAAATTATTTATTGTTTTAAATATGGAAAAGTTTTTGAAACACTTGTTAGTATATTTTATGACACTAACATATATTATGTTATTTGTAGAGTGGTTGAATGTTGATGATATTAAAGGTTGAAACTATATATATATAGTTTATTTTCATTCTTATTCAAGTCCACAATTTTTACATTACATGTATTTGATATTAGTATTTTAAATTTCCTATGTAAAGCATTAACAATTGTCTCGCATCTTTACAAATTTCCTAACTCTAAATACTAACCTTAGATAGATGTAAACAAAATCACTTCATTTTAATCTTCGTCACAATGCAATTTTTCAACAAACAATTTCATCCTAAAGTATTTGAAGATTAAAGAAACTGAAAAGTTATACTTACCAAAAATGTAACAACAACATCAGAATGTAGTCCAAAGTGGGTCTGATACAGTATTTTCAGCCACTTAGAAAACTGATAAATAAATAATTACCACTGGACACCCTCTTTGCCATAAACCCCCTTGAAAATGACCAATTGTTAAATTAAACAATGGGCAGAAAAAATGTCTCCTTCAAAAATCCAGATTTGATTAAAAAAGAAAGCTTCATAGAACTTCTTTAACAATAAAATTATTTCTTTAAAATGCAATAAACATTGTCAGTGTTGTAATTCTACTAAGTTTGACTGTAATACTTTAATCGGGTACGTTATCTTAAACTTTTCATCTTTCAAACACAAGTTAACTACATGGGTAACATTCTCCACTTTAAAGATGAATGTACATTGTATCTGATAAGGTCAAAAGCAGAGCATTTACCATCCATCTTCTTCCAGTGGTCAAGTTTTACTGTTAAAAAGAAGCAAGCACTAGATGTTGATTATTTTTTCTTTGGAGCTCAAAATTACGTCAGATGATAGGCACTAATAGTTTTTCTCATCATATCACTCATCACTATCCAGAGTTTTTTTAAAGCTTCTTGTCTCTCGTGTGTATAACGTTTTTGCCAAGTAAAAGAATGTCTGCTATTGTTGTAAATGCATCAGGCATAGGCAGATCCTTTCCCCACCAAAATACTTCATTTCCATAGGGCTTTTTGCACGTCCGCCATTGATCGCGCGTACAAAACCCATGAAATCCCTAAAGTGCAGCCCCCCCCTCCCAACCCCAACCCCTAATCTTAAAATCTCTGCCATCGTCAGGAAGCTTTCCAAACTCACAGACGGTATTTGTAATAAAGTAAAAGTCGTTACTTTTTTCACTGTCTTTATATGGAGGATTTTTTCAATCTTATAAATTTCACAAATCCCATTCTTCGTTTAATTCTACTTAATCTATTTATAAAACCAACGGATAAAAAACTGCTAGTAAGATCAGGAATAGAATAATAAGGAGGTGAGTTGATCATTAATGTTATGCGAATCTTTATGGCAACCTGTGACCTAGTCTTATCTTAAATATTCTATCAAATTAATTCATTTTTTAAGTTCCAAAGGACTCACTATTTTGTGCTGATGGTTGCCACATTATTTTCAATTGATAGAAAAATAATTAATTAGATTTACATTGTACATGTGTTTCAAACAGAAATATTGTGTCAGCTTACCAATAATTATATCTTATTTGATATTAATGTATAGCTTTTTTTCTTTCGGTAAAACTTTGCAAGTAATAAAGGGCCACTGATAAAATAGAATTCTTTATAATAAAGAGAGCACGGGTCTTCTTTCCCCATAGATCTATTTATTAACCTTTAAAATCTTGCCCAACAGCCAGTGACTAAAGATTTAAAAAATGTATGTAAAACACATCATTATCTTTAATATTCCAATTACAATTTAACAACATTCACAGTATACACAATCACCAGAAAATTAGTAACTTAACACCCCACCCCACTCTACCCCCTCCCACATTGCACTGTAGTTACCCACTCAAAAGTCGTGGGTATGGACAACTAGGTTACGACAAAATGCAAATGTTTGGCCATATAAAAAAGCTGCAGACTCCACAGTTGCCATAGGTTCCGACTTGGTAAAGACCTGGTGAAAATGGTCACAAATGAAATTCAGCTCCTGCCACGGCGACTGGTTCCGACTTGGTGATGACCCGAGGAAGACTTGAAGGACAGGTTGATTCTGACAGGTTGAGACTTGGTAGAAGACCTGGTAAAGGCTACATCGGCACACAGTCAGCAACATGTCTTCACCATGTCTTAACATAGTCTCCATGTACATTGTAGTGTTGATCTATTCGTTACTTACATTGGAAGTGGTGAAATGCTCCCGATCAAGAGGACTAATTAACGACATGGTCCAGACTTGGTTAATACCTGGTCCAGACTTGATAAAGGTATGGTACCGACTTGGTTCCAACTTGGTCCCGATCTAGTATTGATGTTTTTTCCCACCAAATCACAGCAACAAATCAAGTACCATGTGCAGCACGTGGAACTAAAATGTCACCACCAAAATTGTCAGTGCACGGCAACTTTTTTTTTCAAGACTAGATACTACCTCCCGACTATGGAGACAAGATCCCAACTTGGTAAAGACATGCTGGTGACATGGTGGCAACCACCCAAAAATGACGAGTCGTTACCTAGTCTTCGTCCAGCTTCCGACAGTGCAATGGAGGATTTCAGTTAAGCAAACTTACATGAAAATATATATTAGTTAAATTGGTTACCTTTATCTACATTGACATATTTGTAAAAATATATATTTCAAAATTAAAATCATTCCAACGGTAGTTTAATATTGAATGGGAGGCTATAATCTCGAAATTTAAATATAAATACAACTCAGCATTTGACTTTGGGATGTTTCTAATGACATCAAGGTGATTTGGAACAAAAACTGACAGACTGTAGAATAACAACACTAATCATGAGGGCGGTGACACAGGAGTCCTGAGATCCATGTTCCACTATTATTTTACCCCTATGTTCCATGTTCCACTATCTTTTTGCCCCTATGTTCCATGTTCCACTATAATTTCTCATGTTTCATGTTCCACTATGAAAATGACCCAAAGAAAACAATTTTGAACACATTGATCAGCAAATCTTTAGAATATGCTGAATTCCCAGGAAAGCTTTGTTGCTTATTGAGTTAAAGCCCATCGTGTAGATTATAAAATGTGTACCGTAGTCTAAAGTGTAGCATCCTCATACAAGTCAGGCTTTGTTTATCAATTCATAAGTAAATGCAGATATTGTACTATTAGATATACATACCACTGGATTATGTATAGCGTAAAAGAGTTTACCAAAGAGCGACGATAAGAGATGACAAAATCCCGCGTTTCATTATTCTGAATACTTTGCAGCGGCCTCGTACACTGAGTACGTTATGATAATTTTCAAAACATCATATTGTTAGTATTTTGTAATAATCCACGCATACTTGCTGGTTTATTCATTATTGTAGCTAATATATAATTTTATACAGCATAATTATGTTCCCAAAAATGCATAATTCTACTGCTTAAAATTTTCATGTTAGTTGCAAACATAGCACGCAATTCTTAATATCTAAATGTATAAATAAAACAATCAGATCATCACTAACTAGCTATTTTCTATAAAGTTTTCTGTACAGTTTACCATTAAAAGTATTTGGGCGGCTGCCATAGCAGCTGCAAAATATAGTGTAAAAATATCCTCATTTAGTATTGGCTGACCCGAGTGTGTTATTTTGTAGAGGGCTGGAGGACTTGCATTAATGTTGAATTAACAAGTACAGGTTAAGAGCAGTTTTCATTTATAACCTTCACGTTCAGAAACATATATACAACTGATTTGGTAAAACAAATATAGTACTACAACACATGATATTAAAACATAGTACATATAGCAAGGCATTGTTTATAGTCTGCAAATCATGTGTTGCTACATGAAACACCGAGAACCCCAACATCATCTTTTGTTGCATCGCGTCAGCAGTTATTGAAAATCTTTCATAAATGGGCAAGCCCGCTGTAATTAGAAAGTGCTCAAAATTTAATCACTTCGGTGTCGCGTCACACCTCATAGTTGTGTAAAGTTTGAACCAAATCGGTTCATCGATAAATGCTTAAGCTTGTCTGGAGACATACATAGGTAGAAATGAAACAATCACTAGGCTTTTGCTTCAGCTGAAGCAAAGCAATAACGTTCAGAGAAAGAGAAACTGGTCCCGTCGTGAATTTTGCCACCTTTTAAAGTATTTTTTTCCTCTGGTATTGGCACCTCGTCAAATTTGAGCATTTTTTTAAATGAAGGGCAAAATGGAACAATGCAAACTTCAGCTTTCAGCCAATGTAAAGCTCGATCATGCTCATGGAACGGAAAAAAAAAACAAATACGGATTTTGCTTCATTTGAAGTGACACAATTAATCTTTGTTAATCACTGTCCAGTTCCATATTATGGGAATGTAGACTAAAATCTGTCAGCAATTTTGCCAATATCCATTTATTGGGCCGGTTCAGGTTGTTAGTGAGAGGGAGGGTTAAGAACAGCAAACAGTAGTGATAAATGAGCTATGCTAGGAAAGGGGGCGGGGTCTGAGGGCATACTCCCTCAGGGAAATTTTGAAATTTTGTGTGCTCACATGTGCAATCTCAGCCATTTTCTGCATCAATTTTTTATGTACAAAACTGTCTGTAATTTCAAGCATACAAAATTTTCTCTATTTAAACACATTGAGGGTGGGTTTGAACCTTCAAAGCCTTATTCTACCACCCAGCCCAGATCCTTTGTGCAAAGCCGTTATAACTATACATATGAGCCCAGATACTCTGAAATTTGCCGATTAAAGCTCTGCAGTAGAGGTGTAACTGTCTACAAGCATTTACTGAGCGTTCACACTCAGTACTGATATGTATACATGCCAGTTTGAGCAGTGTATGTAACCATGTCGAGGAAAAGGTAACTGTTGCAAGCTTTTAGAGGTTTTAGTCCGGTAGATGTACCGGTAAAAGTAAATGTGGTCATTCATAGTTGTAATCCAAGTCTTGCTCTCACGACTTTACATTTTACACCAAGTCATTAAACGGCACACTGATGCTAATTACTTACACAATCACTGACATACTCTTTCAACACAATGACCTGTACCTAATTAATGTGTAGGTGCCACAGAGCTGTGTCCAAATATTTAGATATGAGTTTACTCAACACCCACAAACAGAGCCAACTTGCAAATGAACCCACGACCTTGTCGTCAGGAGACTAACTGCCTATCCACACGGCAAAAGAAGCACATTAGTCACATGCTGTAGAAACCAAACATTTGCTTGATGATTGCCACGATTATGAAGTGTAGGATCTCATAATGACCGACCTAACCGACATGTCGCAATACAATGTTGTCCTGTAGGGCGTTCAAAACCTCTCATGATGAACGCAAGTAGCGTAAAATATAGTCAAAACACGGTAAAATTGCAAAAAAAAAATGCAAAAAAAAATGAGGGAAATGCCACGTTTCATGCTCCACCATGACTTCCTATGTTCCATGTTCCACTATTTTTTACACCTATATTCCATGTTCCACTAGTTTTTTGACACCATGTTCCATGTTCCACTATCTTGTGTCACCCTTCTGAATCATACTATGTACTCCACAGTTACATCTCAGTCGAAGGTTTCACTGAACTGACCGGATGTTGCATAAGCAAATATTCGCATGAGACTCACAAAATTACGACTCGTTAGCGCTATTAGCCAATCAAAAATACGCTTAATAGGTCACAGTGGTCTATTACGGCACTTGCCACGTACTTACGCAATGTGCGCATGTCAGAAGGAAGTACAATGTAGTGGAACTATGGGTTTCAGAATCCGGCAAAAGCTTCATCAAACAGTCAAGACTGCATTGAAGTTCTCATACAAGGCAATCCCAAATGTATGAGGTTGATAGTGTAGCATTTTATACATACCAGACTTGCGATTTGCACCAGTTGCTTAGGCGTGGGTGCAAATCATCGTTTCCAGATTTTTACCCTCGGCGGGGGTGGGGGTGGGGTGGATGGTGGGGTGGGGTGGGGATCCTCTCGTCAAAAATGGGTACGAGTGTGCCATTTCGAACATCGAAATGGTACCCATCGATATATTGATTTGGCATAAAAAAGTGACCCATGTCTATACCTTAACGATGAAAACGTTACCCATGTCTATTCCTATTAAATAATGGAACTACTTACTGTTAACATTTATCAACAAAATATTCAAAAAAAAATTACAGCTGTATCAAACAAAATGAAACTTACACTAACAATATCTACACATTTAATTTCTAACCCATAGCTATACCAAAAATCACAAAATTTGTACCCATAGCTATACTAAAATCACACAATTTAGACCCATCACTATACCTGATATGTCTATAAGGTGACCCATAGAAATGGCACACCCGTACTACCCGACATATAGTAAGACACCCCCCCCCCTCCCCTCCCCGAGCTTTGACCCTTTCGCCCATCACACTGTATCAGGATCCCTGCCACCTCATACACTCCCCCTTCCCTATACCTCGACCACTTGCACCCTACATCCCAACCAATTTTTCATGGTCTTGGAGAGGGTGGGGTAATCATATCACCCATACCGCCTAATCAAATCATTGTGACTTCACGACTTCAGTGCTAGGAAACTCGCTTGGGCTACCTTTTATTTTGCACAGTACAACAGTAATACGAAATTTTCACATTCACCTTATTTTCTAACAATGACCACCGTTATAAGTTTATCCTTCATAAATGACCTCATATTTCAACCCCCGCCAGTTCCTATCGCATCCCACGCATCACCTCAACACTAAAGACAAAAGAAAGACAAATAGACGGGAAAAGAAATTGATTTTTGTAGCTTCCCGCGAACATATATCCAGGTTTTCGGAAGGAGGGTTGGGCTAAGAAGCCTTAATCCCCATGAAAATGAAACGTTTGGGGTGAAAATGGATGATGCGCGCCCCCTGCAGGTCACCAATATCTGCCCATGACCCCCCCCCCCCACCACCATCAACCATGGGTTCCTGATAAATGGTAGGCCTACTGTAAAACCCCCTAACGTGTGTCTATTTTAAGATCTTACCACACCCCATTAGCACGTACTTTCACGTAGTCAAATGCATCTAATCACTGGGCAATTACCACGCTATCGAAAGCCATCTGAACTCAATCCTCCAAACGACAATTACGTTGTTTTAATATCATCCCATTATCGCCCAATAGCGTATGACATCATTCTCACCGACTTGAGACCTTTTATAGTGGACATCTGGTGTCATAGTGCTGGACATCTGTTAATAAGAGACCATATCACCATGAATGTGTTTAGTAAACCTTACTACTACAACAATGGTCATTAACGATTCCAATGCACGTGCTGACGTGCATGGTCTGTTCTCTTAGGGATCTTGAGACCTTCCATTTTGTTGCCTCATCTTCTAGTCGTCTCTCCCTAGGAAACTTTGCATGCCTTACTCAACAAAAGCACTTAAAGTGTATATCTAATCGATTATGATTTCACTTTGTTTTGGAATGTTCTTCTATGCTGTGTGAATATGTTCACAATTGTTTAATTTTGAATTTTCATTTTTATAAACGTTTTCAAACCATGTAGGTTCCTTGTCAAAAACTAAAAACCTATAAACTATGAACTCATCTATGATTTCATCTAATAGTACCAACCGTTACTCGGTAGTTTGTAACGTGGTGTTATTTATTTCATATATTATCTAAACCCACTTATGTCGCACTCAATCTTGTGTAAAGTAGTTAATAGTGTCAGATCTGAACGTGTAAAGAATATAACATACCATTCAATAACATTTGACAGATGACTTCAACTTCAACCTGCCGTCACATTGGACCACAAACGGTTAGATCTTGTCTGAACCTACCTTCAGTAGCCCACAATCAAGCATGATATTCAAACATGAAATACTCACGCCATCGGTCCGAGTATTGTCGTCTTACAGGCGAATCATTAATAGACGTAACCACACGTTGTCAGGTCTAAATTGTAGACCAAAAGATTGTTATCAGTTTACAGTGGGCATTGTCACGTTAGTGGTCATTAAGACCCGGTGGTCATTCATGAGGTTTGGGCGGCTATTGTCCTTTCCCGTGGTAGTCAGGGGGTGGGAGGTTCCGTGAGGTAACTCACTGTTATCTTCTTGGATGCCACTAGTGTCGTTACACATGCTAGTTCTCAGAAGTTTGCTATATGGGACTATAAAACACATCTACAGGCTAGTAGCACATTCCCCCCTAAATTTCTAGTTGTATGGGTTCTGAATAGTTGGCACGTAAAACTGTCTAATTAAGAAGAGGTGTTCTCTGTCCGGAGGTCATATTAATTGACGTATATACTGTACTGTATACTCCTTGAATACTTTGTCAAATAGTTTGTCTTTAACATGTTCACTATTTGTGACATAGTGGATGTCGCGCAAATGATAAAGTTGCTGGAAAAAACAGGTGAAGTTGAAGATTACTATTTGTCTACTTGCAGCAAAACAACATCATTCTGCACGTATCCATCATACCACACATGCTAAATACATTGGAACCTGTCCATGTGGACATCTCTACATAAAGATCATCTCTCTTACGAGGACACTCTTCATGTCTACCTTTCCCTGCAGACCGTTTATTTATATGGACCCGGGTTTTACGTGGACACCTTTCGCTTCTAACGAATATATCCACATAAAACAAGATTCACTGTGCGTGTGTATGAAATGGACGAATGGTCAGTCAGAATGGTCACACAGTGGTCGGTAATTTGCGCCAATTACCCGAGTGGTCAATCATCACCACCCCACGTGCATGTCACCGGCACAGCGGGGGTTCGAATCCCGACAGGCCGTGATATATGCTACAGGTTATCCAGTGGAAGTTGTCTCATGCGTGCAATAGAATGTTCATTGAATACTGTTCTTATATGTTGTTAGTGTATTCTGTTTTATTGCACTATATATTCACTAACTATAAGTATACATCCTTTTAAGTATTACTATACACATATTTTACTTACCTGTAACAATATATAGAGTATATGCCGAAATGTTCAGCGACCTTACCACAATAAGAACAACGGGATACCGATTTTTTGTACCGCTGCAAAGTATATTGCTTTAACTAACACAATAATTCGTCTGTTTCTCCCACGGGTAGATACTACTCAAGCCGTGAAACCAACGATGTACATCCACCCACACGTCTGAATGTTTGACGTGTTTGGACAGATTGGTAGCTATAAATTGTGCATATAAATTGTACAGTCAATCATGATTTTCTTCATGTATAATATGGTTTATATCAATTGCTGTTCTAGTCATATGTTATTGTAATCATTGATTTCAAGGTTGGTTGATTGTTCAGTTTGGCAGCAATGAAGAAACACTGAAACAGATAACTCTTTAAAAGGTGAGCTTACCAATGAAAAACAATTAAACATGTACACGTCTTACATGCGGACACCTGTGTATAGCGGACACTTTGCTTATGTTATGTAGTACGTACATGTAGATGTACACTTCTGTATAGTGAACACTTGTCTCTAATCAGTTATCATTATATAATCTATGATTTCAGCTTTGTAATTGATTATTGTGGGTCAGATCTGATACCGTAATCAAACACCCCAGGGGTTCGAATCCTGCTAATGAGTGACAAAGTAGCTTGGTCCTACTATACGCTTAATTACAATTAAAGAGATTGTTTGTATCTTGTTTGAAGTTGTTTTCAAATAACGGTAATTTTACTATCAGCTTGCGGAATGTTTTCAGGGCCTCCATTAAAATAAGTATCTCACTCCTACAAAAGAGTTTGTCCTATGATAACGTAATTGTGAACTGTATATGCTTTTATACTAATTGATATAAATTGAACTTGATATTTCACTGTTTCAAAGCTGGAGTTTCGTCGTATGATGTAATCACATTTGTGATGTACTTGTAGTTGCCTAATTAAGTGATAATTAGTGGTGATACAAGCAGCGGTGACCACTTAACACATCAGTGACCACCACAGGCTAACAGCATGGGTTCGATTCTGTGTGGACGGTGAATTTCAATGCACGTGGACTGTCAAAGTACTGATTGTTTTTTTGTTCATATTGCCTAAACTTTGGTCGATTCCACTTATTAAAATAGAGTATAGTATTATAGAATTATAACATTTACATTTTCATTACAAGACATGCAAAATATGTTTGCATACACAAGGCACAAAATATGTTTGCATACACACTTTACATTACACATGTGATTTGGGTGACCTATTATTTTCTATAAATATGAATTTTCCTACACACTTTGAAAAAGGTCTTTTCGAAAACATTCCTCCAATCATTCCTGTGTGTTTGAAACACAAAATTAAAATGTCCTAAAAAGCCATCAAAGTTGTTATTATTCATAACTGTCATATCATTTGCAAGTTGTTATCAAATCACGTACACATTTAGTAACATCCTCTTTTAGATAGTCATCTTAATAACAACGTCATACTAATATTGAAATCAAAGATATTCCACTAACCTATGAGCGTCCTTAAATTTACCTGCTGAGTTTTAAAATAACCATTGAAAAAATACATTTCATAATCATTAATAGGCAGTCCCCACCCTAAAAACAATAACAAAACAAACAAAAAGGCTGATTACCAACCTAACTCCCCAACCTCCAAACCGAGGCACTCTAGAAGCCCTTGGGTTGACCAAATAATTAGGTCGCACTGTAAAAGTCCCTCGCTGGGCCTTAAACAAACACGATCAGAACGATAAGTCACCGCAAACGTCAACACTCACAGCAAGAGACGAATCCGCCGCGCGCCCAAACTTCTAGATGTGCAGACGACGACGAATCGTAAATAATCGAACAGTCGCCAACAGCGGACAGCGCAAACGACATTTATCTTTATTAGTTCTTCACAGTGGCGAAGTTATGACTGTTTTAACGACGTTATAAGGATTAAATCGAGTGTTTTAAACTGCGATTCTGGTCAAGAGTCGAAAGCGCGCCGCCATTTCGCATGAGGAACAGACGTTTTCGAGTTTTTGCCGGTAGTTTATCTTTATTAAATGCTCGAAAACAAAAGAGAGGAGTTGTTTGATGAGGACGGGGATTGAAGAGATGTTTTTGAATGAGGAGTCGGTCAAGAGTTAGTTTAGACGTAGGTAATCTGTCTTTTGGTGCGGCTTTTGCCTGATAGCAATGATAAGTAAGATAAAGGCACCTTTCGCGAGCGCAGTTTGCAGACGAGAGTTAGCAAGCGAAAGGTCCACAGGTGGATACTTGCCGTGCAACATCATTGAGGATTTTTCTTTTGTTAAAGGATTGCTTGGATGTAGTTAATACGCTGTCGATATAGTTAGTTAAGATAATATATGTTATATAATGTTTTTAAGCTAATTTTGTAATAGTTGGATTTTAAAGACAAGTCCTTGGTGTTTTGGAAAAGGTGCTTAGTGAAGTGTTGGAAATATCGTTTGATTCTTGTGCAAAACAAGCATTTGCAAATTACATTAGTCCTTTGAGAACCAGATGAACATTATATTGAAACAAAACACAAATCTTATGAAGTTATACTCTAAACGCTGTTAACTTTAGTGCTTTAATCCTTAATTGACATTATAAATGGCCCAACAAAACATTATGAATGCTTGCTTTGCACCAGAATCATTCAGTATTCCTTCTTTTAGCTGCAAACATATAATCTGAGGCAGATGTACAAAAGCCATATTGACTGTGATACTTCCACTGGAGTTTCAAACAGGATATGTAGAATTTCACTCCACATATCGTTCGTACTTCCATCAAACATAGCACCCCTTTACAAGCGCACACGCTAATACTAAATCAAATTGGATACAAGCACCCTCACAACCGGATACACCCTACAAGAAACCTAAACCCAGGATACAAACCTCTCTCAGCCCTAAATAAATCATGTGAAAAGCAGACGTATAAAAATATCGAGTTCTAGAAGAACAATTCTAACGCGACAGAGCAGCAGAAATGACTGAACGACGAGAGCTTTAAAACAAAAGCAATGGAACCTTCTGGAGTTAGATTATCATCGAAAACGCTGACAATGGCATGCGTACGCCTTCTGTCACTCGTCCTCCTCGCGTCCACGGTCCTCTGTGGCCCGCGAGAGGACCCTCGCGTACAGGCGGCCGTCCTCGCGCACACCCTGCTCGGGCCCGACCTGCCGGCGAGCGCGGTCTCGGGCGGGTCTCGGGGCGATGGCGCGGACGGCCCGAGGTCGCCCTCGGAGCGGGCGCCGCAGTTCATGTTGGATTTGTACGAGAAGTACAAGCACGGCTGGGTGGGCGGGGCCGACGCCAACACCGTGAGGAGCATACACGCTGAAATAGGTGGGTGTGGTGTGTTTTTTGTTTATTTTTAGTGTATTTTTATCTTCTTGCAATTGTATTGTATGAATACTAAAGGTGTTTTAGATTGAAAATACAACTGGTTAGCGAGAAAGGAAACAAGCAAAGAAACAAGCAAACAAACATAACCAATATAAATTTATCTCAAGTATGTTAATACTTAGAAATATATAATGGATTTTTTTCTCATTAATCATTTGATTGTCAATCTCCTAACTCAACCTTTTCATGCTATTCATTCTCATTCATTCAGAATTCACCACTGCGTATTAATTAAAAACGAAAAGAATTTGCCAAAAATATGACCGAGCTTAAATCTCACCTACCCATGGGGCCATTTTGAAGACAATTAACTGACCACAACAACTTATTTTACATGTACAGACCACGGTAAATACCTTTCTCATTCAGCATTGCTACAAAGGTCAGGACATTACAATACAAATTGCTTGTAAACGGATGGTAGATTCAGAGTATTTCGCACTATAGCTCTTAGCCATACAAGAACCTATCGCTACTTAACAAACAGGTTAAAAGGCCTCACAATTGCAAAGAAAAATGCAGCCCCTGGCATTGCTGGCATGGCTAGCTAGTAACTTGACCTAGGAAACCTCTTTGCTTAATCTTATGTGCAATTAAACACTGTTATTGTAACGATAATAGGGTTATATTCATCAAACTATAAGCCCACCTACATGGTTTTGTTCTTAATAATGACATTAGTTTTACTTTGATCTCTGCAATACATACATGTATCTTTGCCCATCAGAAATGCTAATTATGTTTACCAGCGATGGTCAATTACTCTATTTGTAAGGTCTAAAATGGGCCTACAAGTTTAAAACTTGCGCTCTTTTTTTAGCAATAAGATTGGTTCACAAACATATATAATGCTAAATTGGAAATTCTGTGTATACGAACTATGTGAACTTTTCATTGCTTTGTTTAAAAAAAAAAGAAAAAAAAAAGATTAATGATTCATTTTCATTAAATCAAATCAGTTAGATGAGCCAAAGTAAAAATAACACACACACAACTAAAACCCAAATGAAAAACTTATTCCCGTAACCGACCCACTTTCCAGCTCCCTTACAGTCGATCTTTCCGATTTAGCGCGAGGTTGTTGTTTTGCTGTGTTTTTGCTTGGGTGTTGGTTATCATCGCTATCGCGGATTATCCGCAGATTATCTTTGGATTATCTCGCGGATTATCATCGCTTCACGAGGCGTATTAACCCTTGCGAGTTCTAGTGGCGCCGTTCTGACCCGAAGGCGGTGGGAGGGTTGATCCTTGTAAAAGCATAGGTCATATGAAACTGTTGTTTTATATGCCATTTTAGTGTCCCATAGTGTATATTGTACCATAGTATGAAACATATGTTTAAGAAGCTGCTAAAATAACATCATGCGTGTTCTCCAGAGTTGAACGTTTTCAGATCTGATTGTAAAGGCTTCTGATAATATATGTACTATTCAGTTTGAAATTATTTCTATTCACAACGAAACCATGTCCTCTATAGGCGCGCGCCATTCTCTAGAACTCATTGACAGGTACGTCGAGTGTATAGCAAAGAAACAATTACTTACAAAATACAAATGGTGTTAATTATATGAAGATTGACATATATGTTTCCCAAGAATAACTTTAAAGATGAAATCATTGACCCCCTGTAAGAGTTCAAAGGTCGAGAGTGGAGTTGTGCTGGACTGGAGGTTTCACTGAATGATGTTAATGGAATTCCGGCGACGACATGCCTGCAGCGTCATCATTCTGCTTGCAGCGTACAGAGAGCAGCGTTCAGATACTATTTCTGATACGTCCAATGCCATGCATGAGTTAAATGATTGAATGCATAGAACAGAGCCACGGGCACCAGCATCATGAGAAGGATTATATATGTTATATTTACTATTCAAACACTATTCTTATTCATGTAGTATTCTATATGAACGAGAATGATGTTTGTATGGTAAATATAGGATATATGTTGTCCCCCTCTGTGGCTCCCATTTTTTCAGAATTTAGAGCACCATTCATATTCTATATGAAAATGGATAGTATTTATATAGTAAATAAAGTATATGAAACCCTCTCGTCTCTCGATGCTGGGACCCATGACTAGAGCCCTGTGAGAGTGACACATTTGCCCCTACAACCACCCTGTGCATTTCTCGCACCTGTGCTGGCACATATGATATGTTTAAGCCAAATCCCAAGCCTGCATATCTAACTACATTGGAGTCGGCAGCAACACCTACATACAGAGACATACGCCCAAACTACACAAGAGTCTTCAATGGGACCCCTCTTCTCACGATGCTGTGGTCCGTGTTGAATGATATTGCTCACTGTTTGCAAGTAGCAGCTACTTTAATATACTCGCTGAAGCTGCAATGTGCTCGCTGGTCGCATGTCGTCGTTGGAATTCCATAATATGATGATTGTTATATTAGCGAGAAGCGTCGTCCATGTGCGTTTGTTTTCTTTGATGTTTATCGCCAGAGCAGGTGCTTGAGTGTACTGCAGTTACAGAGGCTAACAACAAACCCTCTAACCTGAGGCTACAAACACTCCACTTGATGTGTATTGTTGCTTTATTGCCGCGCATGTTATCTCATTAATGTGGAAGCAGGAATACAGATTTTTTCAAGCGTGTAGCTTTGTACATTTACATTTTGATGGTTTGATTTTGTTGCAATATTGCAATAGTTATACGATTTTTATATATAAGGATTAATGCACATGCACGCGTTTACTATTAATCTAGATACAGACGTCAATATTATTGTCATATTGAAGTACGTAATTGCGAATATACTTTTAGACCCAGTGAATTGTTGATGGTGTTGCAGGTTTTAGTGATTCCGGGTCATATGTAGAATTATGCGGACTTTCATATGAACTCCCTAGCGAATAAGCAGTGCTGTGTAAGTTCACATCATCGTTCAACATCGAGCAAGAAGGTAGTGAATGTATGCCAAGAAATAAGTTTCCTCAACGCATAGTCCACCTCATGATAGGAATTTTATTTCCATCATCACACACAAGTTTTTGTAATTCTGTGTGTATGTAAAACTAATATTCTGAATCAATCTTGCGGTTGACTTTAGTAGTCCGTTTTTTTCTTCACAGAATTGTAGTAAATTCCACACTATTTGCAACATTGTGCCCTTATTTCTATGAATCTGACCTTCAAACCACATCTATAGAATCTGCAACCTTCATTCTATTGTTGTTTTATTGTGGTAAGAGTAACCCACAAAAGAAACCTAAACATATCTTCAAATCTTCAACCTTTATACTCTGGTTGTTTTGTTGTTTTAAACTTAACCTTCTAAACAAGCAGAGGAACTTTTTGTGGTGTGGGTTCACAGAAAAAATAAACTTTGATGAGACTGGGTGGCATGTTGCAACAGCTGGAAATGTTACTGGTGAGAGCAGACTGAAAAAAATCCTTACAGTGTTATATTGTTCCTATATTGATGTTATTGACAACAACGCTACTGTTTTTTAAACAAAAACAAACAAACCATGTTAAATTATCAACCTAATGTTCGACAATAACTTAAATTCGCCGGAAATGTTCACAATTAAAATGAAATAATAAAAAAGCCGTGCTTGTACACTGTAAGAAGAGTTTCAGAATCAGATAGAATCGAGGATTTCATTGTGCAAAACAACCATGCACGAGAAAATATTACTGAACACTACCTTCGAGTGTTTAAAACCTACTCATCTAGTGAGATATGATAGCATACACAGAATATTAATTTCATGTCAGCATTAACATCGACAAAGGTATCATTGTTCGGATATTAAGTTTTAAATGTCAGACTATTATTAATATTTCGGATTGAATGTCGTCAAAATTCGGCTGCCTCGTGGCACTACACGACAAACTTCGTGCGCCTTGTCACGAAATCTTTAGTTATTTGTCTTGGTTTTTATTTTTTATTTTGCATTGGTTTAAATCGCACAAGTAACTTAGTTTCGAGTATTTCCTTGAAGAAAGCAGCATTTGCACTATGATATAATTGTAACGAACTTACAACCTTCTAGTTAACTTGAAATAGAACCACGTTGATTAATTATTCTCGCAAATGACAGGTACAAACCTAATTCCATTACCAAAGTGCACAAGTTGAGATTTTAAAACTTAGATTGATCATGCAGAATGTTAATTGTCGTGAAACCCAAAACTGCTCGCGGCAAACAAAAATTAACAAACAAAGTGTTTCGTTTCCTTAATGAGAACGATTTTTGCGGCTCGTTTTCTGTATACACAGGAGAAATTTATTATCATTATTCTTTCCAATATTTCTAACGAATGGGCACGTAATGAATTGGTGAATAATTGATAGAATATTGTTTACGAATACCATAGGACAATGCAATGAATACATGGAGGCAGGCGGCGACGGTTTAATACAGTTGGCTGCTTCTGAGTGAACACTATTGTATTTTAATATCTCATACACTATTGATTGCGTATTCATAAAAAATACAACATGTCCGAGTGAATACAGATTAAGACTAGTGATTCTAAGGTAGTGGGGTTTAGTCCTGGTCGTATCTGATTGTGGGTGTTGAGCAAACTCGTGATTCTAAGGTAGTGAGTTCTAGTACTGGTCGTGTCTGGTGGTGGGTGTTGAGCAAACTCGTGATTCTAAGGTAGTGAGTTCTAGTACTGGTCGTGTCTGGTGGTGGGTGTTGAGCAAACTCGTGATTCTAGGGTAGTGAGTTCTAGTCCTGGTCGTGTCTGGTGGTGGGTGTTGAACAAACTCGTGATTCTAGGGTAGTGAGTTCTAGTCCTGGTCGTGTCTGGTGGTGGGTGTTGAGCAAACTCACCCCACTTTCACTGATAGGCACAAGTCAGGAGAGTCACTATCGCAATGTGCTGTATACTCCCCAGGGAGTTGAGAAAGAAATACAATATGGCAAAGGATGCCATTGACCTATAATGTATAGGTAAAGTAATTCCAAACGAATAGGCCGTGCCATTTACCCATTTAACTTCATACATTTTAACTCTTCAAATCACAGTGCAATCACTGTCCACTACAGAACGGTATGTTATAGCTCCCAAAGGCGGATTCTTATCTGAATTAGCTGCTAATAGTTTACTGACCAACTTTCCCACCTCCCCTCAAGCCAATCTGCCTAATAAACGTGTCACTCGCACAGTCACACGCACCGAATTACACACGAGTTATGTAATGCTTCGTGTAAGCGGCTTCAATGTGTATATTTCCACACAGAGCCCGCGATAGCAGCGGTATTGCTAATGACAAGTGTATGCTATAGCACTAGCAGAACCAGATTTCCAGAAAGAAGTGTGTATATGTGTAGGGGTGGGTAGACACAATCCTTATATTTCACGGGTTGCATACACGCCAGGTCTCGCGAAAATGAAAAATAAACAAGCAAATGCAAAACAAAAAGAAAAATAAGAAAAAAATGTGGTGAAACCAAGAGGGGGGGCGCTCCCCTTCGTCCCACCTGGATCTGCCAATGTGTAGTGTTGTTTTGAAGCAGAGTCCCACACCCCTAGAGAGGTGTTTGTCACCTACGTACCCTATTATGGATTGTTGGGGGTTGAAATTCGTCAATGTCAGACAGTGGCTGCTTTCCAAGGCATGCAGATCGGGGAAATGGATGTCCGTCCATGTTCTGCAACAAAACCCCATATCGGTGACTATCAACCCTGTAATCGTATCTGGTCTCAATAGAGAGGTGGTCTCTTTGTGAAGGCTCACGATGGTCTCTTTGCTGTTGATCATGGGCCATGTGAGGATCCTTTGTTTTATAATACAGGTGATCGGAAACATGTGAGGATGGCCTTTTTATGTTTTCAAACCATACAGAGGTGATCTCAATAAAGAGGTGGTAACAGGGACTGCTTTCAGGTGGTCTCCATGAAAGGGCGGTCTCTTTAGTAGGGGGTTCGAGACTGCAACTTTACATAACAAAAATAATGTTGAGACTGCGAAAATGGTCTTATTATATACATGTATGTATGTGGCTGAATTCTTCAGAGAGGTGGTCTTAATTGGAGGTTCTTTTGTGATTTACCGTGTGGTAAAATGGAGACATGAATGATGTGGGAAAACACATTTTTCTGACTCAAACTTTACGTCTTTGACAACGTTATACCGTGGATGAAGTTGGCTTCAATAATTGGGAATATCGGACACTAGCACAATCGTACTCAGGCAATTCTTTAAAATGTCAGAACCTATCTAACTGAGGGCAGCTGTGGCCTGTTTCACTTTTTTCTTAGAAGATCGTATCAAATAGAAGTTTTCAATGTGTCTGCATCTGCACCTTTACGAATTAATAATTCCTTGTAACCTATCTGCAAATCGTGCCCTTTAGCACATATTCTGATACCATACACGGCAAACGATAAAAAGTTATCTTTGGTACAACGTTTACCTTTATTTGATCAAACACATTAGATGACACTAAATGTACGTGGAGAGCACTCGAAAAAGTCCTTCTAGGCGGTGAAATGTCTGACCGAACAATTCGCCTGCGACTCTCGTCTGCCATTACACAGACGCCATGTTGGTTTATTTGTTTTGGGGTAGTTTTTGCTTACTTTTCACTTATATATGGCTTCTATGAATACTAAATAGCTAATTTATTATGCCCTGCGACGCCATTATAGCTTTAATGATCGAATAATGTTATATTTTATGAATGGAAATAGCTCTGTCGGTGGGAATTCCAGGTTGCAATTCGAGAATTTGGAATGTTGTTATTGTAATTAATGACCAACTGTTATCAACAGTGACTGACCTAAAATATCTCAATGATGCTT
This sequence comes from Streblospio benedicti, assembly GCA_019095985.1. NCBI lineage: Eukaryota > Metazoa > Annelida > Polychaeta > Spionida > Spionidae > Streblospio > Streblospio benedicti. The sequence goes on along the minus strand of CM032669.1, from coordinate 2,687,917 downwards.
GATTTATATTACAAGTGACGCTTAGTATTTTATAACATGATTGTATCAAATATAATGCAAATCACATGACTCCTTATTATAATTTTATGCAGTGCAATTGATTTTGAATGGAGACTAGAAGTTTAATGATGCCAATAAAACATAATGAATAAGTTTTGTGAGTTATTCAGTTGGAAATAAACTGAATGATAAACCAAGTAGTCTACACAGGTTGAAGACTTTATAGCTATAACTAGAGCTATGAATATTTCTGTTGCTTTCAAAGCTGATCCTACAAATTCCCTACAAGTGTGTAGTAACTCTACAGATGAACAACCAATTAAGACCACCTAGTATTGGAACCAAATCGAAGTTACGCCCGTTTATTGCAGTTCAACGCCTTTATAATAAGGATATCAACACCAACCTCCATAACAAGACCACCTCAATATTCAGACCACTTGAGTTTAGCATGTAGTGTGTGGTCTTAATAGAAAGGTTTTATTGAATGCTGGGCTTTTAATTGAAAATCGGCCAATCATCTAGTGCTGCTGGTTATTTTTTAAACTTATGGCAGCAGAATCTTTTAGTTGGGCCGTATGGGCATTAGCCCAACGAAATCCCTGTCATAATTATGGTATTGAAATATACAAGCATTCCAAGTATAGGCTTGCATCAATCTAGCCTAAGCCACTCTACCACCAAAACATAACTACCACGTCTATGCCTGCAATTGCGAAGGTACAGAAGCATAGATATAGCATTTCAAAGGTTGTTATAGACAAAATAAAATAAAATTGGAGACAAAAAGCTGGGCTTATGCAAAATAAAAAAAAGAGTCGGCCATGTTTCACGCTTTGGAGCGGTTTATGCAATCTCTCAGTTATACAAAAACTCCTAGACACCACTGTCACAATTTTGAAGGCAATTGGCACCTTATTTAGTTAGCACACAAGGACAATTAACTATCTTGTCAAGTAGCAGTCATTAGCTCTGTTGTACTTGTAATTGACACATAAAACATCAAAGAGAAATAACAAGAAAATCTCGTCTTCACATGACACCAAATAATAATGCTAACAGGCGATTTCCTGCACTTGTTTGAAAACGTAATTATGTTGTAGCGCTAAGTTTCTGCTTGTTTGTTATTGAAAATCCCAACGGTATATCTTTGAAAAAAGAATGCACGAGCCATACTGAAAGTGAATAGAATACAGAAAGACATTTAGTCATTTGTGTAAATACGACCACTATGATAAATGACCAGAAAGCAGCACTGTGATTGGTCAGTTTGTTGCAAGGCTTCTAATTGGCTGCATTTTGAAAAGAGAAAATACACCGTTATGACTTTTCTATCTGAACCATAGGAAATTGTTACACATGAGGCATAGACTGAGGAAAAAATCCACCGTAACAAACACGTTTGCAATAAGGCTATCAAATACACAGCAATGACTGATTCGACTCAACTTTCGGGACTATGCTGCCCTAGCTGTAGCTTTTTAGACGCTAAGGTGCAGACGAACGCCGATCTGGACTCTTGACGAACTAGCTCGTGCCGTCAACACATTACGTTATCGCGTACACTCTAGCCTCAACTGCGGATTTTCCCTTCTTAACTGATTGAAGCTCACCAGCAATGAAGGCTGCTTGATTGAGACTGCATGAATTCTTATCTGCATTATCTTTGGATGCTATTTTCGCCTATTTTGCAAAAGTAAACCTCTGCATACTGAAAGTCTGTAGTTTCCCCCTCCCATCTTTTTTGAAAGGTGATTTGAATAATCATAGTTATGCTCTTTAGTATAGATTAATAATATTTTATGTTTGTAACCTCTCAAACCACCAATCGTATGGACAGATCCGAATTGGGGGGGGGGGGTTGTAATATGAAAAATCTTACATTTTCGCCAGTTCATAGTCTTATCTGTGTTTTTTTAAAACAATTTCATCATATGAAATCTTAGATTGTTTAAAAAGAGAAAAGATTTCATGTTTTCTTAACAAGCATCATCTTGAAATAGTAGGTTTTCAGGGATTAAGTCTATACATATGCAGCATGGATACAGCAGTGCAACACCACATCAAGTCCACCTCATTGAAGACACCACCTCTAAATAGGACAGTGTTTCGCGTTGGGGAAACTTTACAGATATACCAGGGACCACAGTGACCCTCTATTGAGACAATTTGAAGATAGAGAGGTTTTACTGCATGTAGGTGGATGAATCAAGGGGAATTCACAAAAATAGATCATCAAATGACCATTTTATGGCCGTTAGAAGACCTCCACATACGCAGGCAACTGCTAGAAAATAGGGTAGAAAGCTTTTAAAAGACTATCTTTTCGACAATCAATTTAGGTCAATTATAAGCTGTAATTTTCGTCTCAAGTCAAGACCTTGACTTTTTATAACAAAGAGTTCACCCATTACAGTAGGACTTCTCTATGATGACATCTTCCATAACACGACCACTTCAACGTTGTGGCCAGTCCAGATGTTCTTTACGCTTTCAATTTGAGCTTTTGTTAAGCGACCACGTCTATAAAACGACCACATCCATTAGTTCTGGCAGTGAGTCGTCTTAGACAGGTTTCACTGTAGTATTGACAGCTGTCAACACTAGACGATACTATCAGAATCTCTCTTTTTTGAAACTTCTATTGTCTAAACTTTCACCATATGTTCCTGATAGGAGCCAGCCTCTCAAAATGGTCCATGGATTATTCAAATATCTATGACTAAAAATAGCAGTTGAAGCCTATGCATGAATTTTTATGCGATTTTCAAATCAGCCCAGACAAGAATACTGAGTTTTTTTGTAAAGTTGATTGCTCAAATTTGATTCTTGTAGTTGAAATTCCATTGTAGTTAAAACTAAAGCTTATTGACCAGTTTAGAAATTATTACAGAAACTTTACATCATGTCCATTAGAGATGACGCGTCAGTCATCTTAAAAAAATGGTTTAATATATTAAATGCGCACTCTAGGTGAGGTCGACATTTAAAAGAAATATATACATTTTAATTTTTAATATTTTGTATGATTGTATTTGATAATTTATTCTAATAGAATGATTTAAATTTTTAGACTATAATGAATATTTAATCTATATATATTTTTATGAATCTTGCTTTTCCAAAAAAAAAATACTAGTACAGAAGAACCACTTTTTCAAGACAAGACCAGAAGAACCACTATTTAAAAAAATGAGCCTCCTTTAGAGAGTGAAATGTGATTGACTAAATAATAGACGTTTTAGTAAACTCATTATAATAGAATAGAAGAGTGGAACGTCGTAGAGTTAAACCCATTCATGGTATTGACCATTTTTTGAAACTGAAGTGCAACTCATGACTACAACCTCCTCTCCTATGCCAGTTTCTAGTCACATATAACCTACGTATATAGGGTTGTGAAGGGGCTCATTAGAATGTGGTCTAAAGTTGATTCAAAAACCAAAAACTAGGAGTTAAAGTGATATATGCTGTGTCATATACGGAAAATGAATAACAGTCATGTCCTGTTCACGTTTACATATTTCTATATGATCAGCTATTTTTTGTTATGATATGATCAGCTAATATACCAACTGTCTCCTAATGATCTTAAAAACTGTGCATTAGATAGCTAACTCTCCATGGAGAAGTTTTCTAACCACTATGTCACAATCAGGGGCAGCCCTGAGAGAGACACTATCACACTGGCTCTAGCTGAGCTAGCTTAGCTAGCTTATGGATGTGATTGATTGGACATTCTAGCCATGATGTACGATGCGCGTGGTGCGTGGAATGCTGGGTATTTGATTTGTCATCACGAGAGGATAACGTTGTTTACAGGAAGTGTGGATAATATGACAGACTCCTGCAGTGATATGACCACTTCCGTAATGCGACCAACTTGCAGTAAAACCTCTTTATGAAGACTTATTAAATATACAAACAACTGTAGATATAGTTTCTCCAAGTTTGTTTGTGAAATGGTCTTATTAAAAAGGTGGACTTCTTTTAGAAATGGTATAGATAGACAGGTTCAACTGTATTTGATGGAGGGTTGGGCTGGGGGTCGGTGCGTGGTCACCTCCATGTAGTGTTATGGGAAGCAAATACTGGGAAGTTGTGATTTTATGGTTCTTAGAGCTGCAATTAATTATGAATTGAACACAACGATGGAACGTCTTATATTTCATTCATATATTCTTGGGTGCTTGTTTCTGATTTTCAAATGTTTATTTCATTTTCTATAATTTCTTACATACTTTTATCTTTCGATTCATTAGAATCCTCATCAGTTTTAGATGAAAGCGCAATCAATGAATTAACAGTCAATAAACAAGACAAGAATGAATAAATTGACGGTCAATAAACAATACAACAACGTTTACAAAAACATATACGAAATTATACAAAATGAAATGAAAAATGCCAAAGACTGCTCCTTCATCTAGACCGTTATCCATATCCATTTTTGAGAAATATGTCGCCATCTTTGATTTTCTCCCAAACTTTTTGTAAAAGCATTGATTAAAATTACTTTTAGGATCTGAATAGGGATGTCATAATTACGACATAAGCAGTTTGAAATACATAAGCCTTCTCTACTAAAGCAGTTATTTGTATATGAAATACCCAAAACAATTGGAGAATGTTAAGTATAAATAAGAATGCTATTTTTTTTCAATAATAGGGATTCTTATACAGTTTGCTACATGTTACGCAAAAAATCATAAAAAACAAATGTTATTGACCGTGTTATATGTCTTGATAATGGCAAACGTTTTGTTTTCAACACTACTATTGTTCCAATCACGTATTTGTCACTTAAAATACGTTCTATCCTTTTCCAACACACATTTTATAACAAAGTGTGCAGAATATTGACAGCCGATTTTAAGCTACTTTAGGCCTACTCAGTATTGACACTTTGTCTGAATGTCAGACAAACGTTTCTCGTAAACCAAAGCAAATGTCAACACAAACAAAGCCTGTTGCATAATCACAGTTCATCAACGTGAGTGCTTCATTTCTGCCCTGCCTACCACGTAACACGTGCGTTTGTTTGTGAGACGCAAGTGCTGCTTTTTGATTGGTCAATATTGATTTGTGGGTGGAGCTCAGATCGGTCCATTGTGGTGTGTGCCATTATTTGCTCTTTTGTGTAAGGTACAAGGAAATGTCTCAATTCTTGCATTCTTTCCATGTGAACCATGACGTGGTGACAAGGGTTAGCATCAAACACCAGGCCACCGCAGCATCCAAACCAGCGTCTTAGAAATATACTGCATAATATTGATATATGTTGTAAAATGTACGAAATTATGATCATGGCTGTGACATGAGAGAATATTTAAGTATCAAAGAATGTAATGATTGTACACATTACACTAGAAGTCACAGGTAGTGTTCAGCATAAATGGTAATAATCCTTGAAAAAAAAAAGATTTAAAAATAGATTAGACATAATATTATCAAGTGTTCTGGCCTGAATTTTTGTTCAAAATCAGTATGAGACATGTTAATTCAAAGCAATTTGATGGGGTGCCCCGGCTTCTCAAAAAGAAAAAAAAAACTACTTAAAGAAAGTGGCAAATTTTGATGATGTAACCCGGGTCACCGCGTCACGGCTCATATGCCGCCTGGGATCATAACTCTTCTCTTCACTGTAGGTACGGAGAGATAGAACCCAGCCCTGGATTCCGCCTCTGATGGGAGTCACTCGAGGGAGCAGCTTCTGACGGAGGACTTACAGGATCCATTATTATGTGGGTAAAGTTTCCACTTACCAGGCTAGTCCCGTACAAGCGAACAAACTTGGAAAGTGAAAACTGGGGGAGAGTGTGACAAAAATACATTTCAATGTAGGCACTGTTGCGGGGCTCTCTTTAAGAGTCCAATAGAGTAGGGTTACCTGCAAAGGCAGTTACTTACTCAAGTCTCTTTGTACTAATAGTAAGGACCGATCTGAGCTCCGCCCACAAATCCGTATTGACTAATCAAATTACAGCACGTATGTCTCACAAACAAACCCTTGACTGGCGGGGGTAGAATGAAGCAGTCACGTTCCGTACAACTGAGATTTTGAAGCAGGCTGTACTTTAAGATGTACAGCAGTGTCCATATAGACGGATTCCACTGTACGCAAGACATTTGACGTCAGTCATGATTAACCTGTGGTCAGCAATAACTCACCATCAGCTCATGCATGTCGCTCATATTGTAATCCTGCGCTCAGCCGGTTTATCCAAGACGCGGACGCCAGTTTGACAGTCAGCAATGTCAGACCTTTCTGCAATGGCGCATGCATGGTCAAATCATCAGACATAAGAATTCTATCATTTCGAGTTTCATGCCCAATACATGCTGTAAAAAACAAGAAGTAGACAGCAATTTTTGAAAGACTAACTTGGTTCTTCACCATGTTATATGTACATTGTAATACCGATTGCATACGTGTGGCCATTGTCCTACATTGGCAGTAACGCTACGCCATCTTGGCCCCAAGAAACACATGCATAGAACGAACTGCAATAGCCATATTAGCGAGCCATTTACACCTTGGCAACAATTAAATTTGCATGGACATATCTATCAATAAAACTTGAATTGAAATCTAATATAAATCAAAACCTACTGTGATACAAGTGAAGTCAATTGAAGATTCAAACCAACTGACAACCATCTCCGCCTATATATATTTCATTTGCTAGCTAGCATCACTAAGCGCTAGCTGGCTTACAATTAAGTTATTAGAGCTCTTGTTGCCACCGTACATTCCCCGAATGATGTATAGCCCCGAGGGAGGGCGCCGTAAGAATGCCGGCGGCGGCGGTAGGACGGACAGAGCATTACCTCCGGAATCCCCGCTATGTCTCTGGACAAACTGTTTTTGCAGTCGACATTTCTGTCATATTCTTGCCTCTGGTTGTATGCTGTTGTCCGGGGGAACCTGCCTACGTGGACACCTCCGTTTTTGGAGCACCTGTCTTGCTCGTACACTGTCCACAGATTATTGTTTCAATTTTCTTATCAGTCGGTATAGCGTACAGTAAGTGGGGCTTTCTTTAAGGACACATTATGTGTGGAGATCTTGCAGTTCTGCCTGAGGTGTCCACATAAGAGAGGTTTCACTGTACTGTGGGGTGTACGTGAGGGAAGTTTTAAAGTCTACACGCTGACTGTAACTGTGTATCAGGTCTCTTTCTTTGTTGATGCACACAAAATTATTTGATTGAAATAAAAAAAAATGACAAAAGCAACCTACCGAAAAACAAACAAACAAGAGTAAAAACAAAATCCGAATGCTACCACCCTAGATTGGATTTTTTTCTGGTGCTTTTATAATGACAAATATGTACAAACGTTGATCAGTAAAATAATGCTCTGAAGTGGTGCGAGTTAGAAGTGGCTTTGCCATGTACTAGAGGTCTTACTGTACGCCCATGTGCCACTGACCCCATTCTAAATGTAATTTAGTGAAAGAAGTGCAGAAAAAATGTCTTTGAAATATGCAGTGTTACAGACCATGCCCAGACTTGGACTGTAATGGCTTTAGCGTGTCAGAAGTGGAGTGATCTGAAATGGAGATAGAGTAATGGCCAAAATCAAGTATATGCTGATAACAGAACTCTACGTGGTCCTAGCTCGTAGTAAACCATTATAATGATCACAGTTTTTCAAAATGACGTTTTGAAATACATACAGCGTTTAGCTTATTCGATAATATCATGGTAATGCTATTTAGAATTATTAGCGGCCAGTAGTGGTGGTGTATTCGATTCACAAGTTACCAAAAGTAATGCTAAGTAGACATTGAAGCAATGGATAGTGCAGTGTGAAATAGATTCCCGCAGATTGACAAAGATCTTGACCAGGCCGAATAGCAATCTTGATTAGCAATGGACACTGAAAGCAAAAGTCATGTATCTGATGTGTCTACACGAGAAATGCGCCAAGTGAGTTTGTCATTTCTTGCACACAAACTGTAGATCTAATGCCGAGGCAGCATTCTTGTCCATCAGGTGGGAGTTTATCATTGCAGTAGAACCTCTAGCAAGACCTCCCGTGGGTCTGGCCTCAAGTTGTCATAATAGAGAGTCGTTCCTTCCATTGAGGGCTGGGGTGGTCTCTTTATGCAGTCTTGAAAGAGCAAAATCCACTCAAGAAAGGTGGTCTTATTGGGTGTGGGGGTGGAGTTATATTGTAGCAGGAATAGATATCCACTGTATTTGTGGCTGTCCAAGCCTGTTCCATGTCACTGCTGATCCATACAGAGCTGTTACAGTGTTGCTCTTTGTAATGCACCTATTTCTGCACCACCTGGCTAGATTCTAGATCAGTCCATAATGTACACGAGCCTATAAACAGCTGGGCCGTCATTGTACCTGCCATGTTTAACTATACCTACAGAATATTGAACTTTAAAATGCTATGTTAAAAGTATTCACTTTTAGAGGTAGACGTTTACAGCAGTTGCATTTTAAATGTAAATTTAATTTTAACGCATTTGATGCATATTCGGACAAGGTGTCTTTATGGTCAAACTGGTCAATTTCCCGAGCTGACCACATCACCAGGTTTCAGCGTAAGCGTGTGTGACCGCAGATACGTCATTGTAAACGTCACTTCCGCATTGTATCAGTTTTACGCTAGCGGCAAAGTTTAACGTGAAATGTACTACAGCAAGAGCCACATGGTGAATGACTATCGTTTCCAATCACAGGAACTGCACTGACGGCGCGGCAGAAGAGTTGCTGCATTGAGTATAGCTGTCGGGAGTGAAGTTGTACATTTCCTAGATCATGTCATCCACTTGACCCCGAGATTGCGCCAAGGTCATTAGTTGTTCTTGTTTTCCTCAGCACTAACTAGGCTAAACAGGATTGGACGCTTTTATTTCTACGGTCTTTAAACTCTGAAAGCCAAGCTGATATATACAGCAAGGTTTACAACATAACTAAAGAAGACACTGCACCTGATATATAGGCCTATTAATACTTGCTTTCTCATGATCGTCTGGTAGATTATAGTGCATACATGTAGTTTATTTCAAAATAACCACTAATTCAGCCGCAATCAGTAGAAAAGTAACCACAAGAGTAAATTTTTGGAACTGAAGCTAAAGTAGGCCTCCTAGTCGTACATGGACTATAATAACAAAGTCAAAGAGCGCTGAAAACGGTTAAAGTGGCATGCTAAAGAAAAATTTTCCTCAACTAAAATCTTAGAACGCAAAGCAAACTATTAAATGGACATCATATGGAAAAGCACGATGCCATACACTGTCTAAAACAGTTAAAAAGGACCACAGACGACCTAAGCGCGCATGTTGTCAGACCCCACGTGGGGTCACGGTGACGCCATCGCGTCTCCTCTCGCGCCTAATCCCGGCGCCGGGCTGTCTGGGAGAGGTGGTGGGAGCGAACGGTCACTGCGGGCAGGGCAGGCGATAATAGGACTTGTGTGTGGTTTGTGACTTATTGATGACGTTTGTTCAGTAATAGTTGATTATGCAAGGAGTATTTTTATTTGCTTATGTCCCCGATCTCCCACCATAACCCCATAGAGTCCCTCATTTGGAATAGTGAGACACCCTGAGTAACCAGCCCCCGAAAAAAGGGAAGAAAGAAATAGAAAGAAAAAAATGCCCGTTTTTGGAATGGGCTACAGACATATGAAGCGTGTTTTCTAGTACTTTAAAAAACAAAAGCTGTCAGAATATCTTACTTTGGAGAAGAATTGCGTCATCTATATGAATTCATAACGTCACCCTGATTTTCTAAGACAATTGTTTTTTTTTTAAAAAAGGCTTTCTTGATATATCATCAAATTATATTTGCTTGAATGAAACATTTAGAAGTAATGTACAAAATGCTGCTAAAATGCAATTCACAGTCTTTGTCATATTTAACATTTAAATGTCGTTTAGTTGAAATGTGAAGTCTCCAATGTTGTCGGATTGCTGTAGGTGAGAATTCTCATTTGGCTGAATTCCGCAAATGTCGCTAGTTCTTTGTTTAAAAGAAGAGACCATAGTTTGACAGAGAAACACACTGAAAACATTAGGTAGAGACATTTGCCATGTCTTCTATATAATCATGATAATAGCACATCTGACCACCCTGGGAACTACCAAGACTGGTAGATCATCTTGAGTAATGTAGATGATATGATCATCTTAAGAAGTAGGTTAATCATATAGCAATATGACTTCTTCACAGTGTCGTCAAACTTATACATGGCTTCCGCATGTGCTTCCCAAATGGTGGTATATACATATATATGTATTGTACTGATCTATTAACAAAACTGACCAAAAAGTCCGAACCAACTTTTGGACTAGCTCAAACGCTTTTCATACAGGTGTTTAACAATCAAAATCACATACAATATGCAACTTGTGTGGTCGTTTGATTAATATCATCTAAGATTTTCGTTTTTTCCCCTTCCAAATCCACTGTTCCAGCACATGGAGTCAGCTGTCGTCTGTTTCCGGCTGCCATGTGCGTGCAGGTGCGTGCATGTTTCCGCACGTCACCGCCAGGCGGATTCTAGGAAATAGAGCTGCCATTTTTGTTGATTAGTTAGAAAATGTAAATGAAAACCATAGAATAACAGACCGTTTTCCAACTTAGTCTTAACACTGGTTTTCTATCACAATAATGTTTATATGCAGTGAATAGATTCAATTGAACCGCTCTATCAAATGAGAGCCCTGCAATCAACATGTAAGATCCCAGACTGTTTTTTTACACACGATTGTTTTGACACAAAAGCCCCAAGAATAAGCGGGTAAGACAAACATACACAGTGAAAAGTAAAAACTTGTACAACTTTAAGACTGAAGGGGCCTCAAATGATCAACATGATAAAACAATTATAAAGTATAAATTGCAATCGACCCCTTTACTACTTGCATATAATAATGCTGTTGCGAGTCACGCAGGGCCTCAGTTTGAATAACAGCCATGAAACCTTCATTGGACACTGTAAAGTCTGTTTGATGATCCACTGGCATGATGGTACAAGTGCTTAATGTTGGTCAATCAGAGGCTTGAAACCATGTATAGTTACCACATGCCATTTGCACACGTCTACAGTAACTCATACTCTATGTGACTTTCATGTATTGGGTACAGATATCGCGTATAGTAGAATACTACCCACATATACCAGCAACCTGCATTTAACCACACACATCACATAATAGTCTGTTCATCACAAATCAAGCTCTAGTATGGATTGCAATGAATGTATACAAGGTGCCAAATAAAATCATATGCGTCAACAGCACAGCCAATAAGCCAACAAATCAAGCAACAAGCAAAGACAATCAGCGCCCTAATTGATATAAATGAGAATATTAATAGGAACACCGAATATTAATAAGAGCAGGCATGAAAAGCTGCATACAAAGGCCGTCTGCCGGAGGTTTGGTGTTGTTTGTGAGCTTGCCAGAACAAGCGTCCAAGTGGCCGTGTCCGGACCGTGCGACAAGCTCCGAACATGCCGGCCCCGTGTCTGTTCTCACCGGGCTGCTCTTAATATAAACTGTGGCTAATTGCTAACTAGCTACTGTAGAACCTACAATTGCGGCCATCTATAGGTTTTCAATCACCTTTACGAAAAGGGCCATTTTGTATGGTCACAAGCCTGCTGGGTAAAGAAACCAGCATGGACTTGTGGAAAGAGTCCGTGTATCTACTGAGACCACTTGAGGTGGTATTATTAGAGAGGTTCTACTGTACACCAGAAGGTGACCTTGTGAATGCTTGTGCAAAGCAATTTTTTCTACCTGTGA
>CM032669.1:2648370-2676038 GCA_019095985.1 Streblospio benedicti | reverse complement strand
TTCCTGGAAAGCAAATGTCAGCCCCCACTTCTCGTTATTGAATGTCCGCCAGAGTTTAGGAGCTTGGTTGACGTTGATGCTGCCATATGGCACAGCAAGTGGGTGTTTACCGTATGGCCAAGCGGTCATTAAGTGTGAATATGATTCAGTAATGACCTCATTAATAATGGATCTATGACAGTATTAGCCAACCAGTGCAGTAACAAGTATGCCCTTAGGTATTTAAAAATTATATTAAAGCCCCTGTCTGACACTCACGAATGTTCATCTGCGAATTTCACTCTACCGTCACAATTCCACGTAAGCTATCAGTTTGATGTGAGGGAAGAGGTTGGTCTACCTTAAAACCACCTATGTGATGAGACGGCATGCTATTGTTTTATGACTTTAATACCACGATTGATTCGGCTTCTATATTCGGCACCGTCCGACCATAGCTCTACCTTCTCTTTGTATACAGTATTCTGCAAATATTTATGTTTTAATAGTCATCATCATACTTTTACGCAGAGATTTAATAACACCCATACATTCATCGCTATAGTATCGCACTTCCATTCACACACCATTTAAGTCAATCAGCAGCAGCATTTCTAAGTATCCAAACGATCACCACCATCACCAGTGTGTTATCAGTAAGCTGATGAGTGTTTTCATAAATATACTATCACCAAGTTAACATGTAGCCGTGCAGTAGTACCTCTCTATTAAGACCACCTCAGGAGTGGTTTCAATGGAGAGGGGATCTGTTTGAGGAGGCTCATTGTGGTCTTGTTGTGAAGGTTTGGGACCATGAGAAATGGTCTCTTTATAGAAGTGGTCTTTATTAGGGGCTCTACAGTGCTATCACCCAGTTAACATAGAGGTATATGTGCAGCACATAAATAACACATACAGAGTGCAATTGTCTAGTGTTGAGTGATAATTATGTGGTTCGGCGATAAATATACAGTGTTGAAAACTGCATCAAGTCAAACATTTGGATGTAATAAATAACGAATACTTTTTAGTGTATAGGTTTCTGTCTAAAAGCGGGCACTCTCAGGTATGAAAGACAGTGTCTTTTCATCAAAAATGCGCCCCAAGCAGAGAGATGTATATTTTCTGGCCATTCAGCGTTTTGGGGGTAACATGGGACTACCCCCACACTTTCACCCTCCCCCCTACCCCCCCCCCAAAAAAAAAAATACAAAACCCTAAATGACAGGATTTTAGCGTCATTGTGCTCCTTATGGAGTTCATCAAGAACTACCCTCAATACTTTTATTCTAAAAACCTGTATTTTTCAGTGATAATAATGTTAGATTTGTTCCAAAATTCCCCACTTAAAACTGAAGGTTTTCTATTGTGCATTATGCCAATGCCAAAAAAATTTCTAGTAATTTCCAAAACGTGTCATATTTTTCATTTTAATAATGAGAGCATCAATTTCCATCTGTTATATTACCCATGCAGGAAATTAAATGTTTTTTTCTTAGACCTGCAAAAGGCCGCATCTCTTTAATTGATATTTTTCTATTTCAACATGGCAAAATACAAATTTTAACAGTTTAAATGTTGTAAGCCGACATTAGATCTAAGGTTTACAGTAAATTTGCGCCGCCCGTTTAAAATCAAAATTGAAAAAGATATTTAATGAAAAAGGATTTAAAGACAAGTTCATAGAAGCCTAAAACTAAGAAGAACTACGCTAGAATACTAACATGTATGTACTCACAGACAAACATAAAAATATGAATTCAAGCAGGAAAGACCTGACCACTGCCAATGTCCACACCGATCTGTTAATGAGCAGTGGGAGATGAGGAATATGTGGTGAAAGATTTTTATTCTACTTTTTAAAACACGCCTGGGACTAGCCAATATGCCAATTAAAAATGGTGACTCATTCAGCGATAAAAAAACAACAACACTTTTTTCATAAATGTTTCATCTCACACTGCCCCCAAAGCAAAATATTGACGCTTAATTACTAGTGACAGTCAGATTGGGTCGTAACATTCGTGACACGTCGGACTGGGGCATCCCACTAGAAGTTTCACAATGTCCTAAAAGGTTAATGAAAGCATCACATGCGGCCAGTATTACATTGGTGTATACGGTTACCCAGTAGACGGTAACGTTAGAAGTCAGCTGACACCCTATATGTAGTGTGAACACTAACTTATCTAGCTAATTATGCCACACAATCTGATGGCACGTAACCTATATGCGGTTTGCTATTGTGGCCAATAAGATCACATGGCAGAGAAGTCAATCTTGGCACAATAGACAATAGGAAGGTTATCATTGCAGTAAAACTTCGCACCAGGAGTACGTCATTATCAGGGAACAACTCACAAATAGGAACAAGTTACGGGGTCCCTGTTATGGAGCAGTACTGTAATGAGTTTGAATTATACTAAATCTTGCAATCTGTGACCCGTAGTGTAAAATGATAAATTGAGTGCAGTATCAAGAGCACTTCACGCTCCATTGATTCACAAAACCACCTGATTCAGTTTTTGTGCTTGAAACAGATACAGGCGAACACATGATTACAGAAGAACCCGCAATTAGGACAATCTCTCTGTTGAGAGCACCTCTACAATAAGACCATTATCACAGGTCGAAATATCTATAAGGAGACACTGAACCTCCATAAAGAGACCACCTTGTACCTTCATGCTGATACCCCGAGGGACTGATCTCAAGTCGTCTAAATAGAGAGGTTATACTGTACGTAATTTTGAAAAAAGTGTTTACTTACGAAGGCCAACTAAAGGAAACTCCAGTAATTTGAACATGTTGACTGTAAAAGTCAGGTAACAGATGCATATGTGATTCCCAACCAGACAAGGGCATTTAACTTGTAATTATGGGCTCATTAAAGCTTCGGCTGGAATCCTGCTGTCCATTTCAATCAGGCTTGACGGCGACGAATGGCGACCCCAGTGAGAGCTGTAAATTGTGGGTGTAATTATGGACCTGGGTGAAATATATCACTCGGGGACTACAATTTGTTTTTGCCGTAGGGGGATGAAGGAATGAAAGCGTTATGGTATGCTTTTCAAGCCCCCGCTTAAATTTATTTGTCAATTTTAGCCCCACCACCCCTAAGATTACATCAAGTCTTCTGAAAACGCGTTTAAACTGGCCTTCAAAATACGACAAATAACACTTATTGCTCCTAGTTTATGAATTTCTACCATAGGTCAAAATTTCTCCCAGATGTTTTGATTCTTTTTTGTAATGCCTTACTCCTCAAACCATGATCTCATACAGCAATCACTCAAATTGTAGAAGAAAAAAAATAGCAATGAAATACAAAGACCATGTCTTAAGTATATTTCAATGTTCATTTTTCTTACAACGTAAACCCATGTATTCAATTGAAAAGTTGGCTAATCTATGTAAACATTTAACTATCAACATAAAAAAGTCAGTACAGTATAATATTACATTGGTGTTATCAAGATCACTCACCAAAGGTTAATCTAATCTTTGTCCATATGGGGTTATAAAACACGTCCAAAATGTGCCATAGTATAGATCATAGTAGATAGAGTGCATGATAAGATTATATCAGGCAGAGATTCTAGGTCTAGATATCTACAGGGGGTAAGTACAGGATTTAGGAAATTACCTGAAGAGCAATTAAAAGCAATATTCTTTTTTGTAACTGCTTATTTTCACAAGTTTGCTATGGATTAACATTTTGCACGGCTGAAAATATTAAGAGCGAGTCATAAAAGCCGAATAAGCAATAGATTCTGATATGCAGAAAAATCTCCACTCAAGACCACCTCTATATTGACACCATCTCTTTATAATAAGAGTATTTCTCGAGTTAAGCCCTAAGTCATCCACGTGAACTGTTCAACATAAAGAGACAACTCTCTATTTAAACCACTTGAAGTCACCAACCAAACCGTTTTACTAGAGGGGGTCAGCTGTAATTGTAATACAAACCCCAAAGCAGTTCAAAGTTAAAAGAAATGTTACATATTTGCAAACCAAACCCCACAAAGTTACACTGAACACAACATTCATTGCTTATAAATTGAACGTCCATTAAGATACACTCTCAAATAGCAACGTACACTGCTTGGATTGTGGCGCACTTGTAAAGTACTTGTGAAGTACTTGTAAGCCACTTGTGCAGTATTTGAGAACATTTGAGGAGGATCGGTGTCGCCTGGTATCAAAAGCGGAGGTGCCAGTGTGTCTTGTGGTGTCGCTAAACACTCCACTGATAACGTAGTAAAAGCAGCCATAGATTATATAGACCTAGATACCCAACATCAATGGCGACTGTTTTCTTGGGATTAATACCCACCTATTGCTGCCATGGCATGGCTAATAACATATGGGATGCAATGTTGTTGTTGTTGTTGCTGCTGCTGCTGCTGCTGCTGCTGCTGCTGCTGCTGCTGCTGCTGCTGCTGCTGCTGCTGCTGCTGCTGCTGCTGCCAGAGTGACATACACAAAAACAAAATTAGATCAAATAAAGTGTTCAAAGAACATGGCGAGTCTAGAAAAACTTTGAATTATGGGCAATTTAGATATATACTGAAACGATGTATACTTTACAATTAAGAACTTTATGAATTTGAGACAGATAATATCAATAATCCAGATAAATCAATTTCCATCAAAAATCAAATAAAGTGTTCCCAACTTTGATTATAAATTGCCCAAAATTGAATAGCCCAAAATCGAATGTCGATGTCTCATACCCCATAGTTTTGTAACGTTTGAACGAAATCAGTTCAATGGTAAATGCTCTAGCTTGTCCAGAGAGATGCATAGTTAGAAACGAAACAATCACTAGGCTTTCGCTTCAGCTGATGAAGCGACGCAAGAAACACCTTGCGTCCAGAGTGCGGACATCTAAATATTGGACGAAATGTTGCTGTTTTGCTACTGATAGGTGTTGGGGAATCCACAGCACATCTTAACATAAGAGTTCATGGACTTTGGTATCCAGGTCTACATAATCTACAATGCAGGGCGTCCTATATGACATGTCCGGTAGAACCGGGTAATCTTGAATCGGTAGGGATGAGAATGATATGCACAAGATAACCAATATTCGATACAACCCCAACTGAAATGCGTTCACAACGTGGTTAAAGTGATTTTCAAATTCCCCTATCTGTTTTCTTTCTTCAGGTAATATGGAAGTCAAAAGTCTATTATAAATAATGATACATCAAAGCTAAACTCTATCTTACATGTTTCAGGTGAGGTGAAGTCCGAGACCATGTACGTCTTCAACGTGAGCGTCGTGTCTCGTGAGCACGTGCTGCGTGGAGAGCTGCACGTCCTGCCGAACCCCACCGCTGCTAGCGGATCAGCATCAGACACCTACACACCCACCCACACCGCAGTCAGACTATTCGCCCTGTCCGGACCACGCAGGATCAAGGCTCTCACCACCCTCGCGCTGCCCAAGGCCCCAGGGAAGGGGCTGCCGGTGACTGAGTCACTCAGGGAGTGTCTCGGTGGAAAGAGGATGAGCCAAATGGGTGTGATGTTCGGGGAGATGCTCCCTGGGGGCCGATTCTCAGAACTGTCCATGGCTAAGACCGTAAAAGCGTTCACGCGACCATTTTTGGTGGTGTTCTCAAATGCGAGCCAGAATATCAGTGTTGATCATGTACATTTTGATGTTGCTTCTTCATCACAGCAGCAGCAGAAGCAGCAGCGGGTGATGAACAGTTATGTGAACCCGGAAACGGGGAAGAGAGAGATGTTTTCCTGGCCCTTAAAGCAGACTGATAGCAAAAAGGGCAAGGTGCACCGAAAAAAGCAGCACAAGAAAGTGCAAAAGCCAAGTGACTTGTATGTTAAAGCTTCTCAGTCAAGATTTCGTCGCTCAATATTGGATAATGAGCTGCCTCCAGTGGAGGCTGAGGAGAACATGGTCGAGTCGGATGCTTTAAATGCGCTGAAAGGAAACACAATACCAAAGACCCACCCAACGATGCTGCAAGGTCGCGATACCACGGAACTCCTGCTGCCCAGCAACAAAAATCATGCCAAGAAGTCAGAATCCAGATCGAGAAAGCTCATCCCATATCCAGATGAGTGGGAGAGCGGAGCAGTGGGAAGCTTCATCCCGTATCCGGATGATTACAAGCGAGACCGCAGAAGACGTCGACGGAAGAACCGCAGGAAAAACCGCAGGAATAAGAACAACCGCAGGAGGAATAACCGGAAAGACAATAACTTGCTGCCATTCCCGGAACAGCAAAAGAGCTGGAACTCACAGCATAACGCCATCGCTGCGGTACCGGAGATGGCACCGCGACAGCCGGGCTGCGGCCGGCGCAGTCTCACCGTGGACTTTGCGGACATCGGCTGGAGTGACTGGATCATCTCGCCCAAGTCGTTCGAGTTCAACTACTGCGCTGGAGTGTGCGACTTCCCACTTGCAGAGGTGAGTGTTTGTAAAAATTCCTCTTCCACCTTATACCATGAAGATACCTGTTTCAAAAGAGGGTTCTATTGTAGCTGCAAAAGTTTAACATCTCATCAGAGCTAGTTCTCTAGTTTTATATAAATTACTCAGCATTGCATTTTTGATGGTAATACAGGTTATGTATCTTTAGTCATGTCTGTGATGGAGCACATAATTATCACAGTCACGATCAAGCAGGTCAGAGAGCAAATGAGATTATCTATAGAAGATTACACGTTGTTTTTTCCCATTGTGCCCATCACTCTATAACAAATTGTAGGTGCACCCTTCATTAGATATTACCTCACACTTCAAAAGAACTGAAGATGGTCTTTTTACAAAGTTACCCTTTATGATCATTCTCCCCATTATCCTTTATGATCATTCTCCCCAAATTTGGCAATGCCATACCTGAAATGAAAGGATTCATCTTAACTTTCACCATCATCACAAGTACATAATTCCCAGTGCTAATCCCAACAAGTGGTTGACAGCGATGTTCTAACAAGGACGCCCTCGATAGGAGGAGTGCTTGTGTAATCACACGGCTTGTATAGTCATCAGACCCTTATCTTATGTCCACAGTGTCTTCACTGCAAGATGCCTACACAGTAGACCCTCCTACTAAGACCATTCTCCCTATTCAGACCACCCCCATACCAAGAGCATTTCTCATTCTACCAAACGTTCACAAAGTGAGCAAAATTAGCCTTAATAAGAAGACCACCTCTCTCTTGCGGACACTTGTGGTGATATCGTAGGGTGTTCTTGATAGTGAGGTTCTACGATATCTATATGTAACACTGTTGTACGGGTCAGTGGGTAAGTGGCTAGCATGATGACCCTCTACATTACTGAACCATTTTGTTTTCACTGATGTGGGTAGAGAAAAACATTTAGATTAATTTTCTGTCGGCACCACAATGGCAGGACAATTTAGTTAGGTTTGTGGCTCCCTCATATGAAAGTTTGTAATGTTGTTTTGAAATGCTGTAAAATATATTGCTGGTGAGATATACAAAGCAAACAGGTTGAAATTTACATTTTAGAAGCTCTTAGATCTACCAATATTAAACGTGGATATTGTGTCCGTACCCTATGTGTAAATGTATGATGCTCTTTTGACTAAATAGTTTGTGGGAGTTATCATCAAAATTGCAATGGAATTGAGCTCTTGCCATTTGGGTAACTTTCAAATGAATGATAAGGTTTTATGTTTTATTATGGATTCCTGAAATTCAGTGATATAAATAAAAGTGAAATAGAAATATAATTCCTTTAAAAATATTCAAATATGCATAGAACCTTATTCTTATTCTGAGCAATATAATGACTTAAACATAACATAATGTATCAAAATGAATGGAAACTTGTAAATTTTGAGTTTGCGATGGGTAGCCATATTGGCGGCCATTTTTGAAAAAGTGTTCAAGGCAAAGAGTGTCGAAAATGTTTTTTTGCTTAAAAGGGAAGATGTTTAGGAGTTGTTTGTAGCTAAAAATGTTTTGTTTGATTTTTTTTTAGAGATTACCTTCGTTTTTGAGGTTCGGGTACTGGACTATCACGCAGTTCGAGTGATTTCGACTTCACCTTACACATGTATTTTAAAAGAACTTATTATGACGTTCTGCTTAACATAGATTTCGTCCAGCCATCTCACACGTGTTAGCATGTGTGGGATTAAGATCACGTTTGTAGTTCATAATCTGTCAGATTATCACAAAGATAGTATAAACAACAATAGATGAGGGTTTTATTAATTAGAAAGTCCATAATCATATTTTTTACAACTTAAAAGTGAATAGGTACAATGCTGCCTAAATTAATTGATAATCTGATTGATAATCTGATTGAATTTTACTTATCTGTCTTGATAGATACGCCTTAACCCCTGCAAAGATACGTACAGTACAACGCTTTTAAATGGACACCTTTAAGAACAAGATCATTTGTATTCAATTAAATACAAATTAGGTCATATTTAAGAAAAAATACTGTTAAATGTCTTCACCAAACAGTATGCTATGCTGGCTAATCTCGATTTACTCCGACATTTGTGGAGTTGTATAATACAATACTGACACTCTGTAGAATAAAGTTCCCGGAATCTTCAAGATCAATCTCAAATGAAATTTTACCAACTATTGAGACTTAATATGATGAATGTTCTTAAGTAGAGTGAAATATTATACCAGAGCTTTGTTATTAATATCAAAACTCCAAATCATGAACAACAATTACGCCCCAATTAAGATCCCTTCTACAAACAGTCCACCCAAGTTTTCGTAAATGCACCTTTGTAAACCTCGAAAAAAAGACCACACCTATAATGAGACCAAGTGAGGCCTATCCTATGGACAGTCCTATTAAACAGGTTCTAGTGTATATATCGTTAATATTCTCTCATGTCCTTACACTATATCATTGTCTTCGTCAGACATGTTAGAAGCTTGACATAATTGTTTTTTCAAGTTCACGAATGTGAACAACTTAATGATCTAGCTATCTCGTGTTGGATTAAGCTACAAATCCTGATTAAACACACAGGCCATTAATAAGTCATGGTAAGCATTTAACAATGACCGGCAGCCTTGGTCTAGGCTTCTGCAACCAGTGCAATAACTTCACTTGGTCAACATGTATGTGATACACTTCAATGTACTTGTACTACAAGACAGGATCATTAACAACATCAGTTCAAATGGCAGAGGTTTTAGGCCTGTCAGAATGGCCAAGTCGTCCAAGTGCCTTAAATGTTTCACACCTCCATGTCTAATCTTTATACAATTGGTTTGCCATACATTTCAAGCTACTATGAAAGCACATCAATATTCCCCATTTCAATTAATTAGATCTACCCAACAATTGTCATATTTGTCATAACTTCAAAAGATCAGTCACAGCCTTTCTACCTCATTAATCTCTGCACATAAGAATTAGTGCGTGCAGGGATAATAATAACCGAGGTATCCACATCTATAATTAGTTTACAATGGAATTCCCAATCATTATAATTATATGCTGTGAAGACAAATTGTAAAAAAGTCTTCTAAAAGTACAGGGCAAACTAATAAAACATGAACCTCGTTATGATGTGACTATGTTCGATATAAGACATCTAATTTCTCAAACTAATAATTTGTTGTTCAAGACATCTATTTCATTTTGTAGTTGCCTGTTAATATGCACATGTGGCCAAAACTACTATATACACCAATGAAGAGACACTCTAAATTTTCTAAGTTCTACTTTGTATTTACAACTATATTCAGTGGATACCTGCCATAGTTCTGCATTATCAAGAACGTGATATAACTGTTCTGTTATTCTGTAAAGGTTGATTTATCAATTTTGATAATTCAATCATTGACATTCAAATTTTAGCATTGGCGTATTTGCATGGGCAGTGGCTTGTGAAATCTGCAAAGTTACAAAGTACAGAGCAAACTCTGTAAAGGGACTGATATCGTGGACTATTTCAAATGGGCCATTATGTATCTAAAGAACTAGTCTGTCAGTCACCAATGTTCATACCTGAATTGGTATCTGCGTAGGAGATAAACATATATGAGGGAAAAGAATTACTCATGTCTTTTCAAAACACATCTGTGATTAGAAAATGTGTCAAAATATTAGAAAATCAACACATCAAAACCAATGGCAAAACTACAACACTGATTCAGCTTCAAGATTCGGGACTGTCTTCAGCTATTATGAAGTTGAAATACAGAAAGTGTCTCATTTAAGGGAAGTGATTTCATAACTCAAGTTTGATTTGAATGTTGATGAAAAGCTTAGAGTTTTGTGGCATAGGGGAAAAAATCTGTCCTACAGTCCTAATACTAAATAAATTATTTATGGTAGAAGTCAATAGTGTATTAGATATAGATCACATGTCAACCACAGCAGCTTTCATCAACTGATAAATTTAGAAGAAAAGACTTTAATCAAATATGCTTTATTGTTGGATTTGATTCATATTTTGCAAGGCCATTGCTATATATGAAATATGATACGGCTGAAATGTCCATGCATTAAGCAATTAATGAAATATTCTCATTTATGAATAAAAAAAACTTGGACCTTTTCCATTTCTATACATATTTTACTATTGAAAGACATTTTCATAGAAATAGTATTGTGTTACAACTACCAGTTTGCTTCATATTCATGATTGCGCTGTCCAAGCACATGTCCACTTGCTCTGGCAGATTTCTCCATATCCTTTGCATAGGATCCCAGTCAGCTGTGTCATTTATCAATGCCACAGGACATACATAACGTTCCTGCTGTCTGCTGCCAATAGAAACAAGCCAATTTGCATATTTGTATTCGAAAAAGTGTTAAAAGCTATCTGTTGCTAAGTACACAACAAAGTGCTGTGAGTATTTAAACTTTGGTTGGATGGAGCGATGGCTAAATTGAAGTAAGACATATCCAGAGTCCCATAAACAAGTCAGTTGCATTCATACATAAAAAATTAGAGGTCCAATGCTGGTCAAAATTTAATCTATGAATCAGAGAAGTTTGAAAATATCTTATATATGTGTTTCCCAGTGTTTGCGGATATACTTTCAAACTTCTCTCTCTCTCACATCTTTTTAGCATGCACATTCTTGCTAAAAAGACGTGTGTGAGAGAGAGAAGCTTGAAAATGAAAATATCTTGATTCACCATAATTACGGTGAGCATCATTTGGTGTTCTTCTCTTGTATTACACCCATTTCATTAACAACAACTTTGCCCTAAATAAAACCCCAACAACTCTTAACAATAAATTCTGTAAACCATCACATTATGGCCACCGAGGGCTATCAAAGATCAAGGTGTGTATATGGCAGCTGCGTTGTGGTGTGCACGTGTTTTCAAGTACAAACACACCAGTCAGGTTGAAATTGTTTTTGTTGTTTTTAGTCGGATTATTTTATAGTGATTTTTTTGTTATTTTCACAACTTATCCCGATTTTAGACCACCTTGTGGGAGGTCAGTGGAGGTGAGAGTTTTCAAAACTAATTGTCATTTAAAGTAAGAGTCAAGTTCCAGTTCAATTTCAATTTTGATTATATGTTTAATCGCTTTGGCTAGGTATAAAACTGTGGTTGAAGAAATTCTTGTGACAGTTTTTTCTTCTTCAAGATAAATGAGAGTCATGTATAACAAATGTTAAAGGTAAATTTGGGTAAAAAAATATTTTGAAGAATTCAAGGATTTAGATTGCTGTCTTGCATCGTATAGGAAATAACAAAGATAAGATGATTCCCTATCTGTGTTGGAGTCTTTCTGTTAATCAACATACAGCATCAGACAGTGTACATATATAGAGACTACACGGATAACCAAACAAAGTAGCATAAATTATTTATTTAAAAATCTAATCTAGTCAAAGATCGATGTTTTAGTATATTGTATATAATAGCTCAATATTGAAGTACACTAAAATTGAAAATAGATTTACTATTCGTACTATTGTTATCAGTTTTGTCCAAATGCGCTCTATAAACTTAGATTTGGAAACAAAATGCAAACAAAAATTCCGTATCCCATCATAGTAACATACGCCGGTTCAAATACTTCAAAAAGACAATGGATGAACGGGTTGAGAAACTACAAGAGCAAGGCTCTATTTTCTTCTGCTATCTGCATCTGTGATATGATTTTTTAATACACCAAAGTATTTTCAAAATGATGGTTTAAAACAAGTACATCACCTGGATCTTCCACACAGTGCACACGTGTTATTAGAGTGGAATCAGCGTGTGCATATTCCATGTGAACACTGCAGACGTTTTTGCCTTTTCAAGTGTTCACTCATGACACTGATAGGGGCAGAATTTAAGACTGTCTTGTTTTCTAGAAGAAGAACAGTTCAGCGTACTGTTGGCTAGAAGGTTGCAGGATGTTAGGCAAGGAAGTAGCACAAGCATACTTAGAGTACGCTTTTGGGGAAAATCAGCATTATTTTTTCTTTTTTCATGGGCGGAGAGGGGGGAGGCTACCTTTATGCTTAGACATGATGTGCTACTCCAAACGATCAAATGTTATTATCCCCTATCAACAAATACTAATGAGGATAATCAGTTTCGTGCTACTATAAGAAACTTAGAAAGATTAGGACCCTTACATAAATGTCACGATTTTCAAGCTTTAAATTGGCAAAGATACTTATTTTGATCGCGGAAAGCCACTGATCTGAGCAAAACATACCTTGCATTGGTCCATGATGTACTCATGTATAGGATACACATCTGAAGTCCAGGACCGTAACCCACAAAGAGTGACAAGCAGGCAGGCACCAAACCATGGGCCAGCATAGACTAGTGTTCATAGGCGCACCCCACTTTCCCCACCAAAATATTTCATTTTCATAGTTTTTTTTCATGACATCCCTTACGTGCCTCCCTCCTTAAGTGAGCCCCCCTCCCCCTTTCCAAAAAACTGGATCTGCCATTGAGTGTTCGTATGGCACATGTAACATACATACTACCTCCCTGTCACGATGCTGGGCCCATGTACCGAACTGTAGCGTGGATAATCGTCCCAACAGCATGTGCATAACCTGAACAGGAGGCATTGGCGTAAATCCCTCGCAGGAATTAGGGATATGGGATCTCATAGAAGGCTCATTTAGATAACTCAATGGCAGTTATGCCATTAGCATGAGTAAAACCTCATTGGACCAGGTGAAAGTGATTATGAAAGTTTTATTCCAGATCCTTCAATAATGGCAATAATCGCATTAACGAGCAAGTTTGCACCTCTGTAAATAGTGTAGCGAAACGGCCATGCTGCAATGAATTTTCAAGATGATATGTATTGCTAGTCTGTGAGAGTGTGCATATTCTTTTACAGAAGAACCTCCAATGACGACCACCTCTCAAAAGAGACCATCTCTTTATGCGATATTTTGTCTGGCCCCCATATATTCAAGAAGAGATTCCCTCTGAAATAAGACCACTTCTCACGATCCCAAGTCTTCATAAAAAGACCACAGCAAACTTCTATAAAGAGACCACCTGAGCACAGTCCTCTGGGTGGTCTTCATAGAGAGGTTCTGCTCTATTTATAATGACATCCCAAGGTAAAATGTAATAATCATAGAGTTGAAACCAGAAAAAAGATTATAGGCAGCAAATGGCCACTTCTAAGTGGCGGTCACTTTGAGTAGAGAGCACATAACACTTGCTGAGAACAGTTATAGCAGTAATAAAATAGATACAGTGGGTTGTTTGTGTGTCTAGCTTTGTCAGAACACAATGCTGGGCCATATGGTTGTTACCAGTTATGGCACTGATCTCCAAGTCTATAGGTCTACATCACATAGCCACTGGTCTTGATGAATTGTGATTCATGAACTTAACTCTCGACTAAGTATGGATACATAGAAGGTTATTTCTCAAGATCTACAAGTCTATATCAGGACCCCACAGTGGTAGTGGTCCAAGGTTTGCGTCCCGGCAATGGCTATGTAGAATCTCTATAGATTTGGAGACACTGTAGCCCTCTAATGGCCATGTTATTCACGAGGTTTTGTAATGACAGTGACTGTGAGGCCATGATGGGTCGTTAGTGGACGATAATGTGCGGTTTTTGCTCGCGGCGGCAGGTGGCTTTTTTTCTTGGAACCTTCGCCGAAAGGTGTAAAGGTTAAAATGTCTCTCATTCACTGAGGTTAAAATGCCGCTCTTTAACACCATTGTCTGAGACTGACATCATTGAAACGTTTGAATGGCTGGCTTTCTTGTTTGCATCATTAACGCCAGTGTCAGGCGGGCGCTTATACGTGTACTGTGTTGGCGAATCAATTGCTGTGGTTACTTAAAATTTGTTGAGTAAGGTTCATAGCATATTGGAAACCATGTATCATTTTGAGTTCCTTCTTTATGAAATATGCCTAAATTCCAAAATCAAAACCATATAATTACTAAATATATCTAAAAATTATTTATTGAACTGTTTTCGACTGTTGTCCTCATCAGAATACATTCTAAGGTATTCTGATGAGGACAACAGTCAAAAACAGTTCAATAAATAATTTTTAGATATATTTAGTTATTATATGGTTTTAATTTTGGAATTTAGGCATATTTTATAAAGAAAGAACTCAAAATGATACATAGTTGCTGTGGTGTAACCAGCACTTTTAATTGGTAAATGCTCTTACCATGCACGTTTGTGGTTTTAAAATGCAGAATAATTCCTCACTCATGGTATCTCATCTATCAAATACCCTACGTAAAAACAGGTGTGAACATTCGTGACTGTCAGACTGGGGCGTTCAAGTGTCACTATTTTAACACCATTGACTATGACTAAGATCACATTTAGGCATAATTATGAGCATTCTCGTTTTCCTTCTATTTTGGGTAATTATCAGTAAGTACTGAACTTAACACCACAATTAACACGTAGTTGTGGATCATCAAACTTACAGGAGTTTCAGTCTTTAACATCGAGTAAAATCGTATATGCAAATGGGTATGAACTATGGGCTACATACAAACACTCTTTCTATTTTACCGTCGCTCATTTCTAAGTTCCATCACATAAAAACGTATCTGGGCATTGAATATTATAGGTTTGCCTTAAGTGTTTATCAGTTTTCTGATACCAGCATTGCCCCTGGGCCTCTAATTATACTATAGCTCTAATGAATGCTTAAACAGCCTAATTATATGGCATTAGCGAGAGGGCATGTCACGGCTTATATCACCGCCTGCCATTAAGTCACCAGCGCGTGTGTATGATTGATTGATTAGAAAAAAAATAGGAATATTATTGAAGACAATTTCTCTTCACAGTTACATCAGGTATAATCAGTATAATGAGTTGACTGATGGACAGATCTGCCTTTTCTCACTAAAGTGTTTCATTGTCATGGGCTATTTTGGCACGTCAGCTATCAATCGCGAATAAGAAACCCTATGATTCATTAAGTGCCCCCCCCCACCTCTTTCCTCCAAAAACTTGGATCTGCTAGTGATGAAAACAGAAAGTATCACCACAAAAATATGAGTCCATGTGCAATTTGTTTAAAAAATGTGTAAGCTTTGTCACTGTGATGTCATCTCTATCTAATCTCACACTGGAGACCTTCTAGGGGGGAATGTTGGTCTGTTTGAAATGTAAATGTGCTTATTTACTGTTGCAATCTACTGGTATCGTACTCTAGGACCTTTTTATTTACACCAGTTCATTGGCAACCTTGTCACACTATGTTGCCCTTCTCAACTACCTGGGGATTATACAACACTTGCTACAGCAGTGTTCATCCCTCACGTTTGCGTTCACTCGCCTGTACCTGTTTAACGTTTCGGACACTCAATATAAGAACAGGCGGTGAATCAAACCCATGACCTTCTGGTCACAAGTCCAATTCCTTATTTATTCGTCCACGGAAGCACACAATTCCATCACCAGACCGGATTGTTAATCGAACCCACTACCTTCCACTAAGGAGTCCCAATCCAATAAGCCAACGAAACACACATATTTCTAACTTAGACCCGCCATAAATGATCTTATCGCAGAGATGTTATCGACAAAGAAGTGGCCTTAATTGAAGGTTCTACCGTATGATCCTTGCAACTCTAAAACAGAAGGAAAATTCAGCATTTATCGTAAAATCCAATGAAAGATCAACAGAATGTTGCCTGCAAAAAGTAAACTAAGCACTTCCAATAGGCCACCACCAATGCCAGGACTCGCCTATTAAGATATCGGGTGACCGTGCAATGGTACAGGTGGCATGGAGCCCAATTAATATGTTTTCCATCGGAGGCCACATCTTCAACTTATAAACTTGCTCTCAGAGCGCAGGGTCGCATTACTCCCGTTTGTAACATTGTCCGTCATACGATAGTTTGTGTGCTGGGTTCGGGGTGTGTCATTTGTTGCTAGAATGATCAACTGCAGTAGGGACTTGCCGTGGGGATTGGCTTCAAGTGGTCTCAGTAGAGAGGTGGTCTTTGTAGGGAGGTTCAATTTGGACTATGGGGCCATGCCAAATGATCTTAAGATAGAGGTGGCCTCTTAATGCAGTTGGCCTTCATTAAAGATCTGCAATTTTGTTTATTTCCTATAGCCCAAAGGCAACTGCATCAATGTGCTTAGAGAATTTTAATCGTGAAAGTAGGCAAAAAACAGATGATGAGTTTTTTTCCTACTCCAACAAATTTGGTGTCATCTCATTCTAAATTTTGAGCTTTTTCTTAAAAGAGCATCAATTTGTTGACGTAATATCCATAAACTCATTATTTTATGATTTTAATTGTAAATCAAGACACCATGGCAAGCAAGGGGGATGTTTACAATTGTATGGCGTTTTAGCAGTCAGCAGAAGTCACATGATCAGGTTTTTAGCAGTCATGTGATATGCGAAATATTAGTCCACCGTATTTGTTTTAAAATCAGTTCTACCAACGAAGAACTGCTGCTGTGGCAGAAAAAATAGAATGTGTTATTTTTTGTTAGATAGTGATATCAATACCTGAAAAAGTAACAATCATCATTTAAGCATGATTATTGTCCGTTCTATTGGGCAGTGTGTGGTATTTGACAGTTAATCTGGGTTTAAATGTTGCAAAGAATGTGTGCTGATTTCCATACACATTCTAACGCACTTCAACTGAGACACAGATGCTTATTTCCACTTTGATCTCAATGCGCAGCAAAAATGTAAACATTGCTTTAATTTCCAATCGAAATAAAGAACTACAAAGTATTCAGTCAGTGCCAGGAGTGTTGGGCGATGCATTTTGAAGGAGTTTGATTTAGAGAACAATACGGAATAGAAGATTCTATGGCAGCATTACTTTTAATACCTTGATCATAACCTTACCAATCTTATAATTAAAAATCTTTTCTAATCCCACTGATGCAGTTGCCTTTGCTATAGACTATCACAAAGGCTTCACAATCACCAAAACCCAAGGTGTTTTGTTTGCCCCAAACCTAAGCAATTTTGATATTCTGTTACAATGTTTCTACAGTTGGAAAACTGTGATTTCCAAACACGTGTCTCAATGATGGATGACAGAATCACAAAGTCACGTGATTTACAAAGCACAAAGTCTCGCCAAATTTACGGGAATTCAGCAGGATTTGGAACTTCAAAGAGGCAATGATTTTTGTATCATCAGCAGACGTTGAAGCGGTATCAATGGATCCATGATGCCGAATCCACTAATCAGCAGATGCTTTGAACGTGGGAAATCATCAATATGGAGGTTGAGCTCAGTTTACAGACTACACCAGAAATTGAGCCTTTTGAATGAAATCTTCATCCATGTTAAGAAATGCTGAAGTGATAAAGGCTATATAGTAGAAGCTCCAATTAAGACCACTCCTCTATATAGAGAGGCCACATCCGTAATAAGACCATACATGTTATTTCATGGTCCCAGGGTTTCATTAACAGGCAAATGCAAACCTCCATAAAGAGGTCACTTCGTAATTGAGACCATTTGAGGCCAGTGTGGTCGTAAAAGAGAGGTTCTTCTGTACATGGAAGTCACAACGCATGTGCATATCGTTGTCTACAATCAAATAATGATTCATAACATATAGTCTGTAGACTACAGCAGGGGCGGAGCTAGGCTTCTACGAGATGGTGTCACTTCCCTTGATATCAGACTGGAATGCTCCCCCCGAAATTCTTTGGTGCGCAATTTCATAGCCAACTTTCATTAAAAAAACATATGTTATAGCTAGATATGTTATAGCTAGATATGACAAATATTGAGTATTTCATAGTTGCCGTTAGAATTACACTCCCCTAGCTAGTAGTTGAAATGAGAGAAAAACACACACACACGAAAATGGCAATTTTTTAAGCCTGTGATGGGAAGAGAGGTAGTTTATAGCTGTTGCCCGTCTGATGGGCATCTCAAAATGCCATTTCATAGCTAATGGTTAGTGAAAAGTAGGGACATTCATAGGTACTAGGGAGGGTGAAAAAGGTGGGTCATTCTGGAAGGGGGGCGGGGGGGGGCGGCGTACCCGCCGACCGATATATGGAAGTGACTCCCACCCCGTGCCATTTGCATCCTTGTTACACAATATTAGCTTCTTCAATTCCCCAGAAAGAATACACCGAAAGACTATGAGGCAAACCCCACCCATTTTATAACACCATTCCAACCCCGCCCTGATCAAAAGTTCGTGGTTAGAGCATCTCTGCAACCTACACATGCTCAAAACCCATGAAATCCTGCGGATGCACCCCAACCCCCTTTTTGGATCAGGAAATAACGGACCATAACGCAACATGTTGGAGATAATTTCCTCAACACCCACCACCAGCCTGAACCTACGACCTTCTGGTCACAAGTCCATCTCGCTATCCACCCGGCCACGGATGCACAGCATAGAGAGCGTCATTGTACATAAGGATATCCATGCCAGATAGACATGCTAGCAGATGCCAGCTAGACACTCTAGAACACATGGCGTGCTTTCTAGCTAGCAGGTCAAGTGTTGTTGTGGTATTGTGTTGCTGGTGTGATGTTAACAACATCATTGTGCATAGGAGATTCCCAGGCCAACCTGTATTGTTGATAACTTTTTCTTCAAACGAATAGTTCTGATGAAAATCATTGTCAGTTTACGGGTATCTCTTGAACACTGCACATACACTGAACACTGTACTATATTTTCTATGACTTGTGAATTTAACAAGAAGCCCGACATCAGTGCGGATGCATGCTTTGTGTTTCATCATATTTGCGGACTTCCTGTGTTACAAAATCCAAAACAATCAGCATGGTTCAGATAAAGTGAATTCACCCCAGATTTGCACATCGGAACAGACGTACATTAAACCCTCTAATTGAGACCACATCTATCTAGACAACCTCTAACATGAGACCATTTTTCACAGTCCCAAACCATCATGAAATGACCACCTCTCTTTCAGACAACTTGAGTGCTGCCCTCATGTTCTCTTGACTGGAAGCTCCACTGTATTGCAGCAAATGTTTACCCTAGCATCAGTTCACCTAGTTATTCTAGCTATGACAGGCCCTGCTGCAAGTTGACCTGTTTACACCGGGTGTATGTGACGCATATAGGCCAGACAAATCGGGCCAATTGGTTGTGATTTGCTGCAGACATGTTTGTAAACCCAACAATTGATGTGTAATGGATGACTGTGCGGACTTGATGTTTTATATGCAGAGTGCTGCTCGGCAATCTGAGTAGAGGGGAACCTGCTATCAAGACCACCTCTATAGAGAGACGTCCCCTGTAAAAATGCCATTTTACTCGATCCCAAGTCTTCATAAAGAGCCTGTCGCGAATCTCCAGAAAGAGACCACCTCTTCAGTGAGACCACTCAAAGTCAGTCCCCCGCTTCATCTGAGGGTCTATTCGAGTCTCTCTATAAGAATTAGTCCACTTAACATTGAAGGGTATCCTGAAATTGTCAGTAAGGTACATTTCTGTATTATTTTGCATATTTTTGTGTCTGCACATGAAATTTAGCTTGGTTGCTGACTTTCAACATTGGGCAACATGTTTATGTAATATTTTCAAAATGGCCGCCATGAATATGACAATGTAACCAAATTAATTGTACATATCATAGACGGCGCGTAATATTGTTATTCAAATGGGGGTTTATTAGGGAAATAGTTTTTATCTGATTCATTCTCCAACCTGACCTCTGCTTTTTACAAGTTATCAGTGGTGGAAAACGGTGGGAACCTTTTTGAGAGGT
The DNA here is from genome assembly GCA_019095985.1 of Streblospio benedicti. Lineage (NCBI taxonomy): Eukaryota > Metazoa > Annelida > Polychaeta > Spionida > Spionidae > Streblospio > Streblospio benedicti. Next base: position 2,655,878 of record CM032669.1, on the reverse strand, counting down.
TTAGATTCATGAACAGGAATCTGCTATATGTATTGCTCGTTTGCTTCCACCCTTGCTTTGAGCTGCTTGTAGAAGAGGGTCAGTTTGTGCAGTACACCGGTCACTGCCCCGAGTGGTGGTCACTGCCATGTGAATATTGGTGAATATTGATTGGTATTATTAAAAGATTCAATGTGCCTGCAATGTTCAATTTCAGGGTATGAGATTCACTATTATTGTAAATATGTGGCTATACCGTGATTGCGGTTGGGCATTCAAGAGGGTCAAGGAACATGACAGTCAGATGGTGCTACAGCATAGGCAGATCCAGGGGGGGGGGCGCAAGGGGCGCCCCCCCCCTTTCCCACCAAAAAACTTAATTTTCATAGGGTTTTTGATGAAATCCCGTAAGTGCGCCCCCTCTTTTCCTTGAGTGCCGAAAACCTGGATCTGCCTATGCTACAGTGGGTATGGAAGGCAGCCAATTATCTGAAGGCACGAGGGTTTGGTTCTAACTGCTGAATGGTTGTAGCTGCTAGAACGTCCTGCAGACATATGACTTCTGTGTGTGCTGTAAAACGGAAGTATGGGAGTTTGCGTACACTATAGTTATCGCAAATACACCTCGTATTGTTCCCTGAAACGAGGAATGGTCTTAATATGGAGGTGGTCTCCGTTGAGAGGTGGTCCTACCTAAATGTTCTACCGTACTGAAAGGATCAGATAGAAGTTATGCGTCAGGTTCATGTGAGAGAGCAGTAGAGACATCAGCAGACTTGATGTCGGCTCACTTCTGTGGCCATCACTATGTGACATGTTTGTAAACAGACCAACAGTCGACACTTCATCTCTGTTTGTTGTAAAGATCGCGTGTACTTGTTAACTCTGTTTGGATAATTGTTTCGGCTGAAGGGCCGCATTCTTTCATGGAAAAATGTGTAGTGTGGGAGAAACATGTGTATTATCATGTTGCTTGTAAATATATGTTTGCCTTTGACGCTTTTAATGTTTAGAGGTGTGTTAACATCATGTTTAGATTAGACAATTCATGAACATTAGTTCACATTGATAAGGTATAGTATATGTATGTGATTATATACGTTTTAAAATATAATACAGGAGAACATCAAAATACAACCATCTCTATAAAGGAACCATCTCTATAACGAATTGATATTTTGTGGTCCCAAACCTTCATGAGACCACGGGAAAACCCCATAAAAGACCATCTCTCTATTGAGACCTCTTGAGGGCAACCCCTGGGCAGTCTCAGTTATAGAGGTTCTACTGTATTTTAAGAAAATACACGCAGTTTGCAATAGGCCGCCGAGTCATGTCTTGATGCTAGAGATTCGTACAATTGGGTTTACTCAGAACATTATTTCAAATAGCAATCTGTCGTCATTGTGTAGGGACTTGTCATAAGCAGGTGCCCCCCCCCCCTTTCCCACCAAAATATTTCATTTTCATAGGGGTTTTAATGAAATCCCTCAAGTGCGCCCCACTCCCCCCTTTTTCTTAAGTGCGCCCCCTTTTCCAAAAAAACCTGGATCCGCCATTGCTTTTTATCTTGAAGCTGCAGGGCGAACAGTAAAATGTTCGAGATGGCCGATATTCGAGATCAACCACTCATTCATGGTCATAGCGTAGTTGAATAGAAATGAAACTAGCCTAGAGATGAACAATTCTTAATATCGAAATAGCGCAGTTCTACTGTATGTAGGAATGCTTGACTAAAGGCACCTAGATGATCAAATCAACTGGCCAGCTTTAATAGGGTTTACATGATGCGTCTCAGCCATGCTAAGACTAAACAAACATTGTTCAATGTAGCCTTGTACCAACATCTCATTCTGCTAACATACAACACATTTGTTGCTGGATCTTCAGATGTCAGTTTTTGTAACCCTGTAAAGTGATCGTGTGTAAGTGCCCACTTACGTATAGCATTGCTGTTGGAAGTTCTCACGTTGGTATTCTCATCGGAAAAAAGTATAAATCGATAACACCTGCCTTTCCATGTGGATTATCATATAGATACTGCTATATCGGCGCAGTATGCGCTCAAGTACTGTATTTGTGATCGTCTGTTAGTGGTCTCTATGGCCAGACGTTGCTGTCTGGAATTCTCACGTTGGTGGCCTCACTGCGAAAGGCAGCGTAGTATTTAATACTCGTTTTGTTGTATCAGCCATAGTAGTGAATGTACTATATTTAATAATTGATCAATATTTTGGAAAGCGTGAATAAAGTTACACAACTTTTGGTACAATGGCCCCAACCACCTCATAACAGGGCTGGGGTAGGTGGGGGTTATAAGGTGTCAAGAAATCCCACATACCTAATTTTTGCCTTATTTGCCATATCACTTATTGTTCGGCCTTTTTCCCCACATCCCACAAATGTAAAAGCGTATTACCACATTCCACTTCCTTGAAAGCCCACATTCCTACCTTTTCGGTCTTTTCTCCCACATTCCACTTCTTTAAAAGCCCGGACACAAGGGGAAAATGTATATGTATAGTGTTTTCTTTTCAACAATAATAGCAGCAAGTCAAGGGCATTGTACTAGTATGAGTATTTCCTAGCATCAAACACAAAGCATGCAGCTACCTCTGTTATCAGTGGCAGATTCAAGCAGGACTGTGTGAGGGCTCGAACGTCCGTCTGGGAAAAAAGCAACCCTACTGAGTCGCATTTTCACAGAAATGAGTCTTCTCATTATTCCTGAGTCATAAATATGTCAAGTAAAACTTCCAATTAAAACCAGCTTCATAACAAGACTATTTCTCAATGTCGCAAGTCTTCATATTATGACCAACACGAAGCTCCATAAAAGACGACCTTTGTATTGAGGCCACTTGACACTAGACCCCACCCAAGGTGGTCTTGTACAGGCTCTGCTGTACTTTAAACCTGCCATTCAACATGTCACATACAGAGGTTAACGGCGGTGTCTGCCTACTGTATTTAGTCTACACCAGGAGGCGCGCGGAATTTTTATGGGCGCAAAATGTAAACATCTGTGATTTTCGCTCACGGAAATGTCGTCTGCAGTGTCTGGTGCGTTTTGGGTGATGTTAACGAGTCTTTTCTTCATAGTTTCAAAGGATGCCTTGTTAATCAACAAGTTTAAATGCGTTTGGGCTCAATGTGGTATGAAGTACAACTATTCTTAATGACCGATCGCATTAATGTACATGTATAGCTCACCAGTCACAATTTCCTAAATCTTGCCCCACACCATATGTTCTTATTGTCAAAACTGGAACAATATCTTCTGTAAAGCCCCCCCACCCACCCCCACACACCGTAGACTGCACGCCCCCACCGCCACACCTGAAAATGGCCTTATTGTCATACCATAACCTTAAGTTTTTCCCTCCCACTCTTCCACACCCATCAAACATTTGAGGAGCTGCCCACAAAATGACCCTACTGCCAAAACTGGGCCACTTTCTTCTGTATGTCCCCAACCTCCCACGGTAGACTGCGTGGCCACAACATCCACGTCTCCAGGTGATGGACAAGTCCGTTGTCAAGTGTCTGCCGCGGGTTCACACACACTCCAGTCAATGACACTTCACGTCCCATCTAATAACGCTTTAGTGGCAACAACAGCAAACGTTCGCTTGCTAGATACTTGAAATTGACGATACAGAGAATGGCATAAATTGTAGAATGGTATGTACAATAGAATTCAGAGCTGTAGCCAGGATTGCAAAACAGAGGAGGCGAGGATGCAGGCAATAATAGTCTAGCCGCGCAGCTGTTCTAGAGTGGATTTGGGGCACCCCACCCCAATAATATTTTTCTATTAATTAGCCCCTGAGGCTCAGAAATAAAACACAATTATTGATTAAGAAAGCAAAAATTACATATGTTAAAAATGAAAGAGTATGTTTGTCAAGTATGAATACAGATGCTTTTCATATTTGTATCCAGTTTCATTTACGTGACAATTATATAATTTTTGGAGCATACAAAACAAATGTTAACTCTCAGTTTCATTCAGCCTCCCTGGTTTGAATTAGGGTGTTCATGGGGTGGTCACTTTGTGAAAGAGCAGGAGTGCAAGTGAATGCTCTTGTTTTAGAGGCAGGGCTCTAATGGGATTTAAATCTACTTGTCCGTCGGACAAGTAGAGGTCTAATTTCACTTGTCCGACAATTAAATACACTTGTCCGCACAAAATATTACAACAGTTAACGAAAAGGTTATATAAATATATATATGTATACTCATATATTATATATATGTGTATAATGTAATTGTGCAAAATTTGTTTGTATTATTCAGTACCTTTCCATTTGTGAATGAAAAAAAGAAAGAAATAAAAACCATATTCAATGTTTTTATTCTAACAAAGCAAAATGCATAAATTTGGAACAGTTTTATGATGCCTCTGAATAATAAATATTTGAATGTTTATGTACATTCTCTAAAAGATAGGCCAAGCACGTATGCCTTATGCAATAAGCAATATGGCAAAACCATTTTAGACCAACAATCTCTTGAAATCTGTTTTCTTCTTCCTAAAATCAGAGCTGAAAATCAGCATCTTGAAGAAACATTACATGTATCGACCCATTAACATACATCTCCGCTTACTTCCAAACAACCACCTCTCACAGACCTCATGGGCGTCATAAGCCATGCAATAAACAAGCTAAAAACAAGAGCTTAATTTTGTCTTTAACAAGCATATTGGGAATATAGTGTGTGGATGCTACTTGTCTGTCGGACAAGTACCAGTGAGAGTTTACTTGTCCAACAGCAATTTTTACTTGTCCCGGACAAGCGGAACGTGCTTAATGTAGAGCCCTGAGAGGTGGTCTTAATTGCAGATTCCACTGTTGAGCTATTTGAAAATACAAGCCTACGCAAAATCGGTTGATTGTAGATCAACCAGAGCATCAACTTTGACCTTGTGGTTTCTCTACATTGCAAACTGCGGTTTCATGATATCATGATGTCCGTTACGCCCACCCACACCAGCACTGGCTGCAGCTAACACCCCCCGGGCTACAACTGTCACATTTCTGACCATTTTGATGGCATTATTCACATAGGTTAATTTACCATATCGTGTGTGGAGACTTGGTGTCGTTTGGTAGCACATAAAGCAAGCATGTGACCGGTCAAAAGGCCGGACAGCCGTAATTGGATAATTACTGGCTCCTGGTCATAGGGCGTTCAGAGAAAACTGTCCCTTTGGAGAATGAACACTTGTTAGGAAGGCCACTCGTGGGCGTCGTGCGCTCACACTACGTGCGTCTGATTTGTTTTATTACAAAATAAACCATGTCATAACGTTCTCATACTCAGTGCTATATGAAACTTGTCTTGTACATCGTGAACACTCGCAGTGTACAGGTGGCGATGCAAAAGGTGGATTTCATAGTATTCGTATGTGCATCACACCCTACCCATGACATTTTTAAAAAATCTGATGGAACTGCTGGAAAAATAGTTACAAATGTACATATATGTGATCTATAGGCTGTGCTTCCGTGGCCGTTGGACCTCGTGGCCAGAAGGTCGCGGGTTTGATTCCCGGTCGGGTCTGATGGTGGGTGTTGAGCAAACTTACCTCTAACAGGTCTGGCAAGTAAATAGCACGTCAGCTCTTCAATAGCTGCGATATGTTGTATGCTCCCCGGTGAGTTGAAAAAGGATATATAGGGTGTGAAAAGGATGCCAATGACCTGGAGTGATTTGTAGTCCTGTAAATACTATTTATATGTTCAACTGATTGTACGGTTGCAAATAAATACTGAATTATTATTATTATTATGTAGATGCATAATGATAAACAATTAGTACACGCCTCAAGACCCAACTCACTGCATCAGTGGTCATTAGTGTGATTGGCATCTTTAATTAGAGAGGTCAGCAAATGTCGGGTGGTGACCAGGAGCTAGATTGATGAAATAAACCCTTTGCTATGTCAGTTTGGGGTGTTGATGATTGTTTTCACGATTTTTGTTCTATTAGCTGATCATTGATGAATTGGAATGCTAGAAAGTGTATAATGGTTTTACAGTAAACCCTCCAATTAAGATTATCTCTGCATATTTTGCACAGCCCTGGGTATTCTTAAGCAGACCAAAACGAACCTCTGTAATGTGACCATCCCTCTATGGAGACCAGATGGGCCAGCTCTTTGATGGTCCGAACAGAGAGGTTCTATTGACTATGATAGGGTTTTTTGTCATATGTGTCCACAACAGAAGATTCCTCGTATATATTATACACTAGCAGAGTTGTATTTTAGTTGATTGATTATGTATACAGTGCTTTTAATAATAATCATTTCATGATTGACACGTGCCATCACTCAGATGCCTAATTACTGCAGTAGCGGTGCATAATTAAAATTCACAAGCAAGAATTACTACTGTGATTACAGTGTGGGACTGATGAGAGTCTGAAAGCGCGGAATGTTCATCCCACAACTTTTACTGTGAAGTAGAAGATAAGAAACACATCAGGAAAACAATTAGTCAGAGTTGGGGCGAGGTTAACCCAATCAAGAGTTGTGGAATTTAGTGTAATTAGTTTTAGTTTCATCAACATTCTGTATGTTCCAGAGCGTGCGTCCGTCGAACCACGCAACGATCCAGAGCATCCTGGAGGCGATCGGGATCCACCCGAACGTGCCGGCTCCGTGCTGCGCGCCCGACGCCATGGCCTCGCTCACACTGCTCTTCTTCGACCACGAGAACCACAACGTCGTGCTCAAAAACTACCCCGGTAAGGCAGGGTGGACTCAGGGTGGTTTGTAAAAGTCTTTTCTAGATAGTGGGGTGGGGTGTTTAGCTTTTGGCGAATTTTACTTTGGAGACAGACCTGGAGATGGGAAAACGAAAAATCAACAATGTTGTGCAAATGAACTTCCTTGGTGAGAGACTTGTTTTGTGGGATGCAGGGCATTTTCCAGGTATTTTCAGGTTTTTCATAATTTGTTTTCAAAAAAGTGGGAGTGATTGTTCAGGGCTTGATTGAACCACAATATGTTTGTAAAACTATCTTATCCAGTTTGGATCCATGGTTTGGGTTTTCAAGGGGGGGGTGGGGAATATATGGGACTAGATGCAGAACAAGATCATTTGTAAAGGTATGGCTTAAAATGAAAAATAAATATCTTACACATGCAAATATGAACATATATTGGTAGATTCACATTTTTCATGCATGTTCAATAATTTGTTTTTTTGTTAAAGGGTTTTATTTTATAAACATAATGAATTATGTCCTGAAAAAGACTAGATGCAGAACAAGATCATTTGTGGGCAAACAAAAACGGCCCTTAAAATGAATTTAAATATCTTACTACATATTAAATATGAACATATATTGGTAGATTCACATTTTTCATGCATGTTCAATAATTTGTTTTACTCTTCCAGAGTTAAATCAATTTTATTTGATAAACAATGAATTAATGAGTCCTTTGATTTTATTGTAGGTATGACCGTCACATCATGTGCATGTCGATAGAAAAACAACCACAAAGAATCTTCTAG